>VZSZ01001679.1:21058-124338 GCA_013398815.1 Ibidorhyncha struthersii | reverse complement strand
CACAAAAAAAAAAAAAAAAAAAAAAAAAAAAAAAGGAAAAGAAAAGAAAAAGAAAGAGGGGGAAAAAAAAAGACTGTCACATTGCTTTTTTCTTTTTTTAAAAGCTTGTCTCCGCTCACTGCTTTTCCAGCTGTGACACCTCTCACGGTAGTTAATTAGAATCATGTCACCGCGTTAATGTGCTCTGACTGGACTCTGACAGACGCACGTCCTCTAACCGGCCGCCCTGGCTGGCCCTCCCTCCCCACACCTCCTCGGGATGCGGGACCTGGTGCTCACGGCGGGACATCCCACCACCCGCCTGCTGCCCTGTCCCCGCGGTCCAGCGGGCGCCCCAGAGCAGCTGGGCTGGTCCCCGCACCCTGTCTCCCTGGGTGCCGGGACATGCTGCCTGGCCGCGACACCCGGCACGCAGCCGCTCCACCTGTTCTGGATCCGCCTGACCTTTACGAGCGCTAATTCAAAACGACACTGCTCATTTGATGACATTTCTGTTGATTTTTACATAAGTCTCTTTTAATTATTTAACTCGGAGTCTTTCCCCTCCTGCCTCGGGCTGGGGCCGCTGTGTGCAGGGCAGTGGCCCTGAGGTAGCCCCGTGCCCCACTCTGCGGCAGTGAGCCCTGTGCTTGGCTCTTGCTCTCAGCATCCCCTGGCATGGTGCAAACAGCACTGTCACCGGGCACGGCACCAGCTACCACAAAGAGCTGAAGAACAAGGTCTGCCCACTCTGGGGGAGCATAGGATTCTCCAAGGTTTCTCCTTTCCCCTTGGAGGGACGGGGAGTATGGGACCAGCTGTGCCAGCTGGGGCCATGTGGGCTGGGATGAAAAAGTGGTAAAAAAAAACAGGAGGGGAGTTTCACAAAATGCTGTCCCTGTCCCCTTGTTCCCCCTGCCCCATCGCAGAGGATGCAGGTGGGCACCAAGGGTGATCAGGGATCCCGCAGATGCCGGGGGGCTGCAGGCTTCCCTGCACCGCCGGGTGACCCAGGAAAACAAAAGAGGGGAAAAGAAAGCAGGGAAGAATGAGAGGAGGCTGAAAGAAAGCCAGCAAGCTGCCAGGACCGCAAGCCCCCAGCACCTTGCAGGGCGAGGCAAAGCCTCATCAGCCCCCCCCGAGCTCCCGGGGGGAGAGCCGGCGCTGACAGCTAAAGGCACCCATGACGGCGGGTGGCCTGCCGCCTGCCACCGCACTTAGCGAGCGTGGCCCTCGCCGCCCTCTCCTTCAATGTCAGCGTGGAGAGCAGCCCGGCGCCGCCGGGACACAAGCAGGCAGAGGGATGCGGGGACACGGACGGCTCTGCCGGGCTGGAGGTACCCCCGGCAGGCACTGGCCCCACTCCCCGCGGCGGTGGCAGCTCGCGGTAGTTAATTAGAATCGTGTCACTAAGTAAATGCGCTCTGACTGGACTCTGACAGACGCTCACCTATGACACCGGGGGCCAGGAGACAATCCACATCAAACTACTGCAGTGTGACCCTTTTAACACAAAGAGTAAACTCACTGCACATCGAGTTGAAGCTCATTAAAACTGTCTACTCTGCGAGCATCCCATTAACCTCACTGTTAAAAACACGCAATTCCTCTTCTTCTTTCCGAGGCCTAATTAATGCTCTGGATCAGGAACAATATCACACCCTAACCTTCCGAGATTTCCAATCAGTAAATGAAAAGAGAGAGACGGAGCCGAGAAGGCACGGTGGCTTGCTGGGTCGCTCACCGCATGGGCTGCTGACCTGGCCAGGTAGGTAGGGCTTGTCCATTCGGAAAGGTAGAGATCCCCACGGAATGAGCACAGCGCAGCCCCGGCCGGGGGGAACTATGGGCACAGGGAAGACGGTGAAGCCCTGCGCGGAGGCTCACAGGATTACACCAGCTGATGTAAAACAGCCCAGCGAGGGCATCGCGTCAAGACAGGTGCTACTATGCGCCCAGATCTCCTGGCTGTCTGGGGTGGGTCCTGCAGCTTCGTTAGCAAGAGACACTGCAGCCTGGCTACCCTCTTTCTCAAAAAAAAAACCAACCCAAAACCCCCCAAAAAACTCCCACCCCACCAAAAAACCCTCCAAACCAGGCATTTAGAACTAAATTTAAAATCACAATAATCTCCATGCTAAAGTCAAAACTTTAAAGAATCAATTAAATTCAATTAGATTCAAAAAAGACCAGTAGTAAGGGGTAACGTGTTTTAAAGACAGTCAATGCACTAGAGGTGGTAGCAGAGATGACAAATGAGAATCAAACTTTCCCAGCAGCAGCAGCTACTTCTGCGGATTGGGAAACTCGTTCCTTTTCTTCGGTGTATTTTCAGTTCAATAACCTGCTCATTCACAGCAGAGAAAACAACAAAGGACTCAAAAAAAAAAAAAAAAAAAGTGTGCCTTTTATCTTTTCCATAATCAGGGAAACAAACAAACCAACAAACTAACCTGGGAGAGGATAAGATGTGCTAATTCTAAAATCTTGAAAGGGTGGTTTCCAGCAACACTCCTTCAACTCACCAATCACTTCTCGCTTTGGATTCATGCACCAGGTGTTTTTAACTAAAACATATTCTGAAATTTACTTTCCCTTCTGTATTGAGTATATGCAACAGAAACAGAATTTTACTAGTAAAAACAATTCAAATTACTGCTGGGGTACTTTAGCGTGGCATTCCAATTTTCATCCAAAAGCATCACAACTCAAATCATGAGTAATAATTTCATCACCACCTCCTTAATAACAAACAGCAATTCACTGTTTTTCTAATGTAGCAAATATCTAAAAACTAAGACTAAAGGCTTACTATATTACATAATTGATCAAAATAAATGAAGCAAATACAGGGCATTTGCTGAATAAAAGAATAAGCAGATTTAATAACTGGGCAGTGGTAGGGAAAGCTGCACCTGGGAGGTGCTAATCAGTAAAACCTGACCTTTTTTAGGGAAACAGAAAAAAAAAAATAAATGCAAAACCAGAAAAAAATCAATTACTGAATCCAGGTGACCTGCTGCCTGATTTACATCACAACTAAAGCCTGGGATTTCAATCCTTCTGATTTATATCAGTCTCTGAAACTCAGTGGAGACACACCAGCGCAAGCACACGGGTCCACTGGTGTGGAACCTGTCCATGCTGGTCTTTGCGTGAGAGTGCCAAGATGCCCATATTACAACCTGCAGCTCTTTTCTGGCAAGCAGTGCCTCGAACGCATGTTTTAAGAACCGCAATGTGCACATGTCTGTAAGATGAGTAACTTTTTGGCAGGACTCAACGTCATTTTGTTGAGGGCCAAGAAAACACCAGACAAAAAGAAGTTCCCCACCCCAAGATCGTACTGCCCACACTAGAGCTGGCACACATTTAATCCATCTTTGAGGAGAGATGGAAGCTGCAGAAAAAAAGTCCTCTCTGGTCCTCGTGGCCACATTCAGCCCAGAGGGAATCCTTAGAGCTGAAATACCAACCCAAGGAAAGGCATGAAAGAACAGGTGTCACTCCTCTTTTGCTCCTTTCCCATCTCCCAAGGATTTCGTGCATCCTCGCTCTCTGGAGCAGGACTTTCCTACCTCCTTATTCTGCCCAGCACTTCTCAGTAAGTTGAAATATTGACATATCCCCCTTTCCTTTACCTTTTTCCTCCCAAGAAAATAACTGCACCAGACCTGCACCATACACACATGTATGCAAATACACTTTGGTGTACTTGGTGACAAAAAAAACCCTTTCCTAACCCCTCGACAAGATTAGCAGCTCGCTTGCTCGTGAGTACAAACCAGATAAAAGCTTCAGTGTGAGCTCTGTTCAGCAACTCGCTGTATGTGCAGATGCGTGTCCCAGGGGATGTGGTCTGAGACTCCACCGTGCTCCACCAGGAGCCCCTCCTGCCCGCATGCGCCAGCCCCTAAAGGTGAGGTTGCCATCCAGAACCCAGCCTTGGCCCTCCAGGGTGCTGAGCGCCCTGAACTCCCCGAATTTTGAACAGGATGAAGGAGAGGAGATAAAGCATGGAGCAGGACTCATCCCAGAGCACGCCAAATGCAGGGATTCAGAGCAGGTATCTGCTGAGCCAGTGAATCAGAGTGATTTGAAAACAAAGCAATACAGAACCGATCAGGCGAGACGGCAAAATTCCTTGCAAATTGTTTGCAAAAACAAGTGGCCATCCACTGCAATTTTTCTGTCAGATTTGAAGGGAAACATCCACGCTGCGCATCCCTGCATAAGCGAGCTGAGGCTTCACAGGACTGCCTGCATCACCCCCGGACCGCTCCCCACGTTGCCAGGAAAGGGGCTGTGCGGAGGCTCTCCTGCATGGCACGGTATTCGTGAAACCACTGTGGCTGGCGAACACATCGCCTTGCTGCTGCCTCCTCAGCCCTCTTTGGTTTGCAGACTTCTGGGCACCAGAAGACCCTGAAAATCAGAGGCTGACCCTGGTGACACCCGCCTTGGGAAGCCCGGGGGATCCCCCTCCCAGTTCCCCAATGCCCCTCAACCGTGCTGCACCCCAGGACCAGCCATGATGATCAGAGGGCTGGAGCACCTCTGCTGTGAGGACAGGCTGAGAGATTTGGGGTTGTTCAGCCTGGAGAAGGGAAGGCTCTGGGGAGACCTTATTGCAGCCTTCCAGTATCTACTGGGGGCCGACAGGAGAGCTGGGGAAGGACTTTTTACAACGGCATGTAGTGATAGGACAAGGAGGAATGGCTTCAAACTGGAAGAGGGTAGATATAGATTAGATATTAGGAAGAGATTTTTCACTTTGAGGGTGGTGAGGCACTGGAACAGGTTGCCCTGGGAAGCTGTGGAAGCTCCATCCCTGGAGGTGTTTAAGGCCAGGCTGGATGGGGCTTTGAGCAACCTGGTCTAGTGGGAGGTGTCCCTGCCCATGGCAGGGGGCTTGGAACTCCATGATCTTCAAAATCCCTAGGGTTTAGGTTCCAACCTAAACCATTCTATGATTCTATGAAAGAGAAAAAAGGTTTTAGACTAAATGGGGGCAACCCCAGAGCCACAGCCAGCTCCCGTCTCACCGCGGGCAGACAGCGAGCTTCACCAGTCTCCACTCTCCAGCAGCAGTCCTTGAGAAGGGGTCACTTATTCAGCTGAGTGGGTAGGGTCGTGTCAGGAGCCAGGCTCCTTTCAGCCAGGGAGGGAAGGGGAGGGCAGCCCCGGGCAGGGAAAGGGATGGCTCCTCCCAGCCCTGAAGCAAGAGCAGTTGAGAGCATGAAGGAGGGTGGTGAGGTCTGCTCAGGTCACTGGGTGACTCAGCAATTGGGATGGCCGTGCCCACTCCCAGTGGCTGATATGGAGGAACTCAGCTGTGGAGGACCGACGCTTGCTCCAAGACGAGGCGGCAAAGCCAGCCCCAAGGATGCCAGCCCAGCCCGCCTCTGCAGTGAGCAACCCCTCCTTGGCCCTTCGCCGGGGCACCTCTCGGGGCTTTAACTACAGCCGACGCTTGATCCATGACTAGGACGTGAAAAGCCAGAAGGCTGGGAAATGAAATGGCCAGAAGTCCCGGAGGCTGGTGCCTTGACAAAATGCCAGGCAAGGCACGTCTCCAGGCACCAGTGTCACCCCAAGCCTTCCCCCAGGAGGGACGCCGGGTTACCAAGCCCTAAAGCCAGCAGCCCTGACACCGTGGGCATCAGCTGCGCCTGGGGCTCCCAAGCTGGCCAGGAGGAGACGCCGTTCAATGAGCCGTGCCTCCAGCTCACTCCCGGGGGCTCAGCCTGTGGTAAAGCCAGCAGGCACGGGGTGCCAGCGGCTGCCGCCTCTGCCGGCAGAGGATCGCAGATGCCTGGGGCAGAGCTGCTCTGGACCCAGCCCAAACGGAGCAGCCAGCAGGCTGCAACACACAGGGCACGTGTGCACCGTTGGCGGTGTCAGGGAGATGGAGACCATCACGCTGCTGGCCTGGCATCCCTCACAGCACCCACGTAACCACCTTCCCAACAGCGTGTGAAAGGCAGGTTTGCCACTGGGATGGAGCTTGGCTGCTGGGTCTTGACATGCTGCTTCTCTGTGGGCAATCCGCCCGTGGCTCACCCTGTCCCGGGGAGAGCCGGCAGCGCTCCCCCACGGCACGAGTTTGGCAGACATGAAGAAGCAAAACCTTCCTAAAGGACTGGAGCGGGGAGGGACATGAACAGCATCTCTCTGAACTGCATCAGGCAGAGACACCTGTGCAAGACTACAGCGCTGATATAAACACGGGCAGAAACCATCGGCAGACAGATGATACCCCAGAGCTGGGGACGCTTTGTCAGAGTAAGAGATGAGAGCAACAGAGAGCTCTTGCCATAAATAAAATGAGGCAAGACAAGATCCAAACCAACCCTGCATCCCCCAGGAGACCCTAGGAAAAGCCCAAGCCCCCAGAGCAGGACACGCACACACAGCTCCTGCAGTTCCTGCTCCCTCCCTGTGATCCCCCCAACATGGCACACAAACAAGGGAAATCTGCTCCCAGGCAAGGAAGCAAATTTTAAAGCTACCTCCGTCAATAATGCAACCAGATCCATAGTTCAAAAGGAGCTTGCTAATTAAAAGCTGGTGAGCTTTAAATAATTCATCTCCTTAACTTGGATTGATTGGAGAGTTTAATGGTTAGAGTCTTGAAACAATATTAAACAGCCTCCTCAAGGCCCAGGTAGCAGGTGACTTTTCCAAGTAAATCTTACCTCCTTGCAAACTTTAATGCTCACAAGTCACCGTGGATGAAGGGCCGGGAGGCAGAGGGAACACCTGAGCACTGTCTCCAAGAGGTGATCCAATTCCCCGCAGAGAAACGGGACAGGCAAAAGCAATGCAGCCCTGAGTTACAGCCCTGCTTACAGCCCAGTAAATCTGAGCTCCTGCCCGTACCGCAGCTGGCCGCTGCCCCAGCTCTGCACCCCCAGAGTTAAGCAGCAGGCAGATATATGGCCTCAGAGTCCCAGGCCAGGTCTCCCTCCTCATATCACTTTGATTCCTGGTGCAGAGGAGCCAGGGGAAACATGGAGCTCTGCCACTGTGCATGGTAGTCTCAGTTGTTTATCTTGGAGCAGGCTGCGGGACCATGAAACTCATCACATGTGTGAGCAAACGGGATGATGATTCAGTTTTCCAGCTGGGGCCACACATCTTCACTCTGCAGCATGTTTCCAGCCAGCTCCCGAGGTTGTACTGCCCGGCAGAGCCTCCGTTCCAAGGACAGGTGCAGCATCCAGAACAGTTGGAGGACTGGCCCGACAGGGAGAGCATCCCGCCCAGCTCAGGGATCCCTGCCCTGCGCTCCAGGCACTGCGCGAACCCTGGTGCTGCCCACATCCACCCCCAGCCCGAGCACTGCCAGAGCGGCTGAGGAGGGGAGCAGCTCCCTGGCCAGAGGGACAGGCAGGTGTGTTTGCCACGCTGGGATGTGCCAGGGACCAAGAGCTTATCCCATATGCCAATCCTAACACATCTTCCTCCCTCCCACCAGCCGGGCACCTTGCAGCCCTTCGGCTGGCTCTCAGCACCCCAGCCTGGACCAGCTCTCAGAGCCGAGGCACATCCCGTGTACCCAGAGCAGCAGCCGCGGGGACGGGAAGGGCACGAGGCGGCAGCACTCACCTATCCCGCTGTGAGGCCTCCCTATGTGCTGTAGGTTCAGTCCTTTGTTCATGTCTAAGAGCCCGTTCTTTGGCCAACTCCCCATGGCAAAGCTGTACGCCTGGAAGAGAGAAGCAGAGGGTGAGACCGGTGCACAGCGCAGACACGTTTTCTACTCGCCCAGGCCTGGCTGCTCCCGGGGCCGGCACGGGTCTGTGTTGGCTGTGTTCAGTGTGGATGCACACATCGCCCTTGCAGCAGCTCTCCTGGTCCCACCTGCACAGAGCACCCTCACACTGGCCTGTCCCACCTGATGCTCCTCAGAGAAGAGGTGTCCAGGTCTTGTCCTTGTATGGGTGACAACCTTGGTGAGGTTTGCTGGGCACCGTGCCGGATCGGCATCACTCGAGGCCACCTTTGCCACACTGAAGCGAGCCGGGGCTACGAGCTCGTCCCACATGTCCCTGTGGGCTGATCCAACACCATTCCCCCATTTCTGCCTCATCAAGGATGGGGTCAGCAGCAGGAGTCAGCGGGGTTTGCAAAGGGGTGCTCATGCCCAGGGTGGCCTCGCTGGCAATCCCCTTCCCCTCTGGCCAGCACAGCCCTCCCAGCCTCCCCTCTCCTTTCCGTTCCCAGACCTCAGTGGCCTCTGTCACTGGGAGCCAGCACTGCTCACCCCACTGCATGGAGCCCGCAGCCTGGCCGGAGGGAGCCTGCTCCATCCCCGCGGCGTCCCCTGGCAGGGCTCCCAGCAGGAGCAAGGCAGGCGGGAGACGGAGCAGCACAAAAACCCACTGGACAACGCAAATGTGAAAGCAGCCGGGCCTCCATGTCACAGGCACGGCTGTAATTACAGCCTGACAGCCACGTATCTTCTTCATCTTGAGGAATTAAGCTCAGCGCTGCATTGTGAGTGGTAAGAAGGGCGCGTGGGCTTAGCGTCGCTCACACCGGCGCTATCTCTGCTGCCGTGAGGGCCATTGTCCCCAGATGAGATCAGGTCAATCCAGCAGCCCCTATCTCCCTCCTGCAGCGGGGATCATCGCTAACCGCAGCCACGGCGTGGCGGGGCATCGCCGGCACCCTCTGCGGGCTGGGAACGCCGGGGGAGATGCTCTCTGCAGCGGGAATGGGGCTGAACTGGGTGAACTGGAGACTCCCCCCCACCAGCCCACCGCCCACCTGCCTGCCACGGGGACCTGCTGCCAGTCCTTCTGGCCTCGCTACCCGCTGCTTTGCCCAGCACGGGCAGGACCGGCCCCTGTGCAGCCCCCGCCGCTGGCAGTCCCCCCGGGAGCTACGGGGCTTGGGGGAGTTAATGTATTACTGGCCTACGTAACCGTTCATGCTGCTTTGTTACTCCTGCCTTAGCAAAACAGAGGGCTCCACAGATAATTAATAGACAGCATTGCTAATCCTGTTGGGAGATGATTAGCAATTAAAACTCCTAATTAAGTCTATGCATAATTCACTGAAATTACACTTTGTGTACACAACAGGGAGGTTTCCTGTGCCTTCAACAAACACACCCTGGTATCTTCATCGCCGTGGCTGGGATGCAGGCTGGCTGACGGTGGGGCAGGGAGGTACTGGGTGTGTGTGGGGGTCGGGGTGCAGGATGGGAATGGGACCCCGCCACCCACCTGCCGCAGGTTGGCCCCGGGTGACGGAGGCAGCGGCTCCGCGTGTGGCTCCCTCTCCTGGGCTCCATCCCAAAGAGCAAGCCCAGGCACAGCGCAGGAAGGTCCCTGCGCTCAGCACCAGTGGATCCAGGCCCAGGGTCACCGGCAGTGGGGGGCATCCCTGAGGAAGGGGTGTCCCCGCATGCTTTGGAGGGATGATGCCTGGGACAGGAAGGCAGCAGGGCTGTCCCTGCGCAGGGACAAGGGCGACTCTGAGCTATGGTATCACAGGCTGTTGTCACAGCCCAGACACATCCCTCCGACCCCGGCCAGGAGCAATGGAGGGAGCACAGCGGGAGGCTGGCAGGACCCCGGGAAAGCCATGGGGACAGCTCTGGGAAGCTCCTGCCAGCTGGATGCTAGTGCCAACCCCAGCCTGCCTCCCCCAGACCCGCAGCAGCAGCAGCAGCAGCAGCAGCAGCAGCAGCAGCAGCAGGGAGCCGGTGGTGCATGCCCCGGCCCTGGGATCAGCACCGGGCCCATCTCTGCATCGCGTTTTGCTTTCCTAATCAAGGTCATTCAGTACAGCAGCAATACCTGAGCAAACTAGCTAAGCAGCCGGGGTGGAAGTTGGCCTGACCACTGAAGGTCAAGTGTGCACTTATGCATATTCAAAGCTGCCTGCAGGATCGATCGGGTTTTAATTGTTTTTCCTGGGGTTTTGGAAGGAAGTGCCAGGGGCATTGATCAGTCCCAGACGAAGCCGCTCACACCTCGGGGCTGGCAGGGACCGTCGCTTTGCTGCAGGCAGAGGGAGATGCGGGCAGAGATGAAGGCAGACCAGGGGAGAGGCCAGCTAGCCCCGGCCGGGAGGAGGAGCCATCGCTGGGCTGTGTTGGAAAATAAAGTTTTTTAATTAAAATTGGCAATTCTGAGCCGCCTGCTGGCAGCAGCCACGCAATCAAAAGCGAGGAGCTTTGCTGTTTAATATTTAAAGACAACGTTTAATCTTTAAACAGGAAAGTTCTTCTTCTGACTGTTAAAGTGCGGCATAAAGTGCCGGAGGCTTCCCGACGCGGGGCTCCCCAGCCCACCAGGCTGGCCGTGGCCACCGGCTCGCCGCCGGCTCATCACAGCCACGGGGACCCCGGTGTTGACCGCAGCCACTCTCCCGCCGGCTCTGCCACCGTTCCAGCCTCACGCAGCTGCCGGCAGCAGTGCAGACCTCTGCCCCTGCAGCGCTTACCCCTGCGGCAAACCGTGAGAAAGTCGGAGATGCTCCTGCTCGCAAGGCTCGCTCGCAAGCCGCAGGATTTTAAAAAAATGCCATTAAACCCTTTTTACGAGGAAAACACACTAATTTGTCCCTCCCCCTGGTTCAGTCCTGGCATTGCAGGGACTGGGTTGCTCCCTTCTAGGTCAGACACTGTGGCATTTTATTTTCATCTGCATTTTAATCGATAAAAAATGCAAGCATCTTTTAAAAAAGGCATCTATTTTAAATGGTTTTGGTCAAAATCCTGATTTAGAGACAAACTCAATGCCTCTGATCCGCTAAACCCCACCCAAACAGTGTTTGCAGAGTAATTTCCAAGCAGCTTGAACACAATTATTTCCATTCACACCAGCTCCTAGAAAGGTCTCCCTTTTTTCCTGATTTTGTTTGTAATTCTATGAAGGCTACATTTACCTCCCTGCCAATGCTGCTCTGAAGTCAGATGATTATTAATTATATTTATTTACTTATACAATCCCATAGGCATACGCAGCAGTTCACAGACAAATACCGCCCTGGGTCCCTGATGCAGGGATCTCGAATCAAAGGTAAGCAGATGCTCCTGTGATAAATGTGAGCTAACGGCAGCAGGAGATTAGGAACATACTGTGTTCCCATGCACAGAGCCAGCACCACGGATAATCCGCAAATCCACACCCTGTTAAAAGTGTCAGTACGGGGCGGTAAGTCCTCAGGTAACCCGTACCTCATATAACCTGCAGAAAATCCCAAAACCCAAAGGTGAGGAGCTATTAGGGAATAAGACATGTGGGTACAGCAGCCTGGGGCAGGGAGGTGCTGCGTGCACAGGATCACAGCATCTGGGGCTGGCTTTATGATAAAGATCTGAGATCTTTTTATATCCAAGATCATTCTCCTGTTGCACCAGGTCACAAAACTTCCTGGTGACCATGTTGCATCTGCCTCAATTTGCAAACAGCCTGAAACAAGAGCTCCACAGACCACTTCTAGTAGTGCTGGGGGTCAAAGATGGTCCTCTGTGCTGGGACAGGAGCACCGAGGGCACACCAGTGAGGCTGGGCAGTGCCACAACACTACTTGCAGTGGGAAGAACACGGCATTTGTCCAGTTCTTGTAAAAACAGTGACTAGTATGGCACCAAGTTCACCCCCCTGCCTTGGCTGCAATCCCAGTTCGAACCAGCCTCCATCCCGAGCAATGCTGGGGCTGGCAAGGTGGCAGCACCAACATGTCTGGGTCCTGATGCCCCACTCCCTGGAGCTTGTTTGAGCTACGCACCATGGTTTATAAGCAGCACAGCTGCAGAGAAGATGTTCCAGGGGGGTCAGAAAATTCCCAGAACTGGAACTTGTCAAGCTGATGTATTGATCTAAGTGGACTGAATAATGCTCCATCATTTATTTATGGGGAAGTGCCCGGCACACTTCACAAAAACTGGTGTTCGCCAGTCACATTAAGGCAAGATTTAACGTCCCCGCATCATGCAAACAGGGCACCTGCACAGAGGTCAGGGTGATCATTTCGATGGGGAGCCCCACAAATCCTTCCCGCATGCGCGGGGAGGGACTGGGCTGGTTCTTACGGAGCTGCCAGAGCTCTGCTAGGGCAACGTGCCGACGCTGACAGAGCCAGCCCCATCCTTTCTGCATGTGCCGATGCTGTGACCTGCTCGGCCAGCCCCCAGCCCCTCTGTCCTCCACTAAAGCTGCCAGCACAGAGCCCTCTCCTGCCCTGCCCAGCCTGGCAACCCTGTCATTTTTCATGTCCCATCAAGAGGTTTTAAATGTTTCACCCGCTAATTGTAATTTTAATATTAATATGGACACTTTCAGGCAGGGAGAAAATACTTCCTTTTGGAAAAAAATCCTCCCAGAAGGAAAGGGCTCAGCAGTTTGAGAAGATGCTGAAGTGACTAAGGAATACTAAGGAATACTAAGGAATAATAAAAAAAGTGGTGTTTTTTTCTACAAGTTTCCCTTAAGAATTTCAAAAAGACTCCTGAGAAAACCATGTTTCTGAACAGATAGAAAGTGGCTGGGAGATCTCCCCAGCTGCCCTCGGTATGGGCAAGTGGCGGGTGCCAGCTGTGCTCCCCCAGGATCAGGGCAGGCAGAGCAGCCAGCAATCGGAGCCGACCCCCCTGACATTTTCGCAATGGAGAGAATGGATTTGCGACAGCAAAAGCATCTTCCTCTTCTTGTCATGTCAGCTGCACTCTGCATCTGCCCAAAATAAGCATTTCCTTCTAACTCCCCTCATTCCGCTGCTGCCACGATGAGGTGTCAAGGTTTAATATTACTTGGTACGGTGGAAAGAAAAAAAGAGGTCATGTCTACAAGTAAGTGGGCTTTTAAACACATCTTAAAATGTTTTCAGAGCCACCCAGTAACTGTAAGGTTTGGGGGCTGGGGGTGCCTTTGAGGCCAAGCCCACGTGGCACCCAAGACACCAGGGACTCCAGGGTGGTCCCTTGATATCCATTTTAATTGCGTGCCACCTGAAACACCTTCAAGGATGGGATGCGGACATTTCTTGCTGGGTTTGCTTGCCATGCAGACTTTCTGGCACGACACAAGGCAAATCTAATGACAATTAGGGCCTGACCCCACCGCCAAGTCATTTAGTAGCAAGGCTGCTGGATCGGGGCTGAATGCAATTAAAGAAGAGGCAGGTAATGAATAAGCAGCTTGCCAAGCCCCGGCTGACAACAGCAGAGCTCCTCTGCCGCAGGGAAAGCACGGAGGAAAGCTCATCCGGCAGGACGGAGGCACGGAGCCCGGGATGGCTCAGCCCTGGCAGCGCTGGAGCCCGCTGCCCTCGCTGGCTGTCGGGAGGCAGGAGCTAAATCCAGGTGTAACGTGTCCCTTTTAAGCAGTTTAGTCAGAAGTGCTGCCGCATTCACAGCTTTTCAAGTATTTTTAAATCACTTACAAAAGCAGGATTAAACGATCAGGAATTCCATTTAATAGGACAAATAAAGAAATAACAATCTACTCCATCAGCCCTGCGAAAGGCAGGTTTGATTTAAGAAAAAAAAAAAAAAAAGTATAAAAGAGGGAGAATAAAAAGGAAAGAGGGGTGGAAAAAAAAAGGGTAATGTGTGTTTACTCAAGCAAAGAAAAAAATATTTAAGTGATGTAGGGGAGAAGATTGCGGTAACTAGTGAAGAATAACATCGTCTGCTTTGCTGTCAAATCACACAAGAATTTCAGTAATAGATTCTCATTCTGACACTCAATTCAATTCGAAGGTGATCCTGCTTTATCCCAACACATCAAATATTAAACACTCGTATTAGCCAGGGTGCCGTCGCCTTTCCCGGCTTAGACGCGGCAGGAAGCTTTTCCCCCTACTTTCTCTCACTCGCTATAATATTCTCAATGTTATCTAAACATGCCTTCATACACTGGGGTTCCTTATCACTCCCATTTGGGGAGGGAGGGGGGGGTGTACTTAAAACGGTATTAGTTTGGGGGGCTTTTATTATTATTATTTCCAAAGCTTTTCAATTTTGTGAGGAAAAAGCTTAGAAAAAGAAAGGCGGAGGGAGGGGAGGCGGCGAGAGAGGGAGACGGAGCGCAGGAGCGAGAGAAAGTATAAGAAAGGGAAAAGCAGCCAGCAGCTCTTGTTTGACTGATGCCTTTCAACAAGGGCAGTCTAGCTTGTCAAAGCCCGGGCTCGAGATGAATTGGCATATCTATTCAGCCTGCCTCTGGATGTCATGCAATACAGTTTCATATTCCCAGATAAGGCATGATAAGCAATTGCTGCCCTGACACCAACTCCATCCATCCCTGCCTTTCTGTCCACGCGTATTACAGATCTCTGCTGTGCCGCTAATAAGAGCCATTTAATTTTTACAAACGCAGCGGCAAAAGGGGCCTCCAGACTGACCAGGTACAGCATTAACACTGTTCACATTTAATTACTTTTTCTCGGTGCACTGAGCTCCCTGAACACTCATGAGTAGCACTGGGTGCACGAAAACAACTTCTGCCCAATGTGGCACCCACCGAAGCCTCGGATTAAAGGTCTGTGCTAATAATTAAGGGGTGGGGGTGATGAAAGTCGAGGGTGTTTGTCCTCTGCCAAATAAATTGGCAGTGCCACATAGCAGGAGGTGGTTTGGCTGGGGTTTGGACATGGGAGGACACAGAAGAAGATGCGAGCAGTGCCCTTTCCCAGGGAATGTTCCTCTCCGGAGCACAACCCCCCACCCGCCCCGAGAGCTGCAGGGGGAAGGAGAAGGGCTGACACACCAAATGTGGGGACACCACCATTCAGAAGGAAGCAAGTGCTGCCCTTGGAAATTCCTGCCATTGCCAGCACCCTGCAGTAGGGGGACAGGATCTGGACACAATCCTCCCACGTTGCCAAAGAGATGCTGGGACCCCACCTGTGCTCTGCTCTCTTCATGCGATGGCACGTGAAGTTTTTTTTGGAGAACAGTGCCACACAGCCACCTTCTCACGTGTCCTGGACGAGCAGGGAGCCCTCAGCATGCGAGCCACCTTGCCCTACCCGGCCTTGCCGAGCAACCTTTGGCAACCCCAGTTGGTGTCCACCTCAGTCCATTTGCAAAGCTGTTGTTAAAACAGCCCCATATTTATGCCTCACATCAGGCACTAAATTAAACAAATAAGAAGATGAACAGCCTATTTTTGGAAAGGTGAGCATCAGGTGCACAGGAGCTGCCTGGCTGTGCCCATCTTTGGGAGGTGCTTCACAGAGGTGAGGTGCCCCCAGCCCACGGGAGAAGTCAAACTTAAGGGAAGGCAGCAAGGGATCGGATAAGATGCAGAGGATGCAGCCTAACTGTAAACGCTTTCTCCTTATTAAAATAAGCAGACCATGTCATCAGATCTCTGTCCACAGGAGCACTGCAAAAGGGAAACTGAGGCACACAATGATCTCATCTCTGGCCCTTCTTCCCACCCAGACACACACCTGAGCAGCCTCAGCCTGCCCATGTCATGGCAATGCTCCCACTCAGCCACAGCCATGCAAATTTGCTGTCAGAACTCCTCTTAACTTCAGAAGGGGCAGATGGACCCTGCAGCCACCAAGAGCCCTTCTCCAGGGTGCATTTGAATGCTGTGAGCCCTCCGAGCGGTGAGGAGGTGGCCCTGCCACTGCACAGGATTAGCACATGCCCTGGCTTTGGCAGCAATAGAAGCACGCTGGTGTGCCTGACTCCGGAGTGTCAAAGTGCCAAGCGGTTTAGGCTTCACATTTCCCTGTGTTTGAACAAGAACAGTCTCTGCCTTGCTCCCGGGCTAGGGATTATCCCGGATAAAATGTTCTCTCGACTGCTGTGTGCTCTGCGGCTGGTGGCACACTAGGTTAATGCGGTGGAGACCTGGGTCCAAGCCTTGGGTTTGGTCACAAGCAAAACAAAGCTACAGGTCTGGGTCCTCGGAGGGCTGGGAAATAAAGCTGGGGCACGCGCAAGCCAGCGCTGGCCCAGGAGAGGGGACAAGCAGAGCTGTAAACTGCCAAGAAAGCAGCTTGAGGATGGGGGCTGCTGGCAGGACTGAGGGATCCGGGCTCGGGGTCAGGCGGCCGAACAGAGCGCTGCCGGGGGGCTGTGGCAGAGATAAGGGGCTGGAGGGGACATGCTCAGTGCCTTTCTGGGTTCAGGACAAGTGGCCCTGCCCTTGCCTCAGGCACAGGTCACGTCTCTTTGAACGGGGCTGCCTTCTCGCCGTGTCCCAGCGTGTCTGGCTGCACCGCAGGGTGACCGAGACCCAGGCTGGGTTGCGCTGATGTGTGCAATCAGCTCCCAACGCTGAGATACACAAGCAGCTCCTGATTAGCACCTGAAAGGCAGAGACACATGATGACACACCAGACAGCTACCAGGGAGTGACTACACGTGGGTGATTGACCTCTCCAGCCCTGGGAAGGATGGGCTCACGTCCTGTGTCCACCGTCCTGACCCCTTGCCGGCCCCAATGCAAGCAGGAGAAGAGGCGCTAAGCCTTTGCCCACCACAGCACTGTGGTCAGCAGAGCAGGGAAGATGGGTGTGACACCAAGGAAAACCCGCAAACACACTACATGGATGATTCACCGCAGCCACGGTTGCCTCTCCTTGCAGATGAGAACAGACCAGCCCAATTCTGGCTGCTCCTGGGGAAACGGGGGGTTCAGGGAGAAGGGGAAGATGCCCTCAGCAGTGCTGGAAAACAGGCAAATGGTGACACTGCTCCAAAATCAGACCCACCGTCAGCCCCTGGATACATGAGGACAGAAAAGGGATGACGGGACCTCAGCAGATGTGCTGTGGAGCTGAGCCACCGAGGAGGACACAGCTCCCTCTCCTTGGGTTTAGCTGGAGATTAACAACCACCAAAGAGTGGTGTGGTTTTGCCATATTACACGAGGATGGGTAACAGTATCCACCGATCACACCCATCTTCTCTTTTCAGGGCCATGAGTGACGGCTGCGATGCTCAGACATGCCCCGCAGTCCCCCCCCACAGGCACCCCTTTAATCTAACCCCACGCCTTTCCCAAGCAAGGCCAGCACTGGGCTCGCTGTCAAAACCTTCAAGCCCTTCCAAAAGGGGTGGGTATTTTCCCCCCTCGAATTCTATTTTTACACACGCACACGCTCGCCTCTCCCTCCCTCGCTCTTTAATTTCCGTGTGAGAGGGAAGCAGGTGCCCATGCTCCCGTGAGCTCTCCCTTCTCTAGGTTTTTTTTCCCTTCTTGGATCCTGCCCCATTAGTTTAGTGCCCAGCCATCTGCGACGTCTCCTGTAATGCTGTCCCCCTTGTGTACCAGGGAGCTTTTCCATTAGCGCCTTTAATATTCTGACACCTTAGCACAGGCTGCTATTACATTCAAACACTGATCGCCCTGTGAAATTACATCGCAGGGCTTGCTAAAATGGAATTGTGTATAATCAGGCTCCTCCATGCACTGTCAGTCCCATCACAAATACAACGTAAAGCAGGCTTATGGATGGGCTTAGCAGCTGCTACAAGTGTATTTTTTTTTAATAGATGAAGTATCCCTTATTTAAAGCATTTCCTTAAGAAAAAAAAAAATCCAACAGTGAAAGACAAATCAACAGCTGCTGCACTATGTTAACCATACCACCGGTCTCTTAAAAACATGTTATTTACTAAGGTAGCTATCTGTTTATCTATAACTATATCAAACAGAGAAGGAGGGCGAGATAAAGATAGTTAAACAGACAGCCGAGGAGATATCTGCCACTGGGAAATAATAGCTAAATAAAAAGTACCGTTATTTACTCCAGAGAGGGGAGGAGGGAGAGCCAGCGCTTTCCTCCCAGTGCCACACAGCCGGAACACGGGCATGGAGCTGCCGGTTCATAAGGGCAGCCCATGCCAGCCTGCACATGCATCTCCCAACGACTGCGTCAGAGAAATTTTTTGGGAAAAAAAAACCACCTCAGGACCCAAGTACCGCACCTCTCTGGGGAGGCTGCGACGCAAGGAAGGAGAAAGAGGGCAGGGGAGCCCTGCCACTGCCGGGGGCTGGCTCAGCGGGGCAGCCTCCCACCTCTACACAGGCTGAGAGCGGCTCAAATTAAGGCAAAATTGTCCATGGAGAGGGTCCGGGTGCATCATTCCCACAGGGGAGGCTGTTTTCCATGTGGCCGGCACACAAGGGACTGACTCCCCATTTTTTTTTTTTTTTTTTTTATTCCAGCTAAGGAAGTGATGGATTAGGACAAAGGTATTTCAGGGGGATGCAGGAAGCGGCAGGGACACAGATGATGTGTCAGAGAAATGAGCTCCCGAGCTCCCCAGCTTGGAGTTCAAAACGCTGCCTCTTACCATGCCCTAAAGGTTATTCTGTCTGTCTGCTGTGAAATGCAACGGCACATCGCCTGAAGGGAGATTTCCAGAGGCGCTGTGACCCTTCCGCTATCTCCTCCGAGAAGCCTCTGCAGGAATGATGAGATTGTAGCTCATTTCCACACACCTTGAAAGAGCCGGGCCGGATCAAACGTGCTGGAAGCAGAAGCAGCACATCCTTGGGACTCATCCTCGCCTCCTGGCAGGGAGCGTGCTCTTGCTGTAACAGGCTGGGAAACCGCGTCCACCCCACTGAAACTGATGCTCTGACATCGCCTTTCATCCTTTCAGGATGGAAAAGCCAAAATATTGTCTCGTTTCACTGTGTGGGAACAGTTCTGCTTGGGAACCACAAACTAAAACCCAGTGACAGAACTGCTGCCCTTTGGAAAGGAGCAATCTATTCCTGTGCGAAACACTGATGTGACATTTTGACTCCATTTTTTCCAGTGCAAAACAAAGCCATTTGTCCAGAGCAGACACATTGCTCCTTTGCACCGTGCACTGCGTGCCTCAGCACACGGCGCTCTGGCCATTTTTGGAAGGGACACGTCTGGTGACGATTCGGCTGCTGTGCACAAACATGCCAGGCAGGGGGAGGACGGGATCACGGAGGGCAGAGACCCACGGACAGGTCACCAAGAGAAAAGTGTAGGGGAGGTGCTGTACGACTGCACGTCCGTTCACATTGCAGGTGTGAGACATAGCAATTCAACCCTTTGGTTTTCACTACCCAGCTTTGTCAAGGTTAGGTGCTTGCAAGGTGGCAGCGAGGGAGGGGTGCTGGGTGACCAGCAGGTTCGTGTCTTAGTTTCATAACCTGTTCCTAAAACCCAGGCCCTGGGAGATGGGAAAGAAATCAGAGAACGATCCTGCAGGACCTTCTCACCACTTCCATGCACTTGCCTGTATGTCTCATCACACACATCTCTCCCTCTGCTCGCATCCTACAACTCTCATGTCCACCACACCTTCCTGGGACAAGATACATGACTCCAAAACTTGCCTCTGGCACGATGCGGAAAAACTGGCCCATATAGGGCAGACCAGAAGGGCATGAAAAGATGTGCCTTGCTCCTTCTTACCTCCTCTTCCCAGACAGCAGATTCTCAGCTGCAAAACCCAATATTTCGTATTTGGCACAGCACCGACCCAACAGAGCTGTCTGAGAGTATTACTGCTCTGCAAGAATCGAATAAAACAGAGTTTCTCAGCACTCCCACAAGATGCAAAGCCACTCGGAGGAGAGACAGCTGGAAGAGCAAGAGAAAGACAGGAGAATACAATGCATAAGGCACCAGGGAAAAGATCAATAAAGATTACGAGGGCAGCGGCCGTATCCCTTGCCCACGTCGGAGGCTGTGAGGGAACACCACGGAAAGATAACAAGGCGCTGCCACGCCGGTGCCTGGGGATGACACCTGTCTAATCAAAGGTGGAGTTTACACTGGATCACCTAAGCGGCAGCTCTTCCTCATGATTGTTGACTCAGGTCAGGGTTAAGACTAAGGAGGTTAAAGCAGAGGCGGCTCTAAGAGCTCTGATGGATGCAAACCCCAGGCAAGCAGGCAAGGCACGCGGGCCCAACCAGCACAGCCACCGGGGCAGCAGGCGGCAAAACTGAAGGTCCTCGATTTCAATGGAAGAGCAAACAGAAGGAGATGGTCCGAGGAATGAGGCAGCACGCTGCAAGAGAATCGATTTGGAGACAAGTCAGGAAAGCAGAGAATAAAGGGACCCGAGAGGAGGACGTGGTGAGGTCCTGAGAAGAGGTTATTAAAGGAGGCGTAGGTGGATGAACTGCAGCAGCTATGGCCAGGCAGGAGTTGGGGGCAGGACTGGCTACCTGGACTGGGAAGAGGGGACCAGCACTGCGCCATGGTGTTGAGAGGGTCACAGGGGAGATCATGACACGGACGATGATAGAAAATTAAGGGCTTTGGGTCCCCAAGGCCTTAACTCACGTCTCCCAGGGGAGTGAAAGGCACCTCCACGGCTTTTTGGTGCTAGCAGGCTCACCGACTACCAGCCAGAGCTCCCACAAGGACACTGGCAGCAACCACCCTCTCTTGCAGCCAGCCAGCCAGCATCTCGTTACTGGGCAAGCTGGGACACTCTGGTTACAGCTTTTAGCCGTGCCTGCAGTTCTGCCTGCAGTAAAGTGCTGGGGAGGGCTCTAACACCCAACCCCATGGATGCCCTCAGGCTCCGCTCCCTGTAGAAGGAGGCATCATCACCTTGCTGCCGCTGAGGGACTGATTCGGCAGCTCGGCTGGCCCTTCCCTGCCAGCGCTCCTGGGAAATGCTTATTAGGATTTGCCTAGTTGCTGCCTGCTGATGATCAGGAGGAGGAGCAGGTCCCGGGAGCACGTGCCCAACAGAGTTATTACTGAGCGTGGGCAGCAGAGGGATGGTCCCCACAGAGTCACGACACAAGAACAGAGCTGTGGGGTCACGTAACGCTCATCCCATCCTTCTCAGCATCCTTCAGCTGCCCCATGAACCTGTCCCTAACCTACATGTGCTGTCTCAGCTGTGGCTATGACTGGTGGAAAGAAGAAAAGCAAGTGAGAAGAAATGCCCTCCCCCCCCCGGCGGGGGAGCTGGTCTGCAGCAGAGGGCTGGAGGGCTGAGATGTGATGAGGAGGTTCATGGGCTGTCTAAAAAGCACTTGGCCGCAGACTGCCTGACTTTCCTGGCTGCGGAGCCATGCCAGGCAGCCCATCCGCCGCCTCCTGCCAACGTGCCAGCAAAGAGTGAGTGGCTGGTATGGAACAAGGTGTCCCAATTAGCTCTCCACTGATCTAATTAGATCTCCGCGGGGGATGACTGGAGCTGGAGAAATGATACGGCTGCCTCCTTGACCAGACACTCAACCTTTCCCGCCCGCAGCATTTTATTTTTCAGATTTTTAACTTGCGATACCTTTTTTGTCTGGCTCAGCAGAACCTGCCCTGCCTCGAGTCCTGCCGCAGCTCCTCACCAGCAAAGAGCAATTATGTGTGTACACAAACAGGCTTTCAGCGACCGCGCACAGCATCCAAGCTCTCTGCTCCTGTGTCGGGGAACAGCTGCTGGAGTTGCAAATCAGAGGCGTAAGGAGAGAGACAAGGGGCACCAGGAGGCAGAGCCGATCGGAAGGACATGGCAGAGCGCGCCAGGTCGGTCCCTCTCACTCCCCCGGAGAGACAGCAAGCGGTAGGAGCGCGCCTGCCCTCCCCGCTGCCGCCCCGCACCACCCCAGAGAGCTGGCAAACGAGCTTCAAACCAGCCCGCTCCTTGTAATCGGAGTCAGTCAGTGTGTGTGTTACGCTTGAGTTGATGGCTGGTGTTAAATTCAATGCCTTGAGTATTGATTTCCTCGCACATCCCGGACTTTGTTAAAGGGTTAGCTGTGAACCGAGATCAAAGGGAGGTTAACTCGTTTCTCATAAGTGGTAAAGCAGACCTCTAGCAAAACCGGGCGCCGGGCCTCCTCCACTGAGGATGCTCTGTGCATGTTGTTAGCTACCCCGGTCGCCTCAAAAGCCACATAAAGCCACATAGCTGCCTCAAAGCAGGTAGATAAAATGATCCCAACAACTTCCCACGGACCCCCAAGCTATTATGGGTGCACACCAGGGACGGGCAGCACGGGCAGCACACTCCTCCTCCCCTACCCATCCCCACACCATGGGGAGCTGCTCCCCTCATTCAGCCAAGGGAAAAGAGGGGGGGAAGCAAGTCTTTGCCAGCTGCACCCCAAAGAGGCTGTCCCTGAGGGGCTTGATAGAGGGGGAGACCCTCCCAAGGAAGCCTAGGGTGTCCTAGAGCTGCGGGTAGGAGAGGGGGAAGACACAGGGCTGCTCCCCGAAGGGCCATCCGTCAGGGACACAGCTCCCTCCCCACCATGGCCAGGTGGAGAGGACACTTTTACTCGAGCTGACACCACCGTCTCAACCTGCCTGGCACCTGCTTGCTCCATTTTACTTCACTCCCTTCTTGGCATTCCCTGCCACACACAAAGTAATTTTGGCACTGATAGCACCAAGATCAGCAAGTTTGGCCAAGGCAGTAAGAGTTAAGTGCACAAATAATGTGGCACTAACAGGGTCTTGGCTTTACCTTTATAATTTTTAAAGGATGAAGGCAGGGAAAGAGATGTAGGAGACAATCTGGAATTGTTATCACTAGCATTAATGAACGCCCAGAGGCACCGAGCAAGAAGCATCCATTCCAGACGAACATCTGTCAACAATAAGAGGTAATATTGCAGAAGTAGCTAAGGTACTTCGGAGCCTCAATTGCACCAACTTCCCGGGAGGCTCGAGCACCCACATCATTTCTAACAACAGGACCCTTGGCCCCTAAGTCATCTGGGCACCAGTGCTATTTCTCAACCCCTCTCCTCTACCCCAGGAACTACCTATAGCACAGTCCAGCTTTCCAGCAGCCACGTTGTTCTTCAGCCAGATTAATTTGGTTTCAATGGCACTGTATCTTCCACTTCGGGGTGACACAATGACCAGTCCCCACCTCTCCCAGGACCCATGCACCTTCAGCTACAGAAAATGCAGCGTGCTGTCTCCTCCCACCCCTAAAAAAAAAAACAACCCAAAGCAACCCAGCAATGCTGGTGGTGTAATTCCTCCTGTCCTGCAGCATCTGTAGGGAAGAAGGCCTCATCGCAGCCCATCTTGGGCGTGACACCCTCAGTGAGAGCTGTATTTCTGAGCACCTATAGTCATGTTTGACTACGAGGTCCTCCCTAGGGTGCTAAACAGGTACTCCCCCAGCCTGTCTCCCCTCTCCCAAACTCCTGCCACCCAGCACTCCCCCAGCAGCCAATTTGTTTTTAAGTGAAAGGTTTATACCAAAGTGCTTAGGGAATATCTGCTCAGTGCCCAGCATACCAAGTGCTGAAGATTTCACTTAAACTCTCAGCATCTGTGTATCTCAACTAAATTAAGCTATTTGCTATAAAAGAGCACAATGACAGTAATGGAATAATAACAGCATTAATAAAACACAACAATTCTCGAATGAGAAGCGGACGCATCAGCTAGCTTCAACCAAGAGAAGAAGGCTATTTTAAAATCACACACAAAAACCATCTGGGGGTGGAGAAAGCCAACAAAAGCTCTGAAACTCAGAGGTCAGACTGAAATTATGTTTTTAACCTCAAAAGAAAGATGCTTGCCAGAGCCTTCCCAGGCAGAGCGCTCCCACACCAGCTGGAAATGAATTTCCACAGCTCCCAGCAAAACAAGGGCTTATAATGGGAACGCTGAAAATTTCTAGGGGAGCATGCTGGCTTCACAAAAGGGGGGTGGGAGCACTCTTAGGAGGGAGGACACAGAATCGAAAGCCTGAAACCCCTCAAGCATCAGCAAGGTTTGTAACCCAGCTCCTGGGACAGACGCATTGGAGCAGGGGGTGATGTCGTGCCGAACGTGTGAATGCCGAGCTAGTGACGCAGGGCCAGATGCCAGCGCATCATTATGCAAACATCCAGATGTCTCAAGCTCACCACGCTGCCATTCCCCTCTTGGTTGGAAAAGCCGTCTTCACTCCATCCAGAAATTCTTCCTTCTTCCTTTGTTTTGGATGAGGTTGAGATTAAACATGGCACCTTCAGTTTCAAAGTCACCTACACACCGTCTCACAGGGATAAAATATCGCTGGGAACCTGCAGTAGGGTTGGGAACAGGCGTACCCAAGTCCTAATCAAAGCTATGGGAGGCCATATCCCCTCGCTGGTCCTCTTTACAGGAGAAGGAAACTTAACGCTAAGTGATGATCAGAGTAATTAATGCACATTAAGAAATTCATGCTGTGTCTTGCCACAGCCCCACCCTGCCCAGGGCAACACCCCAGACTATCACTTGCCTTGGGGGGTACTGTGACAGTGGGTGACAGTTATTTTCATGGAAGGGGAGTAGATGGAGGAAAAGGAGACCACCACATTGATCACCAGCTTCTTGTTCACCACCATGTTGAGAAGGACCAGCAGCAGGTTTGTGCCAGCAGCAGGTAGGGTCTTCGTGCTTCTCCTGCAGGCACGTTTCGCTAGCCCAAGCCTTGCCCCAGCCCTATGGGCAGAGAGAGCAGAGTCCCTTCCCTGCCCAGGCTCCAGTTTAGCTGGCTGCCTCTGCAAAGGGTACATGATAGCTGCTCCTCTCCTCGCCTCTGCTGCCCAGAGCCCACGTGCAGATCCTCCCAAGGATAACGCGGCAGAGATAGATGTCATCTCTTCTCACTGACATGGAAGGAAATGCAACCTGGGTTGCAGTCCTGAAGGCAAGCTCACCACTGCCTCCCTGTCCTCTGTGGCATGGCCTGAGCCAAATGAAGGCAGCTCAGCAATCCCTGACTCCAAAAAGAAAGGCAGAATTAGGAAAAAAGTGGGACAACAGCTGGCTGGCTTTCCCACAGCACACCAGGCACCATCTTTGGGTCCACCTGCCTTTTAAGAAGGAGCCACGTGGGGCTGGCAGGTCACTTGGCAGAGTGTCCATAGCACCCAGGTTCATGTGCTGCAAGACGGCTGGAAGCCTTCGGGGTACAGGTCTGTAACACAAGTCCTCTTACTTGTCCCCTGACCTGTCTCCTCCAGCTGATCCACAAGACAGTGCTCCCAACTTACATTTTTTCTAAATTCCTATGGAGAAAAAGCCAAAGCAGCAGTTGCCCCAGATTTGAACAGGCTGCGAGTTTCTTTGTTTTCATTACAATTTCCAATCCTGATGCTCTTTTTTTTTTTTTTAGCCATTTCTGCTCTGCCCCCCGGAGGTGCTGCTGTGATTGAATGAAACACGACCCCAGGCTCCAATAAGTGTATTTCAATTACATCTGTCACCATGTAACAATGTAATGATATATCATGTGATATTAAATCCATGGTAATCATATCAGCGATTTTTTTAATAGTGCACTAATCACATTATTACATCTCAATAATTAACAACAGAAGGCCTAAAAAAACTGGATACAAAGCAGAAAGCTCAGAGGGTCCCCAGCTCCTGCCTGGGAGAGGCCCAGAGGAGAGCAGGATGGCAAGGCGCTGCCAGGCGGGCACGGTATGACAAGTAGCAAGGGCATGGAAGTTTTACACAAGCAGCACTGTGCAGAACAGATTCTTCTACAGAACAGCAGACCAGATTCTTCCTCAGTCCCAGATTAGAGGAGAAGTGAGTATTTTGGAGCTGGGAAGAGATGCTTGATGCATGCCACCTTGCCCAGCATTGCTCCCTTTTCTCCTCTTGTTGCTCTTGCATTGCCACTTCTCCTCCAGCAAACCAACCCCTCTGCTCCAGAAAGTGCCTTGCAAAAGGTGCCGTCCTGCTGCAGACAAGCACTGCTGGTGCCCCACCTCAGAGGGAAGGATGGTGTCTTGAAAAGAAAGGACCAATCCTACCAACGTGTCCTTAACAGGCTGCTGGAAGAATGACATTAATTTCCTCTCCCCTTGCACCAGGTAGAGACGAAGCTAAGAGAGCACCCCACCTCACGGAGCCACTGCAAGGCTTGCAGTCACTCTGATTCTTCCAGCAAAACAAATTGGTCAGGTTAAAACCGAAAACCAGGGAGAAACCCTTGCAGGGACAGGCATCCTCTGGGTCACCGCCTCCATCCCAAGCTCTCACCTGTATGCCCAGAGCAAACTGGGGCTGGACTCCAAAGCACTGGCTGACACACATCTTCCCCTATGTGGAGGGGAATCACCCAGTTTTGTGCAAGGAGGTCGCTCCCCACAGCTCCCGGCTGTATTTTACTCCTTGCAGGACGAGGGCGAAGGCAGGCACAGGCGGCAGGGAACTGTGGGTGGCAGCAGGCTGGAGCAGACTGCCAGGGCATGGGGTGTCTCATGCCACACCGTCCCCAGCTGTGACAGCTTTCTTCCCGTTGCAGCCTGGTCAGTCTAGCAGTTTCCACATCACAAGCTGATCTGAAGAGAGCCTCATTACCTGCCTTAAAGTTCCAGCCGAGCACTTAGCTCTTAAAGACAGGATTTAAGAAATATTTGACTGATCATTTCTCTCCTCATTTAGTTTGGCTGCTCTGAACCAATTCAACCTGTGAAGTTGAAATAGTGAGAATGGGAGGAAATGTGTGTGCAGGCAGTCACACCATGCACCGCACACAACGTCCCAGCTCTCCCACCAGCTCTTCTCAAAGGGGCCAGATCCTGGCTCAGCCTGGTCTGCACAGCCTCTCCTGAGCCAGAAGTGCCCATGCGGCATTTCCCAACACCAAAGGTGGGCCACCTCTTCCTTCCCCCTGTGGGACAGGCATCTGGGGGGATCATTAACTCCCTGGCATTAAGACAGCACCTTTATGTACACCTGGAAGTGCCAAGTGCAGCATCCCAGACCTGGGAGCAAGGGATGGAGAGAGGGATGAGCCAGCCAGGATTGCAAGCACCACCATCCCCACATCTTCAACCCACCCAGGACAGGACATTCCCATTTCCTTCATCTCCTTGCATGCCCTCCTCCTATTCCGCTTTCCAGCTCCGCTGTCCCCACAGCTGCCTGCCCTCCTCCTGCTGCTGCCTGCCCAGCAAAGGTGCTGCCTGCCACACTCTTGCATGCCCGGTGGTGCCCTGCTCCTTCACCCTGGGGACCAGAGCCCTCGGAGGTGCTGGGGCAGGGGGGAGCCTTAGAGAGACAAGGAGGCTCCCAGTGACAAACAGGAGTTGCAGCAGCAAGCAAAGAGACCCTGCCAGTCATTTAGGGGTGATCCTGCTGAGGGGCAGGCAGGATGGACGGACAGATGCCTCACAGGCCAAGGCAGTGCAGTTGGACTTTCTCTCCATCCCTTCCTTCCTTTTTTTTTTTTCCCCTTTTAATTTTGTCTCAGAAGCCACGATCCTTTAAAGATGTGCACGTCTCATTAGCTCTACCTTGACAATCATTACTGTTCCTGCGAAGGCAGGAGGAGAGCTCAGCTCGAGCGTGGGGGAGTCCATTACCTTGTAGTTAAAGGGACACTGACAACTCTGGGCCGCCTGTGGTCTGACTCCCACTTCAAAACGGGGTCCCCCCTCACTGCTGTTCCCCCTCCTTTACTGAGCAATAATCCCCTGCTGAACCTGAGCGAGATGCAAACATTGTGGTGGCGGGTGGTCCTGCACCCACCACCAGACACTCTGTTTCCCTGGCTGGGCTGTAGGGGCAAGACCATGTCCACAGTCTCTGGCGCGAGGGGCACCAAGGCACACAGTGACACGCACCTTCCCAACACGTTGCACATGGCCTTCATGTGGCCACATCCCACTTCAGCAAACGCACACTCCTGGGCTGGCACACGAGACCCAAACCTAGCTATGACAGCAAGCAGTGAACCCAAAATGTCCGCAGCAAAAGCCATAGCACAGGCTGGGGTGAAGACCACGAAGAAGGAGCTAGGACAATGGCACAGCCCCCACATATGACTGCCTGGCGGTACAACCGCAACAAGGTAGTGAGCTCTGTGCTTACAAACCAGCTCCAAAGTGCAACGTACCCTACAGCTACGAGTGTGTCCCTAGCTTTTCTGGCTCTGTAGGGTGCGGTATGGACCACCACACACTCAAGAGTGGGGATGAGGAAGTGTTCAAGTGGGTGAGCGTGCAGTGGGGTGATGCCAGGAAAGGACCCTACTTGCTAAAGATGCTTGTCCAGACAGTCCTGCTTTGCCCCATAGCTGGGGGCTGTTGCTCTGCCCGCCTGTCCCAGAACCTGCTCTGCCCCCACAGAGCTTGATAACGGGGGACCTGACTCACATTATGCAAGGGCAGGATCCCTCACTCAGAAGATTTCAGGGCAAAGACCCCAAAGCAACTTCTGAGGAAATACCCCCTGCCTTCTCCCAGCCCAGCCCCATGGGGTTTTGAAGCCCAGTGCAATCCTCAGGAGGCAAAACCAGCAGGGTGCAGCCCTACAGAGATGATCCTGCTTCTTTGTGCCTTGCAGGACCGGAGCTCTGCTGCAGCCACACTAACTCCCCGCTGCTCTCCGCAAAGCCACGGCAGGAGACAATAATGCATGGCCGCGGCTCCGAGCCATACTCCAAGGAAGGATCCTACCTCCACACAAGGCTGTCCAAGAACTTGACAGGACTCTGTTTGAAAAAGATGTTGAAAGAAATGATCTCTTTAAGTGCAATGGGAGATATTTGTCTCTGATTTACCCTTGGCTTTTTGCTCTGGTTCAGGTAGGAGCGGTGTGGGATGGCTGGCAGATCTGAGAGCATGGCACGCCCCAGCGGGCAAAGCGAGCAGTGCGGAGGAAGGCGCGAGTCAGTTTGGAGTGCTCCCCATTTATCAAACTCACGCAGCCCGCCAGCAGAGCGAGTCTTTCTATCATTACAGCTCTCAAAATCCGATTCATACCACTAATCCTGCCTTCATTCTCCCAGATTAATAACATCTCTTTCAACCTTCACAGTGTGATAAATAGACAAAGAGAGAACAAAAGGAGAAACAGAAGTGAGAGAAAGAGCCAGAGCAACTCCACATAATAAAGAGAACCAAGAAAGGGGAAAGGAAAAAAAAAAAGGGAAAAGAAAAGGGAAAGAAAGGAGCCGGCACACTTGACTCTGCCATTTACTTTAGCAGATTCTCCCCAAGAGCTCCCTGCGATCTTTAAAGAATGTAAAACATTGCTCAAAGGAAAGGCTCGTTAGCAAGCCTGACCAGCCCAGGTTTGCTGGAAATCTTTTCACTTCCAGCCTCCGCTCAGGTCAGCGTTGAAAATTAGTTTGTTGGTTTCTCGTCCTGTTTCTCCCCAGACTCCTGCAGAGGCAAAGCCTCCAGCACACACTTGCTCTCTCCTTTACTTACACTAGCTTCTCGAAGGGGAACAGGGGGTCTCGGTTAGCGTCTGCTCCAGGGGTGCCCCAGCAGCTCAGCGAGACCAAGACAGTCTGGCAGAGCAGCAGCGGGCTGGCACAGCAAGGGCTGTCCCAGAAGCCAGGACCATGCGTCAAGCTTGGGATGGGGATGAAGACCAAAACCGTAACAGCAGCAGAGCAGATGTGGGGACCCATGCCATCAGTCTGGCTGGAGGGCACCCATGGTGCCGGAGGAAAGGGGAAGCCTGCATGGACACAGCTGTACTGCAACGGGGGCATCACAAGCCCCCACTCCCGGGGCTGCACCTTTCTGTCTCCTGCCTTGTCCCCTGGCAGCGAGCTCCCATCCCTGCCCATGCTGCACAGCTTGGACCCGCATTTGGGCCACCTGAGTCCCACTGGCAATCGTGGAGTCTGGAGCCCCCCTGTACGCTCATGGAGCTCAGCTGTGCCTGCCACCCCCTCCCCAGCACTCCTCTGCTCTGGTTTGTTCGGAAACAACTGAGCCCAAGGGAAAGCTGAGCCTACAGCCCAGGACCTGAGAAAGCCAACCCCACTGGCTCCAGGGCGCATGGACAGACACGTTTAGCCATTTCCCACCCACAGCCTTCACCAGAGCTGCGCTGCTCAGCTTTTTCACTCTGCCACACCGTATTGAACACTCCATGCAATCTCCGAGTTATTTTAATAATTAAATGTTTATTGGCACATTCTTCCCATACAGCTTCCAGACTTGCCTGAATTTCTTTCCAGTGAGTGACTTCCCTTGGTTCAGTCCTTCCATAGGATGCACACCTGCAAAACATTTCCTCTGCTCCCTCTACAATGAGCATCCCGCTTTGAGCCCATCCCCGTGGACTCCTGGCAGGTGCTGTGCACACTGAATCACACTACGCCAAGCCCCAGCGAATGGTGCTGGATTTCTGTCCAGGATGGTGCTCTATTATGGCTCTGCATTCACAGCCCCCGTGCAGAGGCTGGGCTAGGTTGTTTTTTTTTCTCTCTTCTTTTACACTGTTCCATATTACTCCAGGCTTTGAAGTACAGAGAAAAGCAACACTCAATGTGCCTTTTTTTTTTTAAAGCTACCTTTATCATAGCAAATCTTTTCCTTCTCTGCTGTGTTGCTGGAGATAGATATCAAGCAAAAAGAAAGTCTCCTCTTCTAACAATGGATTTCCCTTCCCTTCTGAACTTCAAATAGAAAACTCTTATCTACAGCCACAGTTGACCAGAAGAAGAAAAGAAAAGAAAACAGACATATGAACTGAACCCAGGCTCTCTTTCTATTTACTCAAAAAGGCTGTGCTGGGTTCTTCACGCAGAGATGCTCTGAACATGTTTATAGCATGTATTTACTCTCTTCACTACCTATCCCCCCACCATGGAAACCCACCTCCAGAAAGACTCTCCTCTGCTCCATGTACCCTCTGCAATCTTTTCTTTGCTTAGCAAGCTCCGTGCACCTGGGCCACCCAGCACAACAAAGCCTACACCTAAAGCTGGGGATGGCAAGAGTTCTTCAAACTCAGCTAAGAGTAACAGCAGCGACGCCCGACTCACATGAAGCATCCCTTTTGTATAGTGCAAGTTCTTTAAGTGACAGGATGGATTACAGGTCAGACCTTGCTGGCTGTACTTGCACAAGATGCCTTGAACAGCGCTGGCTGAGACCAGGCTGCTTCAGCCACCCGTGACCTACCCACATGCACACCCTACACAGCACCCATGTGCCACTGCTGGCATCTCCATTTGAACCATCTTCCTGCCTTTGACAGAGCTGCTCCAAGGAGAAACGTACAGAACCAGGAAACTTCTCTTCCCCACTTCAGTCCCTGGGGGGAGCCCTCTCCTGCCGTGGCTTTCCTCCCCTCCAGCTGCCTGATCTCTGGAGAGGCGCTGCCAGGTCCCAGCTGGGTTGAACACCGACCTCCCTGGGACTCACTGAGGTCCAGCTCCTGCCAGGCCACCCTCGCTCCCTGCCCAGCTAACAGAAATTAAAACATGAGCACCATGCTTAACAAGTAGCATTTCTCCTAAAGTCACAGTGCCAGAACCAACACGCCCATAGCACAAAACCCAAGGAGGCAGGCACTACTGCCTTCCCACCTCCCAGTGTGTCCTGCCGGGCAACATGTAGTTCTTGAATCATTCTCGCTTTCAGCCTTGACAGACATGGTCACACAAGCCTTGGGCAACCTGGCCTTACAGCCCTGGAGCGCCTCCAGGCCGCAGCCAAAGAGCTCCTGTTCCTCCTTACCCTCAAACCCATCTTGAGTTGAGGCACAAATGTATTCACAGGAGGCTGCTAGACAGACGAACTGTCCCTCCCCACCACACATGGCACCATGGGCTCTGCCACCAATGACGGGCACAGCTACTGCCACGTGTTGCCCTCCAGCCTGCAAGGGGGACTCCATCTGAAGAGACTTGCTGCTGGAACTGGAGCCAGAGTCCCAAATCAATCGAGGCAGAGAGAGCTGGAAGCTTTCCAGATCATTTTCCATTAGAAATAAGAAGTTTCCCTCATCAAAAGCCAAATCTCATTCTCATTAGGAGAATTTGGAGCTCCCAGCCAAAGGGAGGATGAACTCCCACCTAAGACACAGCCAGGAATCCTCTGCAGTCACGCGTGGGGACAACGTGCAAGTCCAATCTCTGCCTCATTCGGACCGGAGACAGTTTTGGTAACTTCCTGGCTCCAAAGCAGCCCTCAGCCAGGAGAGCCCAGCCTGCAGCCCTGGCTGTCCAGCAGGCTCTCCTGTGGTCCCCCACAGAGCTTTCCAGGCAGCAACATCATTCCCTTCATGTTAAACTCCTCAAAAGCCCCCAGTGCTCTTCCATCAGGGCAGCACTGGTGTTGCAGGAGGCTCCTCCCTGTGGAGCTACAATGGAAAGATCCATCAGACAAAGCACCTTCTCTTCAAGCCGTCTGCTGACAGATGTTCAGCCAACGGAGCGGTGGGATTGGTGGAGCACCGCAGAAGCACTTTATAATTCCTGCTCCTCTCCTCCTTTCTCAGCATCTCCCGGGAGAGACACGATGATGGACGGTGACATAACTGACTGTTCCCAATCAAGGTAATGTAAGTAATGACAGCTGACGTGATTCCTGGAACGTGCAGGCACTGCTGGCCCGCGTGCCTTGCCTACCACTGCCAGAGTTTGTGGAAGGAGAGGAGACTGGAGCATGGAAGCCTGGCTAGGGGACAGGGGAGGAAGAGCCCCAAGATGCAGAGGCTGTCTCCAAACCAGCTGCAAGTAACTCATTACATCAGCCTGCGAACCGAGCGGGAGCCAAGAGGAGGTGGGTAGCCCCTATCTCGTGGGGCACATCCCTCCTGGGCTGTGCACAATGCCTGCCCCAGACCTGGACACCGCTGTTATCTCTCTAGTGTCACCTGGGACTGCAGTATCCCTAGTCCTTAGGAAGTGATTTGTTGGGGTCTTGTCTGGCCCCTCAAGGTTCAGCAAGGCTTTTACTGCTCTGGCCCTGTCCTGGCTGCCCCACACCATCAGTGACTATTTGGAAATAGGAATGTTAAGTCAATAACCTGGAGCTCACCTCCCCGTGCAGCTGGCACACAGGCAGCACCACATTGTCTGAACCCAAGGCAAGGGGGTGCAGCAGCCCCAGATCGCGTACAGGGGTGTATGGAGACTCGTGGAGGGAAAATACTATGCAAGCTCATAGCTGCAGTCCTCTTCCAGAGCCTTGAAATTAGCAGGCAAATTTAACATGCAGAGAAGCGACCGATTAATAACCCAGCATTGACTTAAGAAGACCTTGAATAATACATAGTGCTTGTACACGGAAGGGGAAAAAGTCAAGTCCTTCTGCTTGTCAAGTGTATCCGCCTCCCAAGCACCAACACTCCACGAGAAACCTCCCCGCCAGCCAGCCACAAACAGCTTTAAGCAGCTCTTCAGAAATGCCTTTTGCTAAGATGAATGGCAAAACTTTGCGCCAAGTGAGACTGGCATTTGGACATGTCCAAGTATGGTGTTGTTTTAAATGCAATTAGTACTGCCTGTTAATAAAGTCTCTTTAAATCTGCCAAGCTGAAGATGATGGTGAGCATTTGGAGCCTACAATGATGAGCCACGCAGATGCTCCGTCTTGGCTATGCTGATGGGTGAGACAGAGGATCTTACCACGAGGCCACCCCAACCTCTCCTCCGCCATGTCTGCACTGCAGTCCTCCCAGCAGCTTGGCCACGTCAAGGAAAAGTCAGACCCAAATTGAGAAAAGATTGGCAGATGCTCAGCTGCAGGCGCTGGGCTCCACTGCATAACAACGACATCAGATGAAGCTATGAACGGACTATTCCCTTCCACAGCTTGATTCCGGCTTCTGTTGCTTAATGCTGATTTTGGTGTGAGGCACTGAGCCGTTGTTTCAGCATCCCTGTGTGATGCTGCCTACTTTCCTAAATAACGATGGCTGGAGAAAAATTTGCTACCTTTTGGGAATATTCCAAACCAGAACTGGCAGAAAAATAGTGTTTACCCTGACGACAGCCACTATTTTTGTTTAGGGGCTGCATACACAATGCCCATTGTGAGAGGGGTGGAGTCCCGCAGAGCACCAGGGATTTGTGTATCATCAGTGAAATATTGTGAATCTCAAATGCCTTAATTTTTGAGAAGGGGAGAAAGACTCTGAACGGCACCTCAGGCAGAAGTTCCCAACAGCCGATCGTTCTGACTCTTGTGGCTGAGCGACCCTCCTGTGCAACCAGCCCATGAGGACGCTGCATGGATTTAATGCCTGCAAAGCAATTTAGAAATGAAAAGACTTGCAAACAAGCCTTGTTGCTGAAGCCCAGAAGCAGGAGAGATGAGACCTAATTTCTATTCCAACCTCTGATACAGACTCACAGGAAAATCTTCCAATTCACCCATGCCTCAGTATCCCCAGAACATTATCTATTGAGCATTATGAGCCTAAATTCATTCATGCCTTTAAAGAGCATTAGCATCTACTGCCTGAGGACGAAAGGACCGTCACTACGCAAAACATGAGCTGTGTATGACATAAGGGCAGAAGGCATTTAAAAAAGCAGCCACCCAGTGCAAAACACAAGTGAAAAAATTTGAGCAGGAAACAAGATTCCTCTTCTTCAGATGTAAATGAGCTAGCAGCAGAGCTCCAAAGACATACATTTTAGCACCGAAAAGCGTTTCTACAAAGGGAACCAAGAAAAAAATGTGATAAACAGGCTCAATTCTTAGAGTTTGATTTCCAGAGCAATAAGCGCAGAAACTGAGCCCAAAGAAAAGATCCGTATTAGCAACCAAATCCAATCATTCCAATAATAAAGAAGAGACATCTGGACTGGTGCAGAACTATTTCCAGAGAGAAGTTTGTCTCCCCATCCCTTTCACATCCTGCAGTGGCTCAATGAAAGAATACTTAAGAAGTTGCAAGTTTGGTCATAATGTGTAAAAAGCCCCTGAAATGCGACATCATTTACTCTTCTGTGGTATTGCTCAGCAGAGCTAATAAATCTTGCATGAGCAGAGCTGATTCTAATTTTCTAATATGAAAAGGCATTTGGATTGAGAGAGAGGGGAAGATAAAAGTGATTGAATCTCCAATAGCCCAGCGTCAGTGACAAGAAACATCCTGCTATGGACCCCAAGGAAGAATGGCTCCCCCTCCTCCCCGAACCACAGGCACACTCACCCGCTCGCACATCCAATTCTCCCTGCTTTCTGCTCGCCACGTCTCACTCTCCCCTATTGACAGGACGTGGTTTTAAACACAGTTACACAAGTTATCATTTCTGCCTTTTGATCAATCTGAATTTTCAGGACAATTACCCTCTTAATCAATGATTGCTATCAGCAGCCCCTTGGATTCTTCACCAAGGCAATCGTGCCGCCGGGGCAGACGGCGTGTGCATATGCAATGAAGCTGCGGGGAGGCGCAAGTCCATCTTCCCCTGACGTAGTCGTCGGCTGAAAGGGTGGAGAGCTGTGAAGGCCACTTCAAGGAACACCTGACGTAAAAAATAAGCGGAGGGAATTAAAAGGGACATTGTGCGAGGTATCTGTGGCACAGCCAGGCTGGGGGGACCAGGGATCTGCTGAAAATATCATTGAGTTGAAAAATAAGCCAACTAAACCAACAGATTTACCATCCACCGAAACCATATATTTAAGTGCTATCTATAGCCAGCACTAACCGCTCCTAATGAGGCTAATAAAGTCCATTTCCAATTAGAGACTGAAACTATTAGAAAAAGGAAAGGCGGAGAGGCAGCTTTTAACAACCTCTAAAGATGTGGGGTTTGGATTTGGGGTTTTCAGTATTTTTTTTCCATCAGAAATTATTTAATATCACCAAAATGCCCCTAGCATTTACACACACAAAGCAAGCCTCTCGCCGCTCCTCCCTGGCAGGGTATGCGTTTCGGTAATTGATGTTTGCACAGAACCTCAGCTCTTGGAGGACGCGGTCCTATGAGGCATCTCTCACCACCACAGAAACAGGGCCCCAGATATTCAGACGCCACAAGAAACCCCAAAGCAGCCAAAGCCCAATTGCAGGGGCCGCGGGCTGGCTGGGGGACGAGGCTTAGCATCCCTGCTCTTGCAAGGGCACCATCAGGCCATTGGCAGGTTCATGCCGCTTGGCTTCTGTTTTCGGCACTCCAGACAAGGCAGGGTGAAGGAGCACACCAATCCCACCCACACATTGCTCTACGCTGCTCCCTCAACGACCTTACGGGCTTCCCCTGGGCATGGGACTCCTTGATACATCATTCTGTCCAAAAAGTAGCTCAGCCAAACCCAAGCACTGTTGTGTCTTTCTGCACAGCTCCTGCAGGCAGAGAGGCTGTGTCTTCTCCCAGGCTCAGAAAGCATCCTGTACCTCTTGGGTGCTGTGTCGGCAGGAGGGAGCTTTGGGACCTGGAGGGCAGCAGGAAAATGCTGCCGGAAAGCAGCCGAGCTCCCGCAAGGGAAGGCGATGTGGTGGCAGCGTGGTGGCTTCACCATCTTGACCACCAGATCGGGCTGGCAGTCAGCAGCAGAGGCAGAGCCAGGTGAGGCTGGCGGGCCAGCTGCCTTCGCAGGCTGCTGGCTGGAGGAGCTCTCCGAAAGGCACAGTATTTCACTAGCTATTTTACATGGAGAATTGCCGATCAAAGATATCCCCACTGTGTACTCCAGAGCAATAAAAATAAAAAAAACCCACAAGAAGAATTCTTTAGGCGGGTAATGGGCATTTTATTCCTTTTTATGACACTAAACATAGGCAGCTGGCATAATTACACCACAATAAAGGCATAATGTGCACCTAGCAGAACAAACTCATACTTTTGATAATTAGGCAGAGCAAACACAGTCTGGGATTCGGCCACATGGTTTCACTGTCTCCTGGATCTGCCGGAGCCCCCGGCCCTGCAGCACGTCGGCCCCATTCCCACAGCTGGATTCAGCTGGGCCCCATGGGGAAGGCTGAGCAAGCAGAGCATCACCAGAGCTCTCCTGCACAGAGAGGAACGGCCATGCAGCTCCACAGTTTCGGGCAGACTGAGGGCAGAGCGCAAGGCAGGGAGATGCAGGATGGGTCCATGTGCAGGTCCTGAAAGGCAGTTGGAGATGGTGCGCTGCAGAGCATTGACAGAGGATGTCAGTCAGCACCAGGGACGCATCTGGGAGCCGCAAGGGCATGTGTGAACTCTGCAACTTGAGCTTAAAGACTGACCCCACAGATAAGGCTGCAGCAGAAACCGACTCCATGTGGCCAAATCATACATGGTGCAATGGCAAAAGGAGACCCAAAACACAAGAGAGATGCCAAGCTCTCTCTTTTGGGTTTGGCAGCTTTGCTGAGGCCCGCTCCAGGAACTGGAAGGGCTGAGCAGAGGTATGGGGAAAACCCTCCACACCAAGGACCTTGTCCAAATACAGATGGTGGGACAATGTCGAGAGGGAAGTTGGCCCCTTTACCAAAAGTCAAGGATGGAAGGCAATGTCCCAGGGAGGCTGAAAGACCCTCACCTACAGAAACCGCCAGCTTGGACCTTCTAGACGCTAGCAATTAACCTCTTCAAATGCTTTTTGCTCTCATTAGTCCTGGTGGCCCTGCTAACCTGCAGACCTGCCTCCTCCAAAACACACCGGCAGACAGCAAGCGTGCTTCTGGCAGCTGCAGGCATCCACGCAGGACTGCTCTTCCCTGAGCAAGGAGCGTAGCCAAGGCGGAGATCCTAAATGATCTCTAAAATATTAATAGCATCAATCAGAGCCAGGCTGACAGAGGTTACAACACTGGGAGAGCACAGAGAGCAGGCTTTCCTGAAGTTGGCACAAGACCATACACTAAATATCCAGTTTGTTTAAAAATGCATCTGCAGGATGCACGCAGGAGCAGTGCTGGCAGAACGGTGCACTGAGGTTTCGCCTTCATGCCACTGAAACCTGCTGGGGATGGCCACCACTGCACACAGGAGAGAACCCAGCTCAGCTACACTCCATCCTAGGCAGCTTAATGGAAACTGGTGGCTTTAAGGTATATTGAGTGCAATGCAGAAATGCTAGAGTACCTTGGCTCAAAGAAAGGTGAAGGAGGCAGAGGTGGTCCGTCAGCCATCCGTGAGACCTGCATATTCATCTATGGACAGGATGCCCAAGAAAACATTGAACAACATCATTAGGAGCTTTTTCAACACAAGATTCAACACGAGGAAGGGAAGATGCATGTTGTCAGCAAATATAAGCATCTTGCCTCCATACCTACGGACACGCGGAAGGGCACTTCTGAGAACTGGATGGGTATTGAGCAAGTTTGGGAAGGCTGCAGTGCAGCAATCCAGACCACAACTTCAGGACAGCCATTTGCTCAGGAGCTTTGATGCCCCATAGAGCTGCCAGCAACATTCATGTCCAGTACCCAAGGAGAAGATGGTCCTGGTCTGTAGAAGACAGTGTCCAGGCAACTGGGAAAACCAGCCACTGTGAGATAGTCCCTGGCTGGGCTCATGCTTCAGAAAGATCAGAGCGTCCCTCCCCAGTGGGCCACAAAATAGGAGGAGTTTATGCCTAGAGGAGGGCAAAAGATGGGCTGTTTCCTAAACAAAAGCAGACCATATCTGCAGACTTTCCAGCCAGTTCTTAGCAAGCCACTGTGTTAGATCCAATCCACAGATGGAAGGCAAAGAGCTCAAGCAAGGAAACCTGCATGTGGAGAGAGCAAAAGCCAGGATGGAGCCAGAAGTGCTGTGCCAGCATGGGGGAAGGGCGGCAGGAGACTTTTAATCCCAACTCTGAAATCAACTTGCTTAGTAGCCTTGGGGTTCTGAGGGATTTAATTAATTAATTTAATGAGTGTGAAGCACTGTAAGTTATTAATATACAAATTCCACTACTGCACCTCCTATCTCCCCGTTCAGCATCTCTTGCCGCTTTACATCAAGCCCATGAGAAGCAAAAGCCAAGCCACGGTATGCCTCTGTACAATAGGGCAGAGGCTGCACACCCACACTTTCCCAGCCAAGACAACAGTAGCAAAGTCCCATCCCTTTCAGCAGGATGGTGCATCACGCTCAGCACAGGGCACCAGGAACACCTGATACAAGAAAAGCTCTTTCCACTTACTGGCAAGCTGATTGCTACCATAACCCAGCCTGCTGCTGCTGGTGGGGGTGGCAGTCAGTCACTCTCCCTCTTGTAGCCATGCTGGCTTGGTAGGACAATGAGGACTAAACCAGTTAATGTTTTAATCCCCAAAGCTGGAAAATCTGATTAACCCCTCATCCTTCCCCAGAGAACTACACATGTCCATTTTCATTCCCCTACATGGAGCTCCTCTTTTAAATGAAGAGAAAAGAGCACACAGCTCCTTTCCCAGGAACTAGGCAGCTGTGCTGGTACCCACGTAAAGTCCCAGCCGAAGGGCTGGGATGCAGGGATGCTCTGCCCCTCGTCTGACCCACGGGACTCTGGGAAAGGCCATCTTTCACGCGTTGTGCCTTCGCCTCCCAGCTCCTCCTGGCCTGGAATGCAGCACACGTTGCAGGATTATTGTAAAACATGCCCTGCCTTTAATCCCTTCTCCTCTTGCCTTGCTCTGGTATTGACTGCAGGGAGCTGTGTCAGGCCCAGGGTCAGGCTTGCTTCTCACAATACCAGGGCACGCAGAAGGCTCCAGCCTCTCTGGCTGACCGTGGTACATGAGACATGGGAAAACACCGTCTGCCCCGCACCTTCACAAAAGCAGGCACACGAGATTGGAGGCCCACAGCTTCTGCCAACAGTGCTGGTGCCCCGCAGGCAGAGCCACAGTCCTGCGTGCAGGAGAAACGCCAGACCTGTGCCAGACAGACACCCGCTCACTGGGAGATCGAGGGCCTAATTCTGACCATTCTTATGGTCTCCCCGGTTTGCTCCTGGGCTGCCATGCCAAGGGCATATTACAGGGCAAGTGTAGATGCAAGCATGTAGCACATGAGTGATGCTGCGGTCATGCTGTACACACCGTTACCCCCAGCTACAGGAAGATCCAGCTGACAGGTCCCAGTCACACCACAGCCAGCCCTGCCTGTCCAGACCCCACCGTGGGAACCAACAGGCCACTTCGGCCTGCATAACCTTGACATTGCAGAAAGATTTCTGATCAGAAGCACAAGTTGCCTAGATTTCATTGTGGGTTATTTTGCTTGCTTTCAAATGTTCCTTCCAGAACTTTGTCTTTGGCACCTACAGCACACACTGCCCCATAAACAGGCAGTACCAAGAAAGCCACTGTGGCTCCTTCCTCAACCTGCAAGCAGCAACCAGACTCACGGTGTAAAGGTCTGAGCAGTACGTTTAACCTCAGCAGCAGCACACACACAGCCAGATGGGAACCAGGAGGCTCCTCGGTGTGGGGGACAGATGTTCAAGTCCCCCAGCAAGGGGAGCGCAGGCACAGCGAGGTGCAGCCGAGCAATATGGCACTCAGCAGGAAGAGCAGCATGCAAGGTCTGAGCAGCTGCCTCTCTGCCTTTCGCCTGCAGGCCACGGTGATGTGCATATAGAACCCACAAATGCCAACCTGCCTCCAACCACTTGCACAGACGAGGATGCTTTCGGTAAAGCAACCACTGCAGTGCACTCGGCAAACCGCTGCTTACAATTTCATCTAGAGGCAAAGTGTTTGCACTGGTTAGAAAAAGCACAAAAGCAACAAATTCTCCTTTGTCTGGTACCTGCAGGCTGCAGGTAGATAACTGCGTTCCTCAGTTTCTCTTGAATCACCACCTTCCTGCCTTATCCGAGAGCCCTCTGTACCACGCACGGCACTAGGAGGCCCTGGTCCTTGCTGGAGCCTGAAGGTACTGCCAAATAATAAAGGCTGCCTTGGGATGTACAAACATCATGATCTGGTCAGACGGCATCAGGAGAGGAGTGGAGACTGTATGCGGTACCCAAGGCAACCACCCCTTCTTTCCCTGCTCAGGTACTCTTGAGTTTCAGTGACGTGTCCCAAGGACAGCAGATAGTCTGTGGCCAAGTGCAAGGCAGCAGAAAGTGTCACAACAAACAGGGTAGGAAGCGAGAAGTGATGACCCACGCTGTCTGCTTCAAGGTAGGACCAGCTCCATCCAAACCATTCCCACCATATTCTTCTAAACTCTGAAAATCTCAAGAGCTAAAGGTAGTGCATCCCTGTCCTCACCCACAGAGACTGTTTACTGATCTCCTCAAAGCATGTAAGGACATGACTAAGAGCTGTCCACCGCAGCCACCCAGAATAAACTTTTCTCTTCCTCTGAGCACTTTCAGTCCTACAAAACCAATTTCTGCTTAGTCTTCTCTAAGCTGAACATCCCAGATCCCTAATCTTCCCCTGGAGGTCACATCTTCCAGCTCTCTGATTCTTCTTCTGTTCTCTTCTGGGCTTTCTCCACCTGTGCCAGGTCCTTCCCGAGTGCAGTATGCAAAACTGGTTTGCCCAAAGGCTAAAACTAGGCTCCAAAACACCTTTCCTATGAAAAGAGGTGAGATTTTAACATGTGCCTAGTGCAATTTTAATATGTATTAGCAAAAGAGAGCATAGGAGAAGCCCTGATGGTAAAGAAGTTAATTGGCCTGTGAGATACTGTGAGATGAACACACGCTAAAGTACTTGCAGGATAGGTATGGGAAGGAAGGAAGAGCTTCTTGTTAATAGGACCAACATACTGACATGTCCCCTTTGCACTGGCGTAGCTGCTCTAAATGGCTTCTACATACAAGACCTTGTCAGAGGTTGTCTTTACCCACCCAGCAGAGTCTATACAGCAGAGAGGAACTGGCTGCCTGTGCCCAGCCCACAACCTTCTGCTTGCCATGAGTTTGGCAGCGAGAAGGGTGCTCCTTCACACAGTTGTGGATTTTATGGCCAGGAGAAATTACTAAACTAATCTGCTATTTTGCAAAGCCAGGAAACTTAGCTACTTTCTGGTGAATCAAGACCAAGAACTTACATTAACCCCCCGAGGATGACATCTTTCCTGTCTGCTCCTAGAACAGCTCATACAGGCACACACTCCACAGAAAACTGCTACTGTGCTTTTAGGATGCAATAAAAAAAAAAAACACCAACAAAAGCCAAAGGAGAGGAAAACACAGAAAACCATTTGATTCAGGCAAAGACGGACACTGCTCTTTTCTGCTCTCCTGGGATGGGCATGTATGTTACCGCTCAAGTCATCCAAAACCAGTGAAGCCTCCAGGCTGCATCTAGAGCCCCTCTCAGCTGTAGCAAGACCAGCTCCTGAGACTGCAAGAAAAGGAAATGAGATGCGAGGCTGGGATCATTACTTTGAAACTATAAGCTCGTGCCACTGAGCCAAAGCCTGTTATATCGACGTGGGTTTGTGTCACCCCAGCAGCAGAGATCATTCTCCGTCTCCGCTTGCTCAGCTCTCCTCCTCCCGGGATAGCTGCCGGCACTCCGCAATGCTCTGCAAAGTCCAGCTACAGAAAAACTCCCAACACCTTGCCCAGCACGTAAAGTTACAGGGCTGAGCTACTACAAAGTGAAAAGTACCCTGCTGACTGCTCCACCACACTTTGGAAGCTGCTAGCAAAGCACAAAGTGCCACTTGCCGAGGAACAAATAGCAAAACCCCCAAGTTTCTTTCCCAGGGGGCAGAGAGCCCAGAGGGGGGTGGTGCTTCTTAAAGCCTCCAGTATTTAAAAGGCACTGAATTTGCACCTAGCTGTCACACAGGATGCTCCTACTCTGTGTCTCCAGTCACCAGCCTGGGCAGCAGCTCTGAGGGAGGGAGAGAACCCTGCCCACCAGTGAGTCCCAGGCTGAGGAGGGGAGAGCAGAGCCCTGAACTGGCCAGGCAGCCCACGCGCTGTGCCTCCACCTCCTTTGTCTTACGTGAAAGTGGATACTAAAACCAACCCCAATGGTTACTCTGCGTTACGTGAGCACTGCACCTTAGCGCATACTGCAAACCCACATCAACAGCCCCTCGGTCCATCTGGTTATAGCTTCTGTGGAAAACAAGGCAGAGAAGTCTGACGCATCAGCCAATCCTGTATCCCCTTCTAAAGAGACCAGGAGGAGGAAAGGGACAAGACTGTCAGGAACTTGCAGACGCTCAACCCCTTCTTTCCAGCACAAGCATCTGCTTGTTGGTTTTCCTTGGAAATGTGTTTTTACTCAGCACTCCTCAATAAATAAGAAAGGGAGGACAGGTCCCTCCGCCGTGGGACAGAAAGGGCTGCTCCTTTAAGGCCTCTCCTGAATGCCCTTTCCCTTTGAGATGACTATCCTCGACTCCCTCATCTCCCTCCCTTTGATTTAAGAGTTCCTCTCCTGGCCCTGACAGTAAGGTATTTCTGTCCCACAGATTATAACTCACTCTGGGCTATTATTCAACTCCCAAGCCCTGGCCCTGCTGCATTTAGTCCAAACATAATATCCTTCATGCATATATTATCTGTCTCCCTATTATCTGGAATCATTTCGGAATTAAATTTCAGTCCTGCAATATTGGCTTGAAGAGCGGCTCGCTTTATGGGCTAGTCAAAGGTTAGAATACCAATCAAAATAACACTGCCGATGCAGAGAGACATTTTAATATTCCAAAACCCGGTAATTGTAAAAGGACATAATATTTTTTCCCTGATTACCCCAAAGGCAACACATGTTAACAAGGCGAGGGAGAGAGTGAAAGAAATTTCAGAGTTCAGACAGCTGCACGACAGATTTAAAGGAGAAGTCGTGGATGGCTGCTGTGCTCCAGCCCCCGGAGCAGGAGGGCAGGAGGGCTCCCCTGCCCGTGCCAGCAGTGCCGTGCTCCCCGGGATGCCGTCCCCTCCGTCCCCAGACTCCTGACGTTCGTGCCACCTGCGCTCCCCCGAGTCAGGAGCCTTCGAGGGTGCTCTCACCGCAAGGCAACGGAGCAGCCAGAGCTACACCAAGACGGACAGTCGAAGATTATCACGGCAAAAGAAACCGCTGCGATCGGTTGGCCTGACCTGCGCAGGCCACGAGGCTGCCCCAAATTAATTCCCGTTTGAACCAGAGCTGATCTTTTTAGGAAAAATCCTTCCCTCCTGAACTGGAGAATCCACCACAGCCCTCGGTAAGTTGTTCCAATGGTTAATTACCCTCACTGTAAAAATCTGCACCTGAATTACCTCGCTTTAGCTTGCAGGCACTGGAACTGCTTATGCTTTTGTCTGCTAGACTGAAGGAGCATCTTCCCACATTTTGGCTCTCCCTTTAGATACCTAGAGACTACAGCCAAGTCTCCCTTTCCCTTCTCTCCAGTACCCTAAACGGCTCCCGGGGTCTTTACTGCATGGTGAGTGCTCCCATGGATCTTGCAGTTCTCATCCAGTCTTCCAAGTTTCCAGAATCCTTTCCGATGCAGAGATGGGACCCAGCATCCCATACCGGTCAAACCAGTCCCAAAGAAATAAATGACCCAGCTCCTCTGCTCCTACTCACAATTGCTTGTTTATAAATCCAATCGCAGCCGCCTTCTGGATGCAGTATCTGCACATTTTATCGAAAATGATTTTGTGTTTTCTTTCAGGGCATTGATAAAAGTGTTAAATACAAGAGGTCTGAGAAATAGATCCCTGTGGGACCCCACTAGGAAGACATGCACTCCATGATGATTACCCATTTACAATTAAATGCTAGGAGCTGTCAGTTTGCTCGTTCTTAATCAATGTAATGTGTGCCATGTTGATTTTGTATCACTCTTGTTTCTTAATCAAAATGTCATAAGGTACCAAGTCAAACGCCTTCCAGAAGTATATTACATTGACGTGGTTACCTTTATCAACCAAACATGTAGTCTCATAAAAAAAATATCAAGTTAGTTTGAAAAAGATCTAGTTTCCATAAATCCACATTGATTGGCATTATATTACCCTCTTTTCATTCTTTATTAATCAACTATGATATCTGGCTTTTCATTACTTTGCCCAGAATTAATGTCAAGCTGATAGGGCTATAATTACTTCATCGGTCATCCCATTTGCCCTTCTAAATTACTGGTACAACATTAGCTTTCTTCCAGTCCTCTAGAACTTCCCCCATGTTCAAAGACTTATTAACAGTCCAGGGCTTCTCAGCCAGCTCTTTTAAAACTCCTGTAAACGAGCTATGCAAAATGCCAACTGAAAGCCACCACTTAACTTTATCAGAAAACTGTGTCGTAACAGAAAACCTCTTGCTCAGCGATACGGCATCCTCTGCCTTTCTGCAAATGCAAAGCAAAGTATTTATTAAACGTGGTTGTTTTGCTTTTATAAGCAATTCTTCTATTTCCTTCCAACTACGAACTGATGCCGTTGCACAGGCATTTTTCTTTCCTCATCTCCATGGAAAAGACACTCTTCCTCTCCTTAACCCTGGAGTCACGCTTCTCCTTTTGTTCCTGCCTTCTGAGAGAGAGAGTTTCCAAACCCAAGAGCTCCACAGCTGGGGGTGAGGAGCCCAGGAAGGCACAGCTCCCACTGAAGGAAGGTGTGACAGGGTCTCAGAGCACTCATCCGTGGTGCAAACCAGCAAATCCCCGAGCACTGCGGGAATAGGAGCAGCTCTTCACAGTTAAGTGGCAATATCTATTCACGTGCTTGATGCTTTGGCCATGAAGCACTCTGCTTGAGGAGTCCTCCGTCAATTCTAACCTTATGAGGAATTTTATGTTCCCTACAGCCAGTAACTCAATGAACAGGCAATTGGTAACAATCACTGTAAGTCCTCAAGAAGTTAGACCTCACGAAAGCAACTTCCAGGCATATGGGCCAAAAAATAAACCACTTCTCAGCTGTACCCATTTCAATGTTCTTTGTCCAAAGCACTCAAGACACTTCAGCACCAAGTGTCTGAGAAGCACTCAGAGCTCCTCCTCCCGCCCCAAAGGCAGAAGGAATTGTTAATTCAGAGGAGAGACAAAAAGCTGTTAGCAAATCTTTGTTTGTTTAGGATGTGTTTATTTCTGGTCGCCAAATATTAACAAAAACATCCTATTACATGCTTCCTCTGTCAGATTTTACAAAGTGAATGGGTGACCTTAAAACATTTGTGCATGTGTATTAATAGTTTGCTTCCAGGCTGTGAGTATCTACAGATCAATAAATGGTGGGCCTGGAAAAGGCCAGCTCTGCACACAGCCACGGCACGCCCAGGATGGTCCCACTGTGCTCCCCAAGGCTCCGTCAACTCTGTTTCGTGATGCCCAGAGAAGGGAAGGTGCATTCATCCACACACATCATTCAATCCTTGCCTTTCATAAAAACTCCCCTGGACTTCAGGAGGATGTCAAACTAGGATCAGTTTTCTATCACTTCTAAAGCAACCACTATTACTGTATCTAAAGACGTGCTGTCCTCTGTGAACAGAAATCACCCATGGTCAAACATGCCAGGACAGCTGTGCTGAGAAACTGGCAGCTCTGTGAAGGGTATGAAGATTGTCTTTTTTTAAAAAAAGAAATAAAGTATCAACTGAAAAACAAGGAATAAAACAAACCATTAGTGGTTACATCAAACACTCTGTTATATTTTAACTGCATAACGTCCAGAGAAGAAATGGAAGATCATCATAGTGTATACAGCGTTAAAAATAGCTTCTGCAACCCAGTTCTAGAGTCACAGAGCCCACAGGCCCCTTTGTGCCAGCCCTCTGACAAGTTATGCAGCACTGGAAGAGAGACAACCAAGCAAGAGTATGGCAGAGGTCTCAAATCAAGAATAACACAAGGGAGAAGAACTGGAAACACTTATTTGCCCTTTCACACAATGCAAGACCTAGGCACAAGAAAACGATCTGACAGTAGGTTTAAAAGAAACAAAAGGACCTGCATCTTCACACAACATATGAATAAACAGAGTATAATCAATGCATAATTAAACAGCAAAACTCATTGCTACAGGATGCTGTAGAAACCAAAAGCATGAGCAGATTCAGAAAAGGACGTACAAGTTTCTGGCAGACATGTGGTAAAAACAGTGGGTGCTAGACACAGTGGTCCAGGGGCAGCTGTCAGCTCACAGTCCTTGAAGAGACAGTTGGTGGGAACCAGAGAAAGCTGACTCAAACCATGCTCTTCTTGTTACACCTGCAAGCATCGGCTACGGGACGCTGGCACAGAGAGGATCTGGGGTAGACCTTTGGTCTGGCCATTTTGACACCTTCATCATCCTTCTAATGTTTTTCTTGCACAAGCTAATTGCAAGAAGATCTAGTTTCACCACCCCTTCCTTCTTCCACCTGCTCTCTCCATTAAAGCACACTCCCCTTTGTGACATGCTCCCAAACCCAGCAGCGCTGGCACTCTTGCTGCCCACCAGATTTCCCATTCCCAGGTTCCTGGCCACAGGCACAGGATCCCAGGCACTACAGCCTCAGCCTAACACAGCACTGGCTCCATCCCTGCAGGGTGAGGATCCATCACGGGACCAACCATGCTGCTAACTCAAGCAGGACCTGGAACAATAAACTGTAACCACACAGGGTCCCGAAAGAGCAAAGACAGCACAAATGAGAGCTGATCCTTGCGTTAGACTAAGCACTAACGAATTTATCCAGGCTACACGAGGATACTCTTGGGGCAGCAGCTTGGCTGTAGCTTGTTAGCTGCAGCAGCTTTCCTTTTAGTGTAAATCTTGACCCACAGCCTCCTGCTTTCTGTACGTATTTCTCCACTGGTGCCCCTCGCTCCTGACATCAAGCACTCTCTGCTATTTCCATCCTGAGCATCCAGCTCCGATGACGTAGCTCAGGTACTGCACCTCAGTCCTAACCCACGGGGTCTCTACGCATCGACATGACAGGCACATAAGGAAAACTGGCAGCCGGGATGGTGGCTCTCTATCAAGATGGTTTAGGGGGATATCTGAAATGTTGCAGCATTCAAAAGAAGCCTCCTCTGCTTTCTGCTGCCTTCCCACCAGGCTGAGCTAATCGAAGTGAAGAACATGATAAACTCTCTGCCCCGAGTCAGCTCTACACTGACAGTTCACTAGAGATACAAGATCGCTCAGTGACATTAAAAACGTCAGCAAACACCGATCAGGCTTGACGGAAGGGATGCATTAGCAGGCTGGGGGGGGGCATAGGGTAAGGTAAAATTTCAGCAAACGCAGTCAAGTGCACAGGCAGCTTTTCTCCTTTTGTCCTCCACAGAAGGCTTTTTCACGGATCCCCAGACGCTGTGGCCACCATCGCAGCAGTCAGGTGTGGAGCTCACCACCACCTGCATGGCCAGATCAATCCAAAAAGGTTTCCTGGGGCAACACAAGCATGGCAGCCAGCAGGGGCTGATTCCCATCTTCAGCCTCCCCAAGAGGCAAGTCTTGGAAACTCTGAAAGAGGCCTGGAGAGAAAGAGGAGCTGAAGCCATGTGCATGTGGGCAGAGGGAATCTGGAACATATTTTGTTGCTACCGCACTACACAAAAGTACACAAACACATCTGCCCCATGCACACACCCTTCCATATGTAATCCCACTCTTTTGCATTGCCTTGTATTTGCAGCAGCAGTTCCCTAACTCAGTAGGGTCCTCTTGGTATCACTGCTCACAAGTAGAGACCCAAAGAACAGCCAGCAGATGCAGGAAACCGCTCTCAGTCACACATGCCATTTACACTCACATGAACTGTTTTCTCAGCGTCTGAAACATCCGAGTGTCTGCATTATCCATGACCTAGAAATTAGCAGCTTCACACCACCCCCTCCCCAACACCTTCACTTCATGGATCAGGTCAGAGGCAGACTCAGCCCAGGAGGTATTTTAAGTCAGGAACGTGCCAGAGGGAGGGGAAAAGGGGCCACCTGAGTTATGCAGGGAAGAGCAGGGGGGCTAGATACATGTCCAACCTTATTTGTCACACACTGGGAGCTCACTCAAAAGAGACTGAGGTCCCATTGGGTCCTGCTGCTTGGCCAGAATTACTTACCTAGGCTGGAAATCCTCTCTTGTGAACACACACGGGCAGTTCCCCTACAAGCACTCCCAGAGAGCAGGGCAGTGAGTGGCATGGAAAGATCCTCATGCTGAAGTAAGAGCAAGCCCCAGGGGAGGCAGCTCTTTAGCCACAGGAGAGGTCCCTGCTATCGTCTTCAACCTGGCTCACTTCCCAGAGGGGCTCAGGGACCCTGGAACCACACGGTGTCACAGGGCATCAGATATTAAAGCATCAGAAAAACTTCAGATTTTTAAGGGATTAGAGGGGTTGGAGGAAGATGAACATCCCTAACACACATCCCCTCACCGCATGATCTGAAGGAGATTGGAGCCTTACTTTCTGAGTAACACATCTGTAGAGGGGGACAAGACGACACAGGCTCCAACCCACATGCCCCCCATCAGCCTGCGACCCTCCAGACAGCTAGCGGAGGAGTTCTTTCCTCCTCCTCCTGCCTTTAGGCCTGTGCTTGGTACTTCACGGATGCTCACCAGCCCTCCACTTAGTATCACAGTACTTGCTGAAGCCTGATATATGAACGCCCACCTTGAAGAACAGCCACTTGCCTGGATGTCCACATTATGATGAATCCCAGCTCCTAACACGCTAAATCCAGGAGCCTCCAACTATGGAAAACAGCCATAAGTCATTCATCCTGAGGCCCAAAGGAAGAGCGCGGCTGGATCAACCTACTTCTTAGCAAACATCACGGTACATAGGGATTATTTTTTTTTAAATATTATTATTCTGCAGCCATCAACCTGCTGGTTATATAGCTGCTATCCATTCACCGGAAGTTTAGTGAACTTCAAATGGCAATCATTAATGGTCACTGAACTGCAGAATGCCCCAATGTGCTTTCAGATTTCATTTACCAAGGACCAGCAATCAGCCAAAAGATTTGCTCTGACAGCAGGGAAATACAAGACCCTTTGACAAGTTCAGCCAGGAATGTGCTGCCAGCATCCCTTGTTAAGTTCATGTTCTACCCTATTTGACGGAACAGATCATGCAAATTGTCCTTCTGCGGCCGCTCAGCCTGTCACTCACGCTTCCATTTAAAACAATAAATAAAGAAAAGAACAAAAGAAAAGCCCACAAGTACAACAAGCTGTTTACAAGCAAATTCCACTTACCAAGACACCTAATTATCAGGAAGAGGCACAGAAACCCAAATAAAACCTTAAATTGGATGGGGGAAGGGAATCTTACTCATCCAAAGGTTTAACCAGGAGGTCCACTCCAGTTTCTCTTGTGCACAGACCCCAGCTGCCCCCTCACCCTGCTACTGCTTGTAATCACACTTGCTCTTTTCTTCCCACTGATTTGCAACTTATGGCATCACCACATTTTGCTGGGCAGATGGAGTAGCTGTGCCAGGAGACCCTCTGGATGCACGGCAGGCTGCTCCTTAACCAGCCAGAGAAGGCATGGAGCAACGCAAGACACCAGACACTAAAGTGCAAGGTATTTTGCACTGCAAAGTGACCACTGGTGGACATGCTGCTGAGACATCTCCCCTCTCCCCCATACTGCAAAGGGAAATGCTGATTTTATACTGGAATAATTCCACGTGTTTATCCAGAATTTGATCTGAAGGGAACTGTGCTCCTAGGAGCCTCACACGGCTGCAAAACAAAACAGAGTCAGCAACACTGGGGCCAACACAACCTTCACTCAAGAGGGGCCTCATAGTGTCCCGCTATTATGCAGAGACACCGCACTGTGCCCGCCACAATGGGATTCTCCCCAGCTGCAGAACACATCCCATCAAGTATAGTAAGACTCTATTAGAGGAGATACAATAGGGAGCCGGAGGACTCGCTCAACCCAGCTTCTGAGAAAATAACTCATTTCAATGCAAAACAGCAGTAGTTATTAGACACCTCCTTCAAGAGGAAAGGAGAAGGACAAGGGGAGGGGGGAGAGAGGGAGATGGGGACCATGGCAGTTTGCACAAAAGTACCTTTTTCAGATTAATCCACTGTTTGAAGTAATCAGCAACCGGCAGCCCTAAGTACTGGCATTGTCCTGGTAACCTGTAAGAGAGAAGAGAGAGCGGGTTTGATTCAATCAGTGTCCTGACAACACAAACTCTGTTTTCTTAAGTACATTTCGTTCTGAGATGGAAGAGACCCTCAAGTCTGCTGTAGCATGCTGCACATCAGAAGGACCGTAGCTCTGGGCAAAAAAAAATAATCTCACGAGAGCAGAGCTCGGCTGAAGACTTACATACATCCAACCACAGCCAGGCTGCTGACACCTTTCAGGCTGAACATTTAGAACAGGAGCTGTGTGCAAGTGCAGCACGCAGCTCTTCTCCACAGTGGCTAACACACAAACACGACTGGAGCATCCAGGCTGTCCTTAGCTAAATGAACTCACCACAAATCCCTGCAAAACCGTCCCGCTCAGCCAGCAGCTTACAGGGCAGACAGAAGGACTGACAATTCACTTGTCATGCCCCGGTGCTTTTCCACTTGGCCTTTATGGTTAAAACACTGAGTGAGGTGTTTTAACATCTCAACACAAGAGGGAGGGAAGGAGGCACCAACGCACTCATTTTCAGGGGTAGCAATGCTGCAGAACCGACGTTTTAAGGTTAAGAAAGCATAGGCTGTTTTCCAAGCAGGTACTTGGGAGAAGAGAGCAGTTCCAACTCTGAAGATGCAGGGTACTGCATGCTGTCTCACTACGGGTTTGAGCACCAGCAGCCAGAGCTCCGAGCGCATGTATTTAACCTCTCCCTGCTACAGCGAGCTGCTGGAATAGAGCTTAAAAAACAAAATGGCACCAGTAAGGGAGGTGGATTGCCCGAAGGGACAGCAGGACCCCAAGATTTGGAAAGCTGTTTCTCCCACACGGTGCCGACCATCCTCTCCGTCAGCAGACGGGGAAGGCTGAGTCGCAAAGCCATGTGGCTCCAGCCAAGCCTGTGCGGGGAGATGAGTAACGTGAGTTTTCCCCGGCCGGTTTGATCTGATCAAGAGTAATTGATGGATCTTGTTCATTCACGTACTGCTGAGCACGCCTGGGGCACTGGTCACAGGATCTTTAACTGAAGCAAAGGAACATCCCAAATAAATATGTCAACTAAATAAATGACTAAATTAGAGCCGTTTGTGCATGTTAAAAGCCACAACCCCAGAAATAGGCTTTTGCAAACAGAGGGGGGTGGTGAATCTCACAACTTCCTCGGGCATCTGGGGGCTGTCAAGGGATGTTGCAGGGGAGGAGGGAAGAGCTGCGAGGGCCAGCATCAGCTGCTCAAACATCCCAACACAGGCCCTGACCAGGGCAAAGTCTTCTCCCACTCTTCATAGGGGAAAGAGTGAATAATCCAGCCTGGACTTCAGACTCAAGGCTGAAATTCAGGAACATGCTCTGGTCAGATGTGGACACAAGCTGGATACACTGCCTTGAGCTGGGGTGCACCGTCAGCACCTCATGCAGTACCTGAGTGCTCAGCCCAACTCCAAACCCTCTCACGAACAGGGCATCATCTCTTCAGCCCTATGAGCAGTTTCCCACGTAACACGAGGAGGGACACAGATAGTGTACTTGCAGATAATGTGATACTCAGGGTGGTGCAGTACCAGTGTGGTTTGGTCTCGGTGTTGCCTCCATTTCTATAGGAAGAAAAGGAAGGAAGCTGGCAAACTTATTCAGGGGAATCTCCTGGGAATACGTGGCCAACGATGCCAGCATACACTGGGCCCCAGCAGTGTACTGGCTTTGTGAGCCCTGCTTAGGGTAAGAAAGGAATAGACTCTCTGTGCCTAAACCAAATGCCTGGTCCCGAAAGGATGCACATATCATTTAGGAGCAATAATTTAAGTCGTACAAACACATTTGAATAAAGGCGGTCCAGAGGAATCTCTTTGAAAGCAGGAAGCCTGTCAAAAGAACGAGCTTGCAAGCAGCAGGGCTACAGCGATTTGCAGGGTAAGCAATGTGACTTGACAGCATGGTCTCATCTCTGGGCACGGCTCATCTGATGCAAGCACCATTGCGCTGAAATAAACCACCTGGAGTCAACTCCTCGCAATTGCATAGCCGTCACATAAATAGCAGCCTGGTCCATGCATTTTACAGCCATTACACATATGTCCGTGACATCCTGTAGTTGAAAAGACCCCACCAACCCCAACCAGCACACTAAGAAAGCTCTTCCTCCAGGAAAGCTGCTTTCTATTGGTGCCCAAATGAAAAAAATATCACAAGAAAAGGAACCACCTAAAACAAATGACCGGCCTAATACGGACACATAATCAGCTTAACCTCTCCTTACACTGCCCACATTTAGCTAGAGAGGATGATGACAGCAGTTAGCAAAAGGTATGTTACTAAAAGCTGGGTTTCTCCTCCCAGTCCAAGAGGTTTTCATTAATACAGGTCTCAGTCCAGCTCCAGTTAGAGGAATAATCATCATCTTGCTTAACATTTGGATAGGGCCCAGAAGAAGTGAGCACAGCATCGTTCTTGTTATCCACAGGAATTGACAGCTAACCACCCAGTGCAATGAATGACATCTAAAGCGTTTCCATCCCTGTGGGACCAAAAGGCCCAGCAAACTGGACAGTCTGGTTCTACTTCCACCCTGAGACTGATGGCAGTATGCCCTGGGCGCTGGACAGTGGGTCTTTAATTGGAGAAAATAAATGCTCCAAATAAATATGTCAACTAAATAAATGGCCCATTTTTACAAACAAGTAACAACCCCAGAAACTGCCTGTGAAGCCGTGTGACCTAAGGACATTCCCCCTCCCCCTCTGCGCTTGTACTCCCCTCCTTTCACGTTAGCATCAGAGAGACTTCACCAAGTTTTTCAAGCACTAGAAGACCTATGCTCATGCTATAACCTGGGTGGGCTGGCAGCAGCACGGACCAAAGCATCAGCCTACTTCCTGAGCTGGAAGGTGCAGGTCTGGTGGCTCCAGGCCAGCAGGGATACAGCCAACTCAATGCGCTTGCCTTTAGCGAAGGATAGTTCCTATGGGTCTGGTCTAGTCTGGGTATGCAGTGCTCCCAGGACAGGGAACCAGGGGCTCTCACTGCACACAAACCAGGTCCCCAGGTAGCTACGGGACGGAAAACAACCCTGGATTGTCTTTTCCCCAGCTCCAAACTGGTCACCTGCAGTGGTCCCCCACTCCTCAGCCTGGTGACCAAGCAGGACTTTCTCCAGCATCTTCTCCAGGTTGGAGTGAACAAGGCACACCTGTGGCTCTCCCAGGGAAGAGAGGTGCCAGGGTCTGTAAGGAACTATCTCCATTTACCAGGGCCACCATTCATTTGAGAAGCTCATTTGGTAATTGCGCTCTTATGCTCAGTATGGCTCCTCACTCTCACAAAATTCAACCTTGATAACTGGGGGCAGCTTTGCTTGAGCAAAGAGCTCAGGATTCAGCCCTCCCTCAGGTAAGGGTGAAGATAAATGATGGCACATTTCACTGCATTTGACATCCCATGATCCTTCCAGCTTTTGAACGAGGTCTCGCTGCCTCCCCAAACACTGAAGTTCTCACTCCTTGGCAAAGAAGCTGGGTCTCAAAACCACCCCATCAGCCAAACACTGTGGCTTCAGGTATGACTCCACTTGATAGAGAGAAACTTGAAAACGGCTGTGGGATTTTCCAGCCTCTAATGCAGCTCTGGTAAAGTCTGTTCTCCCAGAAGCAGAGATGTGAGCACACCACCCCTGCCCTCTCCCAAAACACAGGTCCCCTTGATACAGAACAGCAAGTGACAGCAGGTAGCACGCTCTCCTCTGTCAGCAAAGCAACTCCAAGTCCTCCTTGGAATGCTGTCAGCAGTGGCAGCTCTGCACCATTTTCAGAGAGCTTCACCACCCCAGGCTCTGATTTCCATCCAGCCCTGCTCCTCCACTCTGCGGGATAAATGGAGCCTGGAGATGAACAGGATGCAAATGGGAGGCGAGGTGACATGGCTGCATTTCTCCCGTTGAAGCCGGCTCTCTCCAAGGCAGCAAGAAGCGCACAGCTCGGCGGTGATAAACGGCCTTCTTTAGTTATCACTTTCCTTAAGTTAAGGAGAGCAGCCTAGTGATGGATGGGCTGGAATTCGGTTATCAGGGAAGGCTGTCAGCCAGAGTTGCCTATCTCCACACACATTTAGCAGGGCGTCATTATGCGATGGCATGGAGTTAAAATATGACCAAGGGTATTGAAAGAAAAAGAACAGGATTAAAAAAAAAAAAAAGGCAAATTGAGCAACAATAAAGGAGCATGAGACAAGAACGTTATCGTACTAGTGACACCTTTTATCTCGGTCTGGTTAGCTAGAGCAGGGCACAAATTGGTCCTTCCTCCACTATTGTATCCTCTTGTACAAACAGAGGCAGATAAAATGTGTCACCAGTGCGATAGCATATCAATTTAACCCTAATTATCTAGGGGGTCAAACTAAGAAATAGGGGTTTCTCATTTCAACAGGTTCCTCCGTCTCTGCTCAGAGCCACCACATTAATATGGAAGGGGGAGGGGCAGCTGTAATTGATTTCCGTCACTCAGGTGGTCCTGGCGTATAAAAAATTAATGCTTGATTCTCCCAACTAATCAGAGCTGGTTAACGTCCATCTGCTTCTGGGTTCAGGATGTCAGAAGACAAAGAAATTGGGCCACTTTCTACACACTGGGTGTATTGATATTGAGCCAGTTAAAAGAACAAGTCCCTCTACGGGAAAGATAAAGGGACATTAAATCTTGGTTTTTATAGACCTGGTCTCAGCCTTCCAAAAAATCCATGCCCTGGAGACCTTGAGTTGTAAGAGATACAGAAGATTTTAATTGTGTCCTGGCCAACCCCACTGCACCATGCTGCAAAGGAGAGGGCAGACAGGCTCCTGCCCTGGAAATCCTTTGCTGAAGGAGGGCTGGAAAGCCTGAAGGCAGCTGCTTGGATGCTGCAGCACACAACAGCAACAAGGTGATAGCCAAAGAGAGGAGCTGTCAAACCATCTCAGCCTTGCACCCTAGTTCAACACAAGGCTGGTCAATAACATGGCTCTGGACCACGTGGCGCAGAGGTGCTGCTCTGTTTTGATGTAGAGTGGGATGTCTGCCAGGCCAAGAGGAAAGCTTGGGTGCCCTCTCCTAACAGAGAAAGCTAGAGAGGGAATAACATCCTGTGCTAAGGCACCCAAGACCTTTTAGCAGAGAAACAGCACCATGACAGGCAAAGTCACATCTGTCTACACTGAACCTCGTGTGAGCTGGAGCCAAGCTAGGAATTTAAAGCAGTTTAGGTAAACCCACACCCTCCCAAAGAGGCAGCCTTAAGTTGTTCCAAACTTGGTTAAAACAGTAAGTCCCAGCCAGCAGGGATCAATGGCCTGGGGATGTAAAGGGATGAGACCCTGCTCCACAGCACTGAGGCCCCTGGATCTCCCCATGGAGGTGCAGAACGGCTGGCTGGGCTTTGCAAAAACCACCAGGCCAGGCGGGCTCCGACAGCGTCATACCACAGCACCCACCCACGAGCAGAGCATCCTGGGCACACAGCACAGCCCAAGCCATGCAGCAGCCTGCAGAAATTGAAGCATGCTGACCCACACCTCCAAAAAATCCCTCCAAACCCCAACACCCCCATCCCAATAATCCAAGTTAGACTGGAGGAGCATTCCTGCGTATTCCAAGGCTTTGGCAGGTCAATGTCTCCTCCGCAGTACTGGAGTCTCCATGCCATTCAGTGCAAAGAGGAAGAGCACAGCCAGTCTCCCCTCATGCTCCTGTCTAAAGTGAAGGACGAAGGGATGAACCCCCAGCCAGACGTCTGGCACCCCACTCACACATTCCTCAGCCCCAGAGACCTGCTAAAGAGCTGGAGGAGCCCACCTGCCCTTGCTTCCTGATGGATGAACCCTTGCCAGGTGACTACACCCCGTTCTCACCGAGCACACCCATGGCGCCATCCCTTTCTGTCCCCCATCACTGCAGGCCAAACCACCCCAGCACGGCTGTACTTAAAATTCACAAGCAGTAGCTGTGGAAAGACAAGACATTTGGAGAGGGTCTGAAAAGCCCTGGGCTTTCACAGAAACCCTAAGACAGGTCCCATCTCCCTCCCTCTTTGCTTTCCTTCCCCCCTCTCAATTCTCTCAACCACCCCCAAACTTGTCACAGTGCAACAAGCCTACCAGCCGCACATCAGCTTTAAATATCAGCATGCGTGAAGCAGGGACATGAGAGCAGGGAAGTGGGAACAGACAGAGCAAGTCTCCATCGCCTGTCAGGAAACACTAATGAATTTCAACACCAGCAGCCATTGCCTCAGACGGGCAGGCGAGAGGAGGAGACGGAGTTACAGCAAGGAGCCTTTGCAGGAGCAGCCTGCCTTTTTTCAAAGCCCCCTCTGTTAATAAATGTCATTGCCAAGCGGGCTGCAGCAGTCCTCGAGCCGGGATGGGGTGGGTCGGGGGAGAGACAGGCGACTGACAGCACTCAGGATGCCTGGGCAGCACAGCCTTTTCTTCTGCTGCATCCCCAGACAGGAGCCAGGGAAAGGACGCAGACGGGACATTGCCGTTGGCATGAAGCTGTCTTCCATTAAGGTCCCAGTACCCCAATAACAACCTCCACAAGAAGCCGAGTGCAACACCAACACTCCCCGGTGCCATTCACCGGGACAGATGGAGGCTCTACAGGGAATGGTCCTTGGGATGGGCAGAGGGATACACTGACATCCAGACGTGCCTCCTGCGTTCCTGGCAGCCGCAAAGGGTTACAGAGCAGTCTGTCCCTTTGCTAGCACAAATGCATTCCCGAGGCAGTGCAGGAAGAAGCATCCAGAGCATGGCACTGCATGGCAACCGCACCGATGCACAACATGAAGGTCAACGCAAGTCTTCTTTACAAATGTCAACCTGTCATCTCTGGATATTAATGAGGGCTGACCAGCAGCTAAAATGCATCCATGCTCCATTAGTAATAAGAAAGACGCGATGCAGGAGAAGAGCACGCACCATGGCATGTGGAGGCACCAGTGGGTCTGCAGGGCCCGGGGAGGTGTGGTGATGCACAAGATAACCAGGGCCACTCCAGCTGCCCAGGAAGGAAAGCAGTCACCACATGAACCTCTTCACTGGAGTGTGTGTTATCTTTTTCCACCAACCTTTAATTGGATTAGTGTAATGAGGCCAAAAAACGCAGGCTAAGCAGTGAGGCTAATACCTGGCACTTTCAGACCCTCCTTTCTTATTCTGTGATGCCCATTGCGGACAGCGCTGCTTCCTCTCTACCAGGCATATTCCATCCCAGGAAGCCTAAAAGGTAAGCTGCAAGCCTCGGGACTCACAGCAACACTGGCTGAAATGTCTGAACACCCACCACTCATCATATGTCAACAGCCAGGTCTCTCTCTTCTCTAAACTTTTGCTGGGCACTAAGCAATTTGGGACGATCTCAGCACCCATGCTTTCCAAGCAGATAGCCTGCAAATGGAAAAGGCTGTTAGCCCAGGCTGCAACCGGAGCAATGTATAGACTAGGAAAATAATTCTGCCACAAAAAGCACACAGGGCAAGTGGCTCGTCGTGACTCGCTCGTCCTGCAAAGCACTGTGTGCCTTCTACTGCCATCAACCTTAATGAAACATGAAGGCATTTAACACCATGCGAGATCTGGCTCTTTTATGGGTATCTGTCTGTGCGTCAGCTAGATGCTGGCAGAGATGCTATCTCAACATTAAAAGCAAGGCTGTAACACAGCAGGTATTCAGCCTCCAACAGAAGATGTTCATCAACAATTGCACACACATGATGCTACAATAAATCTATGTGCTACCGCTTAACAGCTTCTCTTAAAAAGATTCATAGCTCTATTTACTGGACCTGATTCTGCTGCTATGCATGTGTGAGTAAATCTGGAGTAACTCTACCTGGAGTTAGCAAGTAGCCAGTGAAGAGTAGGATCAGAATTGAGCCCTTTGATTTTTAAATAACTACCTAATTACCATGCAGGAAACCAGAGCTTGCTGGCTCCGTGGTTCAGCTGAGGTTAGGAGTGCAGCAGGCAGAAGCTTTGCACTCCTCCATACCGAGTCCTCCAGATCAGTGAAGAGGTAGAGGAAATGCTCTCACCAGCCCTTCCAGACAGGGAGGACAACTGGGTGGACTTCCCTCTGACATCAGAAATGCATGATGCTGCTCCCAAGGAAAGGTAAACTGGAAANACCCTTAAGAGATTTCTACCCACAAGGTTGATGTGACAGTCCGTCTGCTTACTAAACGTGACATTATACAGCATCTTATGAATAGGAATGTACAAAATTGGATACTGTGTACATCTACTACACAGGTATGTTCTCAGTAAAAGTCACCCATCATGACCACAGGCTGTAGCAGGTAAACTTCTGATTTGTCACCAGGAAAAACTCTTCACCATGCAGGTAATAAAGCACTGGAACAGACTGGTAGGGGAACCTCCTCCCCTGGAGACAAACTCAGCTGGAGAAGACCTTGAGCAACCTGATCTAAGTTTGAAGTTAGCTCTGCTTCGAGCAGGGGGCTGGATTAGAGATCTCTAAATTATTCTGTGATTCACACTGCAGCGGAGCCTGATTACACAGAGCGTGTCTTTTCTCCATCTATGTGGTCTCTTATGAAGTCTTTCATACAGACACTAATTTAGTAATTGCCTGGTCCTCTGCATACTAGCTGTTTTAAGACAGAGCATTCAGACTCCTGCTGCAGAATACTGTAATTACACACTGAGTAAGGCAGTACATCTGATGCAATGGATGCACCCACAACACATCGTGTCTAAGCCCCCTCAAAACCAAAACACGCACAGAAATTAAGCTAAAATTAAATGTGCTTCTGCTCCCACTGCACAATCCCCATTGGAAAAGTATTTCTCCCCAGGAAACTAGAGCATGCAAGACTTAGAGCAAGGCCCTGCTCTAGGACTGAGAAGACACGTCCTGTCCCGGCCCTTCCTTAGAGCTGCTGTGCGACAGGCAGAAGGAAACCTTGCCTCTTCCATGCCTGGCCTGTCCAGACCATTTAGTGTATAAACTCTTCAGGACAAGGGCTTCTCCGCTATGAGTCATAAACTGCTTAGTGCCTAATGGCAAAGCCTATAGATGCTTAACATAATACAATCATGTCACTTAAAGGCCATTAGTCTCCAGTCTAAACAGCACTTTTCCAGGCACAAAGGGGACCTGCCAACTCAGGAAGGCAGCAGAAGGGATGTCAGTGGCCAGCCGGGTCACTGGACTCACAGACACCCGACGTGAAGCCCCAGGCAGGGGAGAACCAAGCCCCATGGCACGGAGGAAAGCCATGGCAGCTCTAACAATCAAAGAGCTTTATCTTTTGGGCTTTCTTGAACCACTTGAATCAGCTGAAAGCCCCTGCCAACCTCCATGTCTCCACCTCCAGCCATGGATGTACCCCTGGCAAGGGGGGGTAGAAGCACCTCACCCACACAGAGGGTCTCCAGCCTTCTGCATCACCTGTCTTCCCACTCGCTGAAGCATATAATTTATCTACAAGAAAATATCGTATTCTGTCTTGTGACGCTGTTTGAACTCCTCTTCTTTCCTGGCACCATCTCTGCCCTCCACTGGCACCACATCATCTAGGTCTACTCTCTCAACTGACTTCTGTGATTGCGTCCTCTTCCCTCTCTGCACTAAGGGGAAGACAGAAATCCTATAAGGAGGCAGTGGGATGGGGTAAACCCCTTCCTCGTCCCCTCTGATGATACACAACCAAAAATTACATGTACAAGAGCTTCACAGGCTCCCGGGACAGCCTCCAGGCTGGCAGCTGCGGGGGGCCTGGCACATCGCATAACAGGGATTGTGCACAGATTTCTGTGCAGCTACAAATTGCATCTGCATGAGGGGAAACAAGTTTGTCTTTTCCTTGCGGGGAAGGGACCACTCCCCACCACCAAGCACAAGCTGCCATTAGTATTTGCTTCGCCAGATAGAAGGAGCAGCGAATCCTCCAGAGCGAAGGACAAGTGCAGCAATTAGGATGCAGGGGCTGCGGGAGCTGTTTAACAGCACGACCCGGAGGTCAGTGCCGCCGACTCCCAGCCCTGCATAAATATTGTATGAGTCGGGAAAAGGGGCTGTTACAGCCACCCTCAGCGCCAGCCCCCCTCCCCCCTCCATCGCCACTCTGCATCTAGCTAGATACACCAGCAACATTATTTAGAGATGTGACAGTTGGGAAAATCACTTGAATAACTAGGGGAATGGGAAAGAGGGCTGCTCGGTGGAGCAGGCGCCTGGGAGCGGGCTCCCACCCGCACCTTCTGCTTCGCCTTGCAGGGTGCTCCTCTGCACGCGTAATTGCCAGACGACACGGCCCGTTCTCAAACTGGAGGATGAAATACCACCAAGAACAAGGACAGAAGGTTGTGAGCCCCCTGCTCAAAGGTTGCCCAGGGGTTTGATTACCAATGCTGCTGAAGGACACTTCAACCAGCAGCTGCCTTCCAGTTTCCCATCAGCATCTCTGCTAGACTCTCCCTTTGGAGGGAGCTTTATAGCAATACGAGAGGCTTTATAGAGAGCTTCCCCTCAGACTCCATCCACGTAGCTCTGCAGAAGGGTCCTTACTTCAGCACAGCCACAGCAGCCCCATCCTTGCAGAAATCCCTCCAGCTGCTCTGTTTTGTACCAACCACCTTCTACACCCGTGACCTGACCACTGTTTATTCTCTGAAGGACCATCTTCACCTGCAGCTTCAGCCACACTGATCAGCATTGTCCCTAATGCATCCTGGAAGGACCTCTCATTCTTCTGCCCACTTTTTTGTTGGAGACGCCAGTCAATCACACATTTGCCATGATGCTCTACACAAATACAAACCTACTTTCAGGTTCACTGAGACTGGAGGCTCCCGAGGACGAGGAAAAGGACACAGGCCATTCTTCATCTGTACCAGCAGCCCATGAATTCCTATGGGCACACATCTAATGAACATTACTGCCCCAGGCAGCACACGAAGGCTGCAAGATAGGAAACATAGCTTGGATGTGCCTCTGTCCATGATACCCCTCCAGAAATTCCTCCGTTGCTCTGTAGCTGGTTGCTGAATCTAGGGAAGGTGGAAGCCTGGTCTTACCATTCACAGCTTTCCCGAACTCACTGAGCAATTAATGGGCTTAATTATTGATGGCAAAGGCAAGGAAGGGAGGAAATAAAGAAAAAGCCAACGAGAAGGGAATGATGTGGGGGTGGCAGGAGCCAAAGGTCTCCGAAGATCTTCCCTCAGCCTAGAGCAGAGAAAGAGCCTCTAGCCGCTCTGCCGCTCCCACGGCCCTGCTCTAATGCTCCCTGACATGCCTCTGAAGACAGCGAGCTGTTTGCAGTCACCACCGTGATTTGTTAGTAATTATTTTCACGGTGTCACATTGCTGTCACTCTCTTAACAAAGAGACAGGCAGCCTGAGGCTGCCTGCGAGAAAGAACCAGCAGAGAAAAGGAATTGTCAGGCACCCAGGGATCCTCTTTGCTTCCCAGGTTTCACAACCAGAGTCCTTACCAGCTTCTGAAGAAACTTCTGAGGAGGAGTGGCAAGTCAGAATCTCCCATCCTGGTCACAGCAAGAGGAATTAATTACTTAGCCCCCTCCTAATTTCACCTTACCTGTAAATCCAGTGCAAGACCCAGGTGCTTAGAGCCCCTTAAGCCAGCGATTTGCTTCAGGCCTGCAGCAAATGCAAAAAAACTTTGGTAATTGATGACTTTCAGCACTCTCCTTGCAAGCTCTAATTTCTTTTCATGTGGTTTTACCATTAGTCTGCACTTTCCCAGAACAGCAACCCTGCCTAAGCCTATCACCCTCGTACACGTTAACCCTCCGGACCAGCCACGTATGCTCTCCCTACACCAGTCTCATTATTTCTGGCACACTGCTGTGCTCCACGTGGCAGTAACATTTCACTTGGCATTTCGCAATGCCAGGGGACCTCGGCAGCTTCCTCACACCTGAAATACACAACCTAATGGCTTGCCATCTCTGTTTTCTCATATGCAGCACGGTGACTTGACAAGAACCTCCCCCTGAACCACCTCCCATCCATCCATCTCACACCTACTGTGCAACCGCAGCCATCCATCCTTCCCCTAACTTGTCAGTCCAAGGTAATCACTCCTTTCCCAGTAAGCGTGGAGCTTGCTTGGGCCCCCAAGGAATGAAAGCTATTTTGGCACCTGAAGTGTCACACAATATAAGGATATAGAGATGAAAGACTGAGACACCTGGCCAGCCAGTCCTTAAAGCGCCCTTGATCTCTATGCAGAAAGCAAGTGGACTTCCTCCAGAGCAATTCAAAGTTTGAGTTACTCCCGGGAGAAGCGTTCTTCCCCTGCCTGCTTTGTGATGGCACACAAGGGTCAGTCCCTGCAGCCGCAGGGAGACCTGGGTATTAATTCACCCTCTTAGCATGGTGAGAGTTTGGAAACATTAAGCCTCACAGTCTAAGCAAAACCCTCCTGCAATTAACTGCATGGAAGAGCACTGACTCAGAGGGCAGCTCTTTTTCAGGGGTCCTTTTAATAACCAAGAAATGGCACATACATGCTGTGAAGAATTAGGATCACCATTGGGAAGCTAAATGGTCCATAAAATGTAACAGTTCCCTTCAGAGCCGGGAGCTGAGCGAGCTGGAGGAGAGGTCTTGGCAACCTCCCACCAGCCTCCTCCCTCTGCCTGGTTTGCAGAGGACACACGTGACTCCAGGTAGGAACAAGCAGCTGAAGTCAGCTGGTGGCCAGGCACCTCTGGCATGCTGGCAGATGGTCAGCACCAAGACCTGGCTCAACACCCAGATGGAAAAACTGAAGCAGGGAAATTAGAGATGACAAAGAGGCACCTATGGAGTGAAAATCAAGGGTGTCCCAGAGTGTAGGTGCTGGGCAGAAGGGAGGAGAAAGCCCCGCTGGAAGAGGGGCAGACAAAGGTGGTGGGACCAAGGCACGACAAAGCCCTGGGTAGCATGAGCTTCCTGCACACAGTCCTGCCAGCATACTGTACTGTTTCCTCAGTCTTCTTTCCCCAAACTCCTCTATTCTGCTCTTTCTTCTAGTACCACCTCCACACGCCTCGCATCATTGCTAACATCTGGTCCAGAGCAATCTCTGAGCACAAGACACTGTCTTTCGGGTGCCAGGCTGAGGGCAGCACCCCGGCCAAACACACAGCAAAAGGTGACTCCCAATGTGGAATGGGCTCAGCTCAAAAAGTTCATCTGCAGTTCCGGCATATTCCCGAGAGTCCTGCACACACCCAGACATCTGCTCCCCAGGATACGGAGAGTCGCTGGACAAGGTACATGAGAATACGCTGGAGGGAAAATACCAGGGATGACCTCAAGATGGCCCAGTAGGTCTTTGCCAGCCAGGAGCTTCAGGAGGAAAGGGACTGAACCCATCCAGGAAAATGGCTCCCAACAGGAAACCAACATGCAAACAAAATAAAATGCTTTCAAGAAAGCTACCGACTTATGCAAGGCTTGCAGAGAGCAAGTGAAAGGGGAAGGACGCTGCTCCCAGGCTGGTAGTATTTTTCAAGCAGAGCTCTCTAAGCAGAGATCCATGAGAGCATCACTCCCAGCCAAGCCACTGGGAGGGCAGCACTGGTGCCAACACACAACTGCTTTGCTTCAGCTGGGAAGTAAGAAGAGCCGGGACCCAAAGGGAGACAGCTGACATTTTGGCCCCCAGCATGAAACACTACGGCTGTCTAATGCTAGAAAAATTAAGCTTGTTGAAGTAATAAAGAAAATTCACACTTTGTGAAGCTAATCCTATTTTTCACACATGCTGCAGACAACAAAACTCAGATGGCAAACAGCCCTCCAGTGCTTTATCCTCTGTAGTCCCCAAGCCAACCAGCTTTTCAGTTCCCCAGGGCACAGGATAACCACGATGCTGAATTGCTATTATAGGGCGCTCTCACACAGGCAGAGGCCGGGGTGTGCTTTTTACCAAACACCCATTATAGATCCATTGATTTTGAAAACGTTTTGCCTGAATTCATTGTAACACTGGACATGGAAATCACCTTAGTGATTCCTGCTGCAGACGGAATTACAGTTCCTTACTGTATGAGTAGATGACACCGAGACCAACAGCTTGCATTCAGTTCAGTGCGACCGTTTCCAAAGACAGCTTGAATTAAGTTGCCCAGGAATGGAAAATCCACCATCTCCATTCATTACCCCACCCCAACGGTTCAGTGCTAGAAATAAAGTACTTGATGTAATGCCTCTCTCATTCCCCCTCTACACTGTAAAATTTTTCCAAGTTTCTCCACCATCTTTCATGCTGTTTCCAACTTCTTTGGTCCTAATTCCCAGGCAGCAGAGTCCATGCTTCCCAGAGTGCGTCGGGCATCACAGCTCAATAAATCTGGGCCACTACAGCCCTGACTATGACAAATGTCTTTGCTATGACGCACCAGACAAGTAGCAGACCTGAAGGTGATAGTCCACTGCATGATGATCCCTACGCAAAGACTTAATGTCCAAAGCTTAACCCAAAGGCATTCCCAGAGTCACACACCTCAGACAACATAACTTGCAGGAACTGATGCACCCAATGGATTTCAAGCAAAAGGCAAGAACGTGAGACAGTCAGGGGAACTGCTGCAGAAGGATAACAAAAGATAATTGTGCTATATTAACTTTAAATAAGAGTGAACAGAGGGGGAACCTTAAAATCCAAAATTTTTGTTTTGAACAAGTGATTTCACTTCCTTTAAAAACAAAAAGCGCGACTGCAGTGTTGCAGAAGTGAATGGGGTCAGTGCTAGTCCCTGTAAGTGCTAGAGAAGAGCATGCTCACAAGGCTGACTTGCTTAGCTCTGGCAAAGCACTTTAGGAGGTAATTACATGAACAACTCCATCAGCAAAGCTGACTCGAAAGGTTCCTGACCCTGGATACTCAGTCCCGTCCCTGCACTGTAGTTCACACCACCTTCTTCCTTCAGCCAACGTAACCATGTGAAGAGATAAGACCATAAGCTTGGTCAGCAAAATGATCTCCACTAAAAGCAACAACAAGAAGCACCTAATCCAAAGATCTTAGTTGGAAAGGAATTGTTTTATTATTTTTAAGAGCAGATTATTATGTTATATTTCTGTTACCAGCTCCTTCTTGTCACTCTCAAAGCCACCCTCTGAACATATCTCCTGCCCTGCTGCCATCCAACCAGTCCACCCTACGCCTTCTCCTGCCTTTCCCCAGGGCTATCCAAGCCATCCCACTTACTCCATTCAGTAGGTGTCTGCAATTTCCCCCCCAGGCAGAGGCTATGAACCCCTTCCCAGTCCTGTGATAAAGAACAGCATACCCAAGGGACACTAACACTATCAATCCTTCTTCATTCATGACCTAAGGCTGATCTCAAACCAAGCCTCTAGCACTGAAGGCTGGAAAGACCAACCCATTGCCATACTTGGAGCTGGTCTGAGAAGGCAAGCATCCTCCCAGCCTGTGTAACTTGCAAAGAAAGAATTAAAACAGTAAGATACAATTAAGCAATGGTATAATTTACTGCTCAGAATTTACTAATATGCAACCTAGGAAGAACACCAAGGGCTATAAACATTTCAAGACACTTCTACTGTGTTTTATCACTATATTAGAGAGTACTTGCCTTTTAACACTTATTTAAGAAAATAAAAAACTTCTGAGCAGTACTTTCCTGTAAAGACATAAATTAGCAAGTTCTGATTGGCCACCATAAGTGCAGTACAAGCATCTTCATGTCGGAGGTATACAGATGAAAGCCTACATGCCTGTTTACCTTTGTCCAATGTGTTTGCAGAATGATCCAAAACTGGAAGGAAAAGGATTAACTGATGCCCCTGACATTAAGATGCAGGGCTGAGATTCAGCCCATGTGGCTGCAGCTCCTTTCTCTGCCTCTGCCTGCCTGCACAACCATAGGCATATCACTTAACCTCACCATTTCTCAGCTCTGTAGCTATGAACACACAGTAAAAATGCTTCTTTGGTTGCCAAGACTAATTCACATTGTGCTTAAGAGCAGGTAAAGCGGTTCCATACATGGAGGGAGGCAATTTGACATTTCAGAGGAGATAAACCACACTAAAGAGCTTACATTACAAGGGCTCAACCCTGGCAGACACTGAGTACCCTCTTTCCACTAAAACCGTCTCCTGCAGTCAGCAGCTCCCTCAGCCCTTCAGAGGCAACATCACCCTCACCACCCAATGCCACATCAATGTAATTTGCTTAATCCCTAGTGACAGTTCCATCCCAGGTGCAGGATGAGGTCCAAGCTCTAAAGCAAACTACACCAGGTGTCTGAATCCGGCCCTGGAGCTGTTAAACTTGGAGGATAGCTCCTTGCAACAGGCTAAAGGAATCCTCCCGCTGAGCACTCGGAGGCCTGAGGACCGTGTGCCTAACGAGGCTGTATCTCCACTCATATTTTAGCTTGGCAGGTCTGGTGCTCCTTTCATCTTTTGCTTCAGGTAGCTCTCTTTAATTAATAACATTTCTGTGTCGACACAGGGAACTTTCCAACCAGAATGAATGGCCCTCTCTCATTAGAACCACAACTTGTCATGATGTATTCAAGAGCAGGAGTGTGATTCATTCCCTTGTCTGAGAACGAGGGGTGTTGCTGGGGGGTGGGGGGGAGAAGAGTCTCTGTAATGAGTGACTGATATTTGCTGAAGTTGATATGCGACTCTGCTGGCTTGAACTGCCTTGTCAGGACAAGCCTTCAGAAAGGTGATGTTCCCACTCAAGAGGTTTTCCTCATTAAAGAAATTGCATCTTAACAAGAGGAAAGGGGAGGGGCGGCAGGAGAGCTGCTGTCTCCCCGACTCCAGCCTGGTTCGCACACACCGAGTGCTGAGAGCCGGTTGATCCAAGCACAGCCAGTAGGATCAGCGCTCCATTTCTGAGCCCTCGCACACAACGTACTCTCTCTGTCGGCAACCAACTCCCTCCGACAGGGCCTCTCCTTCTGATGGTGCACCACACCCATGACAAAGCCTTTGGTGGCATGGCCGAGGACCTTGACTCATGCTGAACCTCCACAAGCCCTTCCCAGATGCCTGGTGTCCTCTTCTGGGCACCCAGTTCCTTGCAACTAGCGCTCCCCATTGTCAGAGGGAAGCCGGACAAACAGCTGTGTGATCTTACAAGGAAGCTCCAACGTTCAAGAAAAATCAGGTCCGCAGCTCCACAGTGCCTCATTCCCTGAAGATCCCCGAGCCAAGCAGAGGTTTCGCAGGTCCTTCAGCAGCTGAGTTTCCGTCTTGAATCCTGCAGACTCAGTTAGCGCCAGACACCATCAGCAGAGAGAAGTTCCTTGATAATCACTACTCCTCTGGTGTTTTTCTTTAAGCTCGGAATGCTGCACATATTGCAACTCCTGGCTTTGACAGGGCTATCTGCCCACCTTGTCCCCTACATCCACATGCTTGTACATTCCTGCTCTTTGTTCTGGCCACCCCCCTCCAGCTTGCTCGCCCTACTGTACCTCCCAGTGTCCTGGCACCTACTGGTGGCACCTGCTGGAAACACCCACAGTAGACAGGCCTGTCCAGAAGACACCGTGCCTCATCTCTTCAACACCACATGCAGACAGAACCCAAACTAAATGCCCAGGTCATTGCTGGAGAAGCCAGGAACAAGGCCGCATGGTTTCCCCCTAAGAGCCGAGTTATGGAGAACAGAGGACAAGAACTCCAAACCACACATGACACTGGGTAAGAGCATCACAGCTTTCTTTGTGGGCAGCTGTGCAAGCAGCTGTCATTACTAAGGAAACTGAGAAAATGAGCAGCAGAGTTGGGAACGGACCTACCTCAAGCCACCACTCCCTAAGCCAGGAAGCGCTGCGCTCACCTCATTGTCCTGAATTCCTCTGGAACCCAGTCGGGTTTCTACCGTGCAATACTTCCACCAACACACTCCTCCAAACGCAGACAAGCAGCACCACCTCCCCTCCCATTGCCCCAGTGCCTTCCACACCCAGTGTGTGGTCTTAACATGGTAGCAAAGGGCACCAGCTACGGCGCAAGTCTCATAGGGAAGCACGGGGTGATTCCCTGGAATATTTCCTAGCTGTTCCACATCTCTGAGGCTCTATCTTCCTATCTGAGGCGGCCTTGTTTCAGCTCTCTGCCTTCCCTCTTTAAAAAGAGATGCTCAGTTCTGCTTTGCTAAACCCTATTTGGCAATGTGTCTAAACACAAGCAAACTTAATTAGTTCAGGAGGGAGACTCGGCATTTGTGGTGACGGATAAAAGTAATAGGAAATGAGACAAGTCAGAGCTGGCAGGGAGTCCTCACTCAAGCCTCATTCACTGGCACGGCGCTAATCAGATGTGACGCTACACGCTGCTGCACCCAATCGGCGATGGAGCAGCGTGATGTGCTACTCACCAAGCGGCTGCAGCCAGACTCCCGCTATCCATGTGGTTGGAAAGATGAAATGTATTTTCTGCTTTGCCCCGGAGACGCTTCAGGATTGAATTCTGAAGTTAATGGTTTAAAAAAATTTTTTAAAAGGAAGAGGGAGAAATGAACCACTCACTGCAACTTCATGGCCAGGAGTGGAGTATTCTTTTCCAGCTGACTAGTGACGCACAATCCATGCGAGAAACCACTGCAAATAGTGAATCGAGGATCTCTGCTCCAGAACTGCATGTCCTGCTGGGCCAGCTCACACTAGAACCCCTATGACTCACCAGAAATAGGGCTCATCTTCACCTCTAATTCCCCATTGTAGAGCTCTGAAGAAAAAAAAAACCAAACAATCCACACCTAGAAGGTTGCCCATTCCATTCAGACAACAAGTTAGGATGTCATTATCTGGGAACCTCGTTATCCCACTGTGAGAGGGATGGAAGGAAGGACTTGGAGCACAGACAGTTCTGTTCCTCACAGCCATCACCAAAAGCGGTAAACCAGACTTTCAGAACAGCAATACAGGAGTAAAGAACTGAGAAAAGAGAACAGATGAGAAACAGAAGTTTACACATCCCTGTAGCTGTCTTCTTTGTGCTGGTCTCTAACAAAAGTTTAAACACGATATATAAAGAAAAATAAGCCTTATTCTTAATTTAAACCAGTAACACAAGAATTGGCAATATACACCAGCTCTGGACACAGCCCAGCAGAGACCCAGATTTTGACTCAAAAGCTTGCATGCCACAGTCCTGTCGGGAGCACAGCAGATTTCTCATCTCCACTAGCGCTTCTGCTGCTGTTTCGGTCCCCATATCTCATGTCTCGTTAATCACACCAAGAAGAGGCAAGGAGCTGCCATTCTACAAAGACCATTCTGCAGGGAAGAACTGGTGTTGATTGCTCCCAGGCTGTGTGCAGTTTATTTAGACTTCCGACTTGGGGAAACCAATGTCACAGTGAAAACCAAGTAACACTACTAACGAGTTGTGGATGTCAGTTTAGCATTGAATGTGTCAAGCCCATGCTTTACCGGCGTGATAACAACAGGAGTCTTTATCCAGTATTCTGAGGAAATGAAAAGCTGACACAAGATTAGAGGAATCCAAGTGAATTCAGCACAATATGACACTGATCTGCAAACACCTTACAGATTAGACTAATCTAATTCTTAGACATTTAACTCGTTTTCTTTAAATAACATTTTTAGGTGATGGTCTAGTTATTTTCATAACAAAACACACACATACACTGACACTTGCAGATCCCAGTGCAGGTTCCCACCTGGTACTCTGTAGATACAGTCGCCCAGCTGATCAAGATGACCTTAATAATAAGAACACCAATGGAACGTGCCAGACTCGGCTTGTACTCTCCTTCCAAAGACTACTCTATGATTCACATCCACTTACTGTGCCAAGACGACAGAAAGAAAGCCTTGCATGCATAAGTCAGGTAAGGACCATTGCTTGATTTGTGTGTACAGAAACAGTGTATGCACTCAGAAACATCCATCCCTTTGGAAAGTGTATTGGATAAAAGGGAAAACATCACAAAGCTCCAGTTTGAACCTTTCTTGGGGTTCTGAAAGGATTCATTCCCTACAGGGAATATCCTAGGTATTAATCTTGCACTATGCCCAGCACCTACTTGTCTTCTCAAAGAAATCCCTACTCCCAATTATGCATGGCAAACAACAATTTCCCTAAGAAACAAAGACTAGGGACAGTCGGAGACTTGTAAGGACAGAGATGTATGCACTACAGGCAAGCATGGAGCAATAAAGCCCAGAAAAATCTCCCTCCCCTTCCATACTCACATCACTTTCAAATCCCAGTCTCCACAGGTCACAAAAATCGACTTGACGCTGGGATCTAAGAGGCCTTCCTTCGCCATCCACTCGTCAACCCTCTGAAAGGAAGGCAAGAAAAGGGGATGAGTTTTGCAGAGACAGGCCGAGCCACAACAGTTAAACTCAGATAAGCTGCTTGCAATCAAGAGAGAAGAAAATTGTGATCTTATCCACCCGCTCCCTCTTCGCTTGCCATCTCAACAACAGCACGTTTGGACCTTTGAAGATTTCTGATAGGAGACATCAGGCAACCAGAGCAGAGATGATCTTATCAGAAACCACAGCAGCTCTGCTCATGGAGGGATGGAAGTTGTGCAGCGTTAACGGGATGATACAACTGTGCCGTTACCTGGCATTGCTCCTCCACTTTTCCTCTCCCTGTACCAAATGGGCTCATAGTGAGCATAACTTGTGTCCCCTGCAGTGAGGAGAAAACACGGGCATCCTGGGACGGCATCTCTCACCTACAGCATTTCTCACATGCTCCAAGGGGATATGGGAGAGGGGCTGGGCACGTGCTGGCACTGTGCAGCAATCACAAGCAAAGCCACGCATCCCCTTCCTCTCCAGACTGGGTCTCTTTCCTCCTTACAGTTCTGAGGAGGTGCTTGTTCAAGATACAGTGTGGATTTAAAGTGAATCCACTATTTCCGATCAACTTCCCATAGGGACAAATGTTCTGGATCCACTTCAGAAATGGGCCACATTAATCTGGAGGATGCATATCCACCTCAGGGACTAACCAGGAGGCACTAACCTTGACTAAAACCCCTGCATAGACATTTATTCCAGCTAGAACTAGCAAAATCACATGCCTAAAATCTTCCAATGGCAGGTGACAGGCAATCAGCTGCTATTATGCAGCCTCGCTAGCAGCATTTCCAGTGCTTCAGCAAGAGAAATCCCTCCTCTTTTCCGTCACTCCACACCTTCCACTCCTGAATAAAGTAGCATGCCCCAGAAGCTGCCTGACCCAAATCTCATTTTAGCCTAGAAACGTGCTGCTGTATGAACACCTTTTCAGCCCAAATAAAAAAAAAAATTAAAATCTACATAAATGTTTCCACACTCTAAGAAGCTCCCGTAAAAACAGAACGAACCATTGTCTGTAATACTCCAGTGGCAATGTACATTCACCCATCCAGGCAAAGAGGGCTCTCCCTCTGGGGGAAGCAGGCGCAGGCATCCATATGCTTATGGACATGCACCGCTGCTACATGGTCTCCGGAGAGCACCAGGGAGAGTCGGGGCTTTGCATGGATGCGAGATGTTACCTCTGCAGAACATCGTCTTCGGCCTTCCAGCAGAGGAGGGTGCCTCCTTCTGCGACCGACTGTACTAAAGCTCCCTCCAAAGCAGCATCCAGCCTCTCAGCTACACTTCTGCCTCCCTTGGGCTGCCGGGATCTTCCAGCCAGCCCTGCACAAGGCTCCCCGGAGCGAGGGACAGCAGCGGTAACCTTTCTAAACTCGCCGATGTGAGCGCCCATGAAGTGCTGTCTCCATGGAGGATTTTAAAGCCTTTAATTTGATTTCCTCACATAAGCAATTGTTGCAATTATTCTGATTAGGAACAATTAGGTAAGACAGCAGTGGAAATCCTGACAGAGACAATGCATCGAACAGCAACCCGCAGTCCGAGCAGGCTCTGCTTGAGGAGGTTTCCTTCACTATTTGACTACCAACAAAAGCTATTGATGGAGAAATACTTCCAAGCTAATTAAGCCCTAAATGTTGTAGGAATTCAACATTAAGCAGATGGCATTATTAGGGCTATATCTGCATTCGCACATCCTCCAGATTAGATTTTAGAGGCATTTTCTTTCTATACTAGATGTATTACTGAGCATTTAAAAAGGTAGAAAAATTTAATTTAATAAAGTGCTGAGGGAAGGGAAAGAAAAATGAAGGCAGAAGCTCCTGGAGCAGTGGTCTTGAGTGATGTCTTGGTGCTTTAAAACTGGCTCAAGCAAGAATCGCCTCTTCTCCTATCTACTGGCAGGAGTTTGGATATCTTGTCAGCACCCTTGACATGAACAGCTGGAGATGACAGATCAATGGTTCAATACTCTCAGCAGCGTGTCACCAGCGTGACAGCAAATGTTATTCTAATGAAGCTGTAATCATAGTCAAATTACGCAGTTCGATTTTCAGCAAGGGGAGGTGCAGGGAAAGAGATGAAGAGGGGACGACAGGACCAGAGGTCAGAGTTCAGGAACTAAAGGTTACTCTGCTTACCTCAAGCACTTGCTGGAGGCTCGGCTGCCCATCCACCATGCCTTGAATAATCCCAGTCAGCTGAAACAGAAACACAACAGAAAGCAGGCGTCAGAGCAGCACTCAGAAAGATCATTAGAGAGGTCTCCTCTCCTGTCCATCTCGCTGCAACCAAACCATGCTCCTGTGACCCATGCAGACATTGCTGAGGAACAAGCCACAGCAGAGCGACCCTGGCAGCTCCCCAGCCACAGGCAAGGGCACAGCTTCATCCCAAAACCAGAAATGCAGGGGGGCTCCTAACCCACACTATAAAACAGCAAACTCCCAATGGGGCAGGATGCACTTGGGGAGCAGTGGTGCCCTCTACTTCATGTACGAGCACAATGCCCCAAATGCTGCCCTTTTTCAATACACATTTCACCAGTTTTGATGTTGCCCTGACTTACACAGGCAGCGGTAACTACTGGGGTCTCTGGTTGTTCACCTGCTACCACAGTGACACGAAAACTGCAGTGCCAGATGAACAGAATGATACACTATTCTGTAAGTGAGACCCCGAATGGACCCAGTCCAGTGGCTGGGCAGCAACACACGTGCTTTCCCATAGTCCGTCACAGCATCCCTTTGCATTTTGAAACTGTATTTAAAACAACTGAATGAAATCTGAAGAAAACCACCTTCTTCCAGAACCCTGGTCTACTCTGGTTTTCAGGAGGTTCCTTCGGAACAGGTCCTGCCAACAGAGAGTTCTACTGACTGCACCCAGACTGCTTGGCTGTTTAAAGCTAGACACACACATAAAAAGATGCAGTCTCATGGGCCTCTGTATGTGTCTGCCCAGGACAGCTTGAGGCACATGGAAAACAGATAATTTTTCTGTCTGCCTTCCAACTGACAAAACTGTCTTTTAACATATTGAATATCGGAGGTCAGTAGCTTGCCATCAATGCACCCAAGTAATTAAAAAAATCATTATTAAAACAAATGCACACTACAGGATTTCACTTCATATGGCACTTTCCCGAAGCTACACATCTCACACGTTTTCATAAAATAAAGGTCAAACACAGCCTAGGAGCGTGCCCTGCTGCCTGCACACGCATCCAAGCAGCCAGGAGCCACGGCGTCCAGAGGAGAGGTGCTGACAGCGCCCCCATCACCCAGGAGTAACTCTTCCACGCAGACCAGCTCAACCTACTCGTAAAACACAAGCCCTCTCAACAAATCACGCAGCTCTGCTTTATTAAATGTGTGGCAACTGAAAGAAGCTCAATGGTTTCTATCTCTTTGTTTCTTTGGNAAGAGATTAAACTCCAATTAAACTGTAATTACATTTAATGAATACCAAATACCTGACTCACTGAATAAGCTGTAAGTGGAAAGATTATTTTCTCATAGTGACTTCCACGGAATTGTAATATATACCTTTCAGGGGAAGTATTTTAATTTTAAGAATGCAGAGTTCCTCTAGGTGGGTTTCTCAAGTTCATCAAGTCATTATGAGGTGGAATTTTAAGGAAGTGGAGGACACAGACACTCTTTTATATTCCGGAAACTGTTTTTATATTAATCTGTATTTTAATTGGGTAACAGCTGCTACCTACAGACTTCCCATACTCTGAGAGGCAAACAGATTTGAGAGATTAACGCACGGCTCTTTAGAGCAGTTTTTAAAGCTCACTGGCTTGTTTTTTGCTTTTCTTGCCATCTTTGTGCATTCACCTGGCAGAGGTGGACAGCTCACCTACTGCAAAGCTCCGCCTCTCAGAGGGCAGCTCTAATCAAACCTCTGGAAGTGGCTGAAAGATGAGCTTTTTGGGAAAGGATGACAGGCAAACTCTTGGTATCACAGCCAGCACAGATATAAATGGCTTCTACTGCTCCGGATATCTTCAGGGCTTCACCTGTTCGCTGCTGCACCCCTGACAGCCATGGTCAGATGGGGTGAAATGGCGTTATTCAGACATTTCCCATCAGGGGGAGGGAGGGATGGGAAGGCAGCCACAGAGGCTCAGAGTCCCACCAAAGAGTCTCTGCTCGATCTTGCCCAAGACTCCTTCCCTCCTCCCCTGCCAGGCCAAACAAAGTACCAACTCATCTGCACAAGAACACGTCACCAAGCACACACACGTGCAAGATTCACGCTGCAGAAATCGTACGTGTACAAAGGGATATACCTGCTCCACGGGTACATTTCAATACAGGTCAGAGAGTGCTCAAAAGGGACCAGACTTCTACTCTCTCATCCTTTCTGTTCTCAGTTACGTCCATCTGTAACACCCAACCTAATGCATTGGGTCTCTGCAGCGTTATCTGGTCTTGCAGCTTTGATAAAGTATAAAAACATAAAATTGCACAATTGTAAAGTTTCAGTGGCGATCCTGAGAAGCACATGGTACTTGGGAATATCAACAAGCTACACGGCATTTATCTTTTTGTACTTTTATTGTCTGTTCTTTCAGGAAAAAAAATCAATAAAAATTAATCATAAAAAGAGAGCAAAGTACCATGAAAAAGCCTGTACAAGCACCTGTGTAGAGGAAATCTTTCACTTAAGCTCCTGCCATGAACTTTCTTGGGCATCAGACAAACCACTTGCATCTTCCAAAAGGGCATGATGAGCTTTACATACCTAACAACAGCTTTTAACCACACTCGCAAGTACTTTCCACCTTCTCTGCCTAAATGTTCAGCACACCCTCATCATAACCAAGCCTCCTGACCTGTTGTTTTACAGAAGCAGGCCAAGAGAAAGGGGACCAGACAAAGGCTACAGAGTGAGGCAGGACTGGAAGACATGTTCCTGGCCATTGGAGTGGTGAGTCGGAGTAACCTCCTGTAGTCAGGGGAGAGCACAGACGCACCAAAAGCTAAGCAAAGGGATGCCCTGAGGATGACCACGAGCTCTCCACCCTTGCAGACACCCTTCCCAAGCTGCGCTGTCTTCTTCAAGAAGGAAGAGGGATGTGAGAGGTACTCCAGACCCAAGAACTAACATTGAACAATGCCGGTAATCTGCTCACACACAGCCTATACCAAGCAGTCCTATTGCTTCCTGGCAAAGGCAGTGAGCGGAGGGGAAAGCAGCAGCACAGCAGAGAGGCACCCATGTAATGTCAACACCACTGCTTTTCCTACAGAGTTTATCTGGGAAACCATCGTATTTCTACTCCAAGACAGTTTGCTGATTACCTAAGCACTTGTCTCTGGTGTACAATCTGATAATCAGGCTTGGTCTTTCTTTGTAGACAAAGAGGCCAATAAATCTCACCCTTTGTAAGTAGAGGTGCCTAGACAAAGCCCTTTACTGGCATTTAACAAAATGGGTATTTTTCAGAAAATATAAACCAGCTGAAAGTCAATGGCAAACGCTGGAGCTGTGCAAGCAGTGGCTCCGCAGGAGCTGGACACACAGCACGCTCTGGCTGTGTCCCTGGGGACTCAGGGGAGCCTACACCAGTGGCTGCACCTCCTAGCAGGAGCCACCGACCCCACAGCCACAAAAGCCACCTACACAGCCACTAAAGCCTCTGCAAAAAAAGTGGCTGCAAATACAAACGGATATTTTTGCAACTCTTTAGCAAGTTCCTCAGTACAACCAGCTCACCTGTGGCTCTTAGGGCAGGGTTTCAGGGTAAGCCCCAGATACGGGGCCCAGGGACAAGCCCAGTTACCCCTCCAGCGCAATCCCACTCCCTGGACCTTGTGGCAGTCCCTGCAACAGGCAAGCGTACCACCAAGGCAGGAGAGGCAGGGGCCATGCCATGCAGTGAGCAGCATGGGTGCAGCAGGAGACTGCTCATGAGCCGGTGGCTTCCAGGCTAGGATTAAAACCAGCTCCCTAACCCATGCTATTAACAACAGAGAACTTGCCAAACTTGTCGAGTTGGACGATTTTGTGCCACCAAGAACACATCGGTGCAGGTTCTGCGATCACTTTGCCCACTGGCCTCAGCACTGCCCATTTTTATCTAACTCTGGACACAAGACACCAAACCAAGGTCAGCAGCAGAATCTGCAGCGCAGTGCTGCAGCTGGGACACCCATGCCTGTCCTGGGGACTCCTGCAAACGCACAGCCAGCACACACACACACAGCCTCGCTTGCTCGAGGGCTCCACGCAGGAGACACAAACCTGCAGAGACACAAACAGCTGCTCCAAGCTCCCATGAGCAAAAGAAGACAGAGAAACCAGCACACCACAGTGTGGAAGCATTAGATGGGCTGAATGGCTCGGTCACAAGCTGTGCATCCAGAGAACCTCTCAATGTCCTCAAGCTGCAGCAGGCTGGAGGCTCCATTCGGCGAGGACAGCCCCACCAAGCAAGTCAGGCAGACCCTCGTGCAACAACAGAGCTGCAACCTTTAGCAGTGGGGGGCAGGGGGAAGGACGAAACAGAGGAATTTCCAGAAAAAGGAGTTTTGGTGGGAGTTAATAAGAGAGACAACTTCTCTCTAGAATTTAGATGACATTCAAATAGACATTTTGTGCTCTACTCTAGAAGTGACGTTGCTCTTAGCAAAGATCAGGTGCAAGCTGTGAGATTCATCACATTTGTACAAGCATATGTCCAGCAAGTCTCATGGGGACAAGGACACAGCCAAAGTAGTTGTCCAGTCCTCTAGTATTAAGGTTGCAAAACCGTTTCCATTATATCCCTCTGTTTTCATACATTTTATAGCTTGCTGAAAGCCCCTCACCTGGGAATAATGCTNATATATAAAAAGAAAAGTATTGTTTTTACAATGTGGAAATATGAAAGGGGCTGGTTGGTCCTGGAGGGTACTCCACCTAACACAGAGGAGTCGTTTTTCATCAAGTTAGTACACACAGAACAAGCACTTCAAGGACCTAAACCTGCAGCCACAGAGGTCAGGGAAAACACACCACGGTTTTGATGATTCTGGATGAGACTGGGACAGAACGAAGAACTTGGATACCCAGATTCCCTTCAGTCAGTGCTTTAGTCACTGAGCTGGCCAACATCAAACTAGTGGAGTAAAAGGAAAAAAGCCCGAAGCAAAAGGACTTAGAAACTTTGTTTTGATGGCTACGGCAGGGAGGAAGAACACACTTGCAGAAACAATTAACTTTTTCTGCTGTATAAAGAGAACAAACAAACAAAAAACCACAAAGGAACCCCTGCCCTATTCCTTCCTTTGAACCATCAGGCATCACGTTTACCACCTTCATCCTCTTGTCTGTATCTGGGGAAAGGTGGCTGCAGCTTGAGAGCAGCTGTCCTCAGCAATGAGAGTAACCAAGTAACAAGAGGCCACTTCTCCAGCAATCATTTCAAGTGCCCCACAAGCACGACATCAAAAAGAAAGTCTTAAAAATACAGACATGGATTACCCTAGCATTCTGAAGGACTCATCAAACTCCAACAGGCAGGCCCACAGAAGTGTCATTTAGTGCCTCTGAACCATGCAGTCATATGACACTTTCTTCCTTCGGACCATGCTCTATTTGACCTGCCCCACCAAAGAGCAGCACAGCACAGCACAATCACAAAGAGCTTACGGAGAGGCTGCAGGATTTTGAGCATGAGTGCTTTTATTTCGTGGTCACCCAGTCAGACGTTCATTAGTCATAAATACAACTGATCTTAGCTAGCAGATCGCAGCTAGAGTTATTTATGAATCCAAAAGGAGGTCTTTACACGCTACTGTGATGACAAAAAATGATTCCCCTTGTCCTTAACTCGAAGCTGGCATGACATGCTGCCTTGCAGCCGCACCGTGAAGAGGCGACCCCAACCCCTGGTGCAATGGAAACTTGCTTCCCAGGGAGACTCTTGGAGCACCAGGGAACCTTTGCACTTTACCTCTGTACAGAAGGGCGTAAGCTGGGGATGCACCACAGGCTGAACATACATGTGAAAGGTGGATTCGATCTCCATTGTCCTGCCATTCAGCTTCAGGATAGGGAATTCGATGATTTCCTGAATAGGGCAAAAAGAAAAGCAGCTGTTCATTTAAAACAAACAAAAAAATGAAGCTGGAAATCATCCCTACTAGCAAGCTGGCTGTAAAAAGAGGGGCCTGACAGTCCCAAATGAAAACAAGCCTGACATGAAGCTCTGCGCTACCAGGGGGGAAAGTGGTGCTGGAGCACAGAGCACATCCAACGCTGTGAGTGCAGAGGAGGACAATGCTGATGCTCATCGCAGCTGGGACAGGCAGCAGGGGAGCTTCTGTGCTCAAAGCTGCAACCGCACGCATCGCTGCCTCAGCCAAACCTAAGGAAGATGGTCTGGCACCACCCAGGGCACATGGAGATGCACTTGCACTGGGCTCACGTCTGTTTAGCAAGGACACCCCAGGGGCTGTGCCCTCCCCAAACCCCGTCCCACCCTCTCCACCCTGCTGTCTTTGGAGGACACCACCAGACAGACGACAGGAGCTACTGCATGAAGCATCTCCTTTCCCAGGAGAGGCTGAAACCAAAGTTATCAGGAGCAGCGCTCTCCTCCAACAGTGAGGAGAGGAGCTGGAAGCCCCCGCCAAAACCCATCCCTACGGAATACAGCACAGTAGCAAGCCCTGCTTCATTTTCCTCTCTGTAGCCAATTTATGCTGATAGGGAAATAAAAACGTTCTTCATCAGAAGAATGTTCAATTATTTGAATAATCAGCAATCAAAAATTTACATGGACCTGTTAATAAAAAGTTTAAACAAATCTAGTTGCGATGGATTTCTCAATTATTAAAAAATATACATGAAATTAAAAAAGCCACCCACTGAATAAAAGCGATAAAATCCTTTGTGTTCACCCCCCTCCTTCTCCACTCCCTCTCCTTCTTCCAGTTTAATGTAAGAGGAGAAGTGACAATTTGTTTGGTGTCTTTAAAGAATAATTTGTCTATGTTATTTAATAGAGATGCATGGCACCAAGGTTCTGGAGTGCAAATGAGCCCGCTGAGTGATATCCATGCAACAAGCCTCTCAAATCACTTCTGGAGAGAAACAGAGAGAGGGAGAGAGAATAAAAAAAATATTGCTTTTTAATATTCAAAAACAGTTTGCAAAATTTAATCAAAGCAGAGCAAAAGCTAACATTTTTACCACTTTGACATTTTTATTAGCGCTTTCATAAATTTTTAAAACATGAATGGAATTAGTTTAACAACAAAAAAAATTGCCTGAAAACATCTGGAAGAGACAAATAAGAAATAATAAAAAAAAATAATCCAACTCCTGCGAGTAAAATTAGCATGTGGAAAATGCAGCCGCTGCAGAGGAACTAACACAGCTTTTGGACCCTGGCTGCAAACCCCATGACCTGCAGGCGGAAATTATCGTGAGGTCATACATATGAGCTGATGACATCACCACTCCAGCAGGCAGAGGGAGGGCAAGAGGATGAGTGAGTAAATGGAAACAACAAATAATTTAAATAGCCAGGAGAAACACCTGATTTCCATGGTGGTCAGAGCCTGTGGCCGCAGCAGAGCAGCTCCCAGGAGCGGCAGGCACACAGCCCAGACCAGGGCACGTGGGGAGCACGTGCCGCCGAGATGGATATTTAGAAAAAAAAATAGAATAAAATAAGCGTTAACAATGCTGAAGTGCCCAGGTGTAGACACCAAGCAGTCATGCTGCAGAGGACACACGGAGGGTTGCGCCACACTCAGTGTGTGCTCTGCCGGCACAGCGGAGCGGAGGGGTGGGCGCATCCTGCCCCACCGCCGTACCACCCCACCAGGAGTCACCAAGTTTCCCAAGGAAAGAGATGAAACTCCACCTGTGGGCTGGAACGGATGGAGGACACAGAGGCAAAACACCTGAGCATCACTCCCGATCGCCTGTTGTGGTGCAGCCAAACTCACCAGCTTCAAGCCACCCACGACAACGCAGGGAAACACAAGAAAATCTGCGTAAGAAACGCCAGACAGTTGATTCTCCCTTCAAAACAACTACCACAGACAGGCTCTGAAAGCAGCAAATTTCTGTTCAGAAAGAAAATGGACTGAAAAGTTTGAAGGCAATGGACAGGACGGCATAAGTAAACCAGCCTTAACCCCAGGATATCACCATCCCATCCTTCAAACCGGGCTGGGGCAACTCGTTGCCCCTTAGGTCTGCATACCACCCAGGGGATGACTGTGGAAGTGGGCAAGCCGCTGGCAGGACAAGACGAGCATTCCCTCTCCTGGAGAGGGACACGCACCGGCTGGATTTCACAGCAGGGCTGCGTAGCCACGCCGAGATCTGTCCTAAGGGACCAGAAACATCCTCCGGGGCCATCAAGTGGCTGGATGCAAAGCGAGACTGAAAGACAGCCCTGCCGCTGATCTGATACACAAAGGCGTCGCTCGCCTTCCACAACCAAAGGCAAAAAGCACTTCCAGGAGGATCGGATTAAGACAGACAGAGGAAATAAAAACCCGTACTAAAAAAATGCGGAAAATTTAACAATATTCAGGATTGCTTCAGGTCTGTGGGAAGCGCAGGGCCAGGAGCGGGGGTGGAACCCCCAGGAGCGACTTGAGTGTCTCAGGAGAAAGCGCAGCCACTCTTTTGGGCTTATTTGGTCAGTTTTTGAAGCAAGTGGTAAAGGACCTTTCCCAAAAGGCTGTTTATCTGCACGCTTCCTATAGCAGAGATTTTTTCCAGTCTCTGGCAGTGTTTGCTCCACTGGTATCTAAGGCAACAGATACCAGCCCCATGAAATCAGCCCCACTCCTCACTAACGACGTTAGCCAGTCCTGCAATGAAATTTAACCTGTGACACTGCTGTACTTTTCATTTAAACTTTCATTTGGAGAGAAGCAGTGTTTGGAGACCCTGCAGTTTGTCCTGCTAATAAAGACAAGTGTTGGGACCTTTAAAGGTGCCATTCATCTTTTGCCTTTATTAAATTCAATTTTCTTAAGCCCATGATACATCATGAAATTAAGAGTTGACATTCCTGCAGAAACAAAAATATCTATCAAATATAAACAGAAAGGAAAAAAAAAAAGAAAAAGAGGCCTCTATTACCAAGAATTTATGGCTTAAAGTTGATCTGTTTCCACTTTTTTTCTCTCTCTCTTTTTTTTTTTTCCTTTTTACAAGCATATGGTTTGTTTTAGATATCCAAAATGTTATTACAGATCTAGAATTTCATTAGTAATTATTATGAAATGGTGAGCACTCAGACACACACACACACAACCCCCCAACAGCCGGCGAGGTGGGAAGGCAGCCGGGCACTCTCTCACTTTTCACAGCAGCCCAGTGAGCTCAACAGGCTCAGCTCCATCTCCACCGTCAAGGACCTTCGCTGCTTCTTCCCAGGTGGGAAAGGTGGAGGTGAGCAGCACAAGGGAATTAAAAGGAAGAGGTTCACTGACTCTTCCTTTCTTTTATCAGAGTCTGATCATCCGTAAGTGCCACCTTGAGATCCTCACCCGTTTCCATTTCCAACACTGAGTCCACGTTCCAACTTCAGCGGTGATTTGTGCCAGCAGCATTTGGGTCTTCTAAGTCTTCCCCCCCAGCCCCAGCTTTTCCTTACCGCACAGCCAGAAGTTATGGATTTGCTGAAATAATGCTGAGGGTGTCCACAGGCTGCAAATAGCCGCAAGCTACCAGCAGAACAAATGTACCCATTTGAATTTTGTGAGCACTGCAATTAGGTATTTTATTTAGCACTGCAAAGTAACTTGAAAGGAAATCCAGGATTCAAACCACCAGCAATAAATAAGCGGCTTTTTATTTTCCTTTCATTGTCATGAAAAGTTGAACATGTTTTCTGTTGAGAAATTCTGCACGCGGCTCCCAATTACAAGGCATTTGCATTTATATTGTTGGAACACAGAGCTTCTAAAATCAATATTAACACGCTTAAAGAAAAAGACATCGGCACCCTGTCCCTCCCCTCAGCTGCGCCCCCAAACACGGTAACAATAGGAACCTACAGAGCCGGAGGCTTATACGTATCCATTACCAGGTCCACCCTCTTTACAACAATCTTGCATTTATGATTTCATGGTACTTCAAGCAAATCTGTGTGACAGCTTGCTCAGAATTTTTCCCTCTAAAAAGAAAGAAAGAAAAAATGTTCCCAAAAGAAAAAAAATGAGGTCCCATGTGCAAGCCTCCTGTGCGACCTGACTGTCCCAGGCCAGCGGGCTGAGCAGCAGCAGGAGGCTGCAGGGTACCCGCACCATGGTTAGGGACTTCCTTTTAAGAGGGATTTGAAAAATTCATAAGGGCATGTGAAAGCACTGCTATAAACACAGCCTTTCCCTACCCAACCGTCCTAAATGAAACTCCTCTCCCTTTAACTCTGGAGCAGGGATGCATAACTTCAAATAGAAGAAATGAACAAGCACATAACTGTACTCGCTAAATAACGTTCTCTAACGGACAGATCTCTGGAGTTCAGAGAAGAAAGCACCTGAAGTTACACTAATTCCCACAGAGGAATCTTTTTGCTTATCATTTTGGATCTGGGGAGCACTAACATCATTAGACAAAAACAATACAATGCCCAGCAAGAACTTCCCAGCTGTCAAAACCTTTTAATCCAGAAGCCCACGTGCGAAGTGGACAGGGCACACTTCAGAACACTGATTTATGTATTTGAGGAAGACTGTGTGGTGACAATTCAAAAGCTACCAGAGAATAATTTATCCCTTACGCCCACCCCCATGTGAAGAAGTTTAATAAACACAAGAATAAAAGATGCCCATAAAAATCAGAGCTGACTGTTCAAAATGCAGTAAAAACAAACAGAGGCCATTGAGAGAAAGAGATTTTTTTTCTGATAAGGAAAAGCATAAAACTTCCTACAAAAAGAGCCCTTTACACCTTCAAAAAAGGTAAGCGCAGAAGAGGCAAGGGAGTCTCCATGGAGGGGACACAGCCTCAGGACCAGCTTCTTTTGTTCAGGGATGGTTTTTTACCCCCTCTTTAAAGAAAAAAAAAAGTCATTTTATGCACAAGGAGCTTATTTCTTAAACAAACACTCGTGTTTTTGATTTACACCACGGGCTGCTCCTAAATAATTTATGGCGGGTTAAATTTATTGCACAGCCCTGGCCGGCTGCAAATTCGAATTGCCAAATAATTAGATTTTAGGGCAATGCTTATAAATTATCCGCCGATTTGTCCGGACTTGTTTGTCAGTTGCTTTGTGCTTCGGGTCATCTTTGGCATTTCGCTGTTTGTGTTTTAATTGCTGATTTACACTTTGACAGATGAGAGTTGATGCCTCCAAGATCGGGGAGGGGGCAGGGGGGGTGGGGTGGTGAAGAGCAGGAAGAATCAGAGGTTTTAAAGCCTCGTGATTTTCCTGTTTTTCCAAGGCAATTAAAATCGAAAAGGGACACAGTAAGGACAGCACTAGCCTAACAGATCTGCCTCCCCAGTTTCCATCCTCTGCCTTAATTATTATTTTAACTAAAGCAGTTTCCAAGTGAGCAGTCTTGCACTGGCCCTCAGGGGCAGTAACCAAGATGACCTCATAGGTCTTTTCCCCACTTCTAAATTTTTATTAAACTAACCAAAACAAGTACAATAAAGGCAACACCTGTGCAGTGGGGGACAGCAGGACTTCTGCTGAATCAGGGCTATGCTGACTTTCCAAAGGATGCCTACCTGCACACACGGTGAGGAGTCTCTCAGCGCTTCCGCCCCGGCTAAGTTACTCTGTGTGCTGATTAACCCTGCCAAAAGGTCTTTGGGGAAGCAGCTGACCCCAAATTTATTTTTCCGTCACTACCTAGCTTAAAGTACACATTTGCACACACCCAACAATTTAATGCATTTAAACAACCGGATATAAATCCCAGAAAAGTGTGAAGGGAAATACACATCAAAATCGAAACACTAGGGAACTGGCAGGAATATAGAAAGATCATGAAACACTGGGATAAGATGATGCAAATGCAAATTCTGCTGCCTGATCATTGAACATCCAAGGTTTCTTCCTCCCTCTGCTCTTACATGAGCCTCCCTGCCTACCCCCAACACTCAGGCACTGGAGCCCAGTGTCAGAGGTTGGATTTCCTCAAAGATAAATTGAGTTGCGTTTTGGGTTCTGCACTGGCATAAACCTGGCTCTTATTTTCAGGTGCTTCCTTCCAGCTGTGAGGGTGAGGGACCATTTCTCTTTCTTTAATAGAAGCTGATATTCCCATCTAATCACATGCCTCCAGGAGCTTGAGCTTTAAGAGAGACATCTAGTCCATGCACCTGCCTGAGGGCAGCATCACCTCCACCCTAAATCATTTCTGACTTTGTCTAGGCTGTTTTTACAGACTCCAATAAGAGAGACTCACATGCTCCCCAGGCACTCTATCCTCCTCTTTCATTAGACTTATCATCGGAAAGTTTTTCCTAATGTCTGATCAGAATTTCCCTTGCTGTTTAAATTCATGACTGCTCTTCCTACCCACAGCAGACACAAGCCAGAACACTGCCCTTCTCCTTTTCCTAATAGAAGACGTCATCATATGTACCTTTCTCTTCACTGCACTAAACACAACCCCAATCGCGGGTTGTGCTTTGCAGACCCCTGGTCACACTAACTATTTCTCTTTTGGACACTCTTGAAATGGTCTCAATTTTGTTCTTCTTTTAAGTACGGAGTCCAAAGTGAAACGCTTCCCCAGCTGAGGTCTCTCCTTACAGGGCCAAGAAAAGGAGGATCCGCATGTCTTGCAAATGACATTTTCACCCTAAACTTGTAACTGTGGTCTTTGGGACTTCTTTCATACCTGCCATTGTACCTGAAATCTCAACAGCTGGCTCTCAACTCTTCTCCTACCATCCTGAAGAAAACTTTTGGTAGTCATTTGCTCCCAGGCTGGTTCCTGCCTCCCAACATCAGCATCAGCTCGCCTGCCAAAACCCACAAAGCTATTTTGATCTTTGCAGCGGTACCCAGACATCACGAATAAGGCGGAACTTCCCTCCTCCTTCCACACCTGGGATGAGAAATATAGACCAACAGACATCAACATTTCAACTTGTTTCTTTGTGCTACTGACATATATTTAACCACCCAGAAAATTGCCATCAACAAAGCCAACAACAATTTAAGCTTGACAGTTTGGGGGAAGTTTAGTACTCAAACCAGGTTACCAACAGCACACACATTTCCAAATATTACCTCTCCATTGCAAGATGACGACGACACTAGATCCTTTTTCACATCCGCTCCTTTCTACCACAGGCAACCAGCCTGTGCAGTCCTCGTGGCAGAATTACCAAGTCATTTCAGGACCCAACCTCTTCACCTGATATTGAGCAGCACAAATGATCAATGTTCCCAGCAACACTAAAACATCTGGGATGGGTAGAAAGGGCATGCTAGTGCATGTAAATGAACACCCAGGGTTTTACAAACATCACAACTAGCTGCTGGTGACAGCCCATTTCTGCCTAGCAGAAAGGAAGTAAATAACATAACCAGGAGCTATTTTGCCAGCTAACAAGCGCACAGACCGACAAAGAGAAGGCAGGGATGGTTGCACAGCCAGCTTGGCACAAAGGGGAAGAAAACACGAGACTCACGCATGTCCTGTGCCCTTCTCACCAAAATTTGCTGAGCTGCACTTGCTCTTTAGCGGGAAGGTTTTGTTCAAAACTAAGATCACCTCAGTACAGCAAAGACCATTCCCCAGGAACCGCAGCAGTCTGCAAAGCAGCATCCCTGTGCAGCACTCTAGACAAGACACCACACCATGGAAGAATACTGCCTGTTTTTAAAACATCATGCTGGGATGGATGCAAAATACCTATCCCCCCCGGTGCCTCAGAGGCTGCAAAACAGCAGCAGGCACTCACCGAGTATCAGGAACCGTACAGGGCCACGCACAAGCACAGCAACTGTACAAACCCGCGGCACCCATTCCCTTCACTTCGGAACTGCACGTGGTGCGAACACTTCCAGCAGCACACGTTACCCTCATCAGCGGCTTTACAGAGAGATGAAGAAACCTTTAAACACAACACAGCAGCCTTCCACATTCCTGATCTCGCCTGGATCTTTTCTTTTCAGGGTGACTGCCGCTCAACTACTTTCTGCTGTAACAACAAGTCGACTTAACTTTGCAACTTGTCACCTAAACGATGTGTAATGTTTGCACAGCTAAGGATACAGCGTTCAAACAGCACAGGTGGGGAATTGCACGCCGGGATGCATAACTGATGTGGGGTCTCCGCACGCTGCGAGGGAAAGGGCAACATGACTGATTGCTTTAAAGTAGTCATCTCATTGGCCTGTCAATAACCAGCCGAAAGCTAAGCAGGTTGGGTCAGGTTAGGACTGCAGCAATTGGCCACCTGAGTGCCTTGGTATTTTAGGCTTGCTGCTATAATAATGCTGCGTTTATATCTTTAAATAAGAAATTGTTTTGAATTTTTTTTTTTGCTACATCAGATGTCTTGCCTGGTGGTCTTGCGGTTGTGCTCTCCAGGAGATTTGGGTTCAGCAACTGTTCATGTTCCCTAGCTCATCAGGTTTTAAACAAATCCAGCTAATTCTCTTGCCTGAAGCCATAACCCGCCCTGTCAGATTCATACGGGTCACAGCAAGGTTGTCCCCGCTTACTGGGAGAACAAGGGAGGTCTCCAAGGCAAAATGACTGCCACAGAAAATGCAGCTTTTGAGGGTTACACCACACCTGGTGTCTCAGACCCTGCAGAAGCCTCTCCGAAACACTGGTCTTCTTGCTACATCTTTTAAAATAAAGACATTATTCTCCATATTGGTCAAAATAAGATTTCACAACAGTCCAACAGAACCGCAATAGAGCACTTGACATACAGAAAATAGGATTAAAAAGGAACAGCATCTCTTTAATTTCAGATGCACCTTGTAGTACGCTGGGCTATGGATATTCACATGCTCTTCACAGAACTTCTAACTGTTCAGAGTAACTATAATGTCTCAGAAAGTTTTTCCAAAAGATCGTTCAAAAAATTAACACGGACAGAAAACCCGATCTGAAACAGCTTTCATGTGAACTATTTCCTGCCACTCTAGGAACTTAAAGCATTCTGACATAAGAAGAATAGCATAACAGCAGCCATAATTGGCAAAGAGATGATAAATATATATATTTTTTTACTTACTTGTAGTAAAAAGAAAAAAAAAATAATTTAAGTGACCGTGTTAAGCGCATTTTTAACGGTATTCCTCTAAAAACAACAGTGTAAGAAGTTGAATTGAGAACTTGGTATTTAAAACTACACCCAAGCCTAAGCTGCATGAAGACAGGTAATTGCAGATTAATATTCCACCATAATACTTATGCACAAGAGTGCAGAGTTAAAGTTGCCATGGGAAACAAGCCTGAATTTCTTCACTTTTCAGCAATTCGCGATCATCCTTAATAAAGGTTTTGGCAGGTGATTTCTAATGCACGGAGCTTAACAGCCACACAAAAACCATGCAAGAAGCAAGCTGCTACGCGGGGATGTCTAGATAGAATAGGTAGGCACGGGCACATCTCCATTATCCGCCTCTGGGTAGGATTGTGACAATCTCCGTTACTTTGTGAGCTACCTTCTGCATTCCCACCCTGGCCTTCAGCTAGGATTGCCTCGATACAGGCTCCACCGAGCACTGCTTGAAGAGCGCGCAGAAGATACCTCACAGCCTGCTTCCCAGAGGACTCTCCATAACCTCCTCCCGCAGCAGGTTTTTGACTTCAGGGACATACTCCTCCTAGAAAACCCTCTGAGCCTAGGCTACAGCTCCCAGGGCAGCTCAGCTAACCCTTATCTACTCACCCTGAGCAGGGAGCTCAGCAAGAAGTGCACATCTGTTGCTACAGTCTAAATTTGGTGGAAATAAACATCCATTCCCATTACAAGGTCAGTCTATAAATCACAGCGGCTCAGGAGCAGAGAGACATCATTCAGTTGTCCCTGCCATGGGAACGAGACCACGGGTAGAGCAGTACGGGCGGCGGAGAGGCAGCGATCATTGCAGCCACTCCAGCTGCACCTGCCCACCACTGCCAGCCAGAACTGCAAGACGGATGTTCAGAGAAAAACGCCTTTAATGCTCTTTTACACCAGCACTCAAGGAAACACAGCCTGAACCCAATGTAACCTTGTCGTGCATTTGTACTTAATATTATCTTACAGACGGACTGGCTCCCACTTGTTAATATGCTTTTGCCAATCGGGAAATGTATTACGATCATCCAGATTTGTTTGTACACTTAAAAATAAATTAGTAACTGAACATATGCTTATTCATAGTATCAGTGTTTACGGTTTTATGTTGAAATGCTGAGTGATGTTCTGTATTTATTAGTATGTCCAGTTTAATTTGACAGCAATTATAATTAAAAATTCCCCCCAAAACCCAATCAAAATGTATGCTAAACAAACTTGAAATATGTAAGATACACTAAAGAAAAATATCAAGATATTTTCGTATTTAAAATGTGCTGTTTAAGAGAAGAAGGAAACTACTGCCTGTAAACAATCTATTCCTCTGCCTCTGGTCACAACCTCCTGCAGCAACTGGGAGACCTGAACATTTCATACCTTCCTCTCACAGAGAGCTTGGAAGAGGCAAATTTCTAATTCCCAACTGATTATCAAACTTGAGTGAGTCTGAGACACTGAAGTCAAGTACCTGAAAAAACTGACATGAAAAAAAAGCAACTTCATCATTACCAAAAGCTCATTTAGCAACTCAGGACCTCCTATGTCCAGCTCCTTCTGCCAGGTCAGGGGTCTGATAATCTTTTATACTTCCAGGCAGCAGACATACAAAGCTTGAATTTTATTTGGTTTTCATTTAAGTGGCTTTAATAGATTACAGTAGAGATTAACATCCTAGGTAGAAGCCTAATTTCAAATTCAGCTTTGAACAGATCTGACTTCTACCTTCATACTTTTTACATTTAAAAAAAAAAAAAATCATTGCTTTTCATCCACTCTGCTGAAGTTGAAGGCAAGACACTTGGCTTGCTGACCAAAAGAGGCACACCCACTCACTGCACTAATAAAATAAGGTTACAGGCAGCCGTGGATCTGAGCATGGGGAGCTCCTTAACACAGTCACTGAAAGCACTGACCACCATAAACACTGGTGTATACAAGGACAAAGGGACAAAAGACCGAGACTCTCACTTATTAATGCGTCTTCTCTTGTGTAGCTAAAGCACCATATGTACCCGGCTCTACAGGCTGACAGCATATAAAAGCAGCAGGTACTTATAAACTCTTAGCAGACAGTAAAGGAAAAAAAAGTCAGAGTTAGACCTGAAAAATGAAGCACACTACCACCATCGTGGTCTGAGGTCCACCGACCTCTGCAGAATGACAGCTCCCACCTGACCCCACCGGACTTCGGATCAAATCCCAAATGCACGAGGTGAGCTTTAAAGAGATGCGAGGGGCCAGCCATAAACACTCCTCATTGCCAACCCCTACTGACCTTTGGCTGGCTAAAACACTACCTGCCACAGGCTGTGCCTCTGTTCTTTAAGGTTTTCTGATCTATCCACGTGGAACAATGCAGTTAAACTCACACCTTTTCTCTCTGGGATGGTCTCATTACTCATAAATACATCCAAAAAAACCCCAAAAGCTAAGCTGTGATTTAAGGGCACATCTGCCAAAAGCCATCAGAAGTCAGGACTGCAAGGATGCTACTGTTCCTCTGTGGGTGTAGGACAGGGAACACAAAAAAGGCTCCATGCTTGACCCAGAAGTAGCAAAGCAAAGGGCAGCAGTGACGAGGCACTCAGCCAGTAATCCCAGCCACTGGAGCCACGATGTAGACAGCTTCCCAAGGGAATACCACTGTCCTTGACCCTCCTTGATCCCCATTACGGAGGCCATACCACAAGACCTCAGAGGGAGATCGGGCAGCGTGAAAGGGAATGGAAATGAAGGAGTCTTCAGGGCTCCCAAACGAGCATGAAGGACTTCCCCAGGGATAAAGCCAGTGAGGTTGCCAGTTGCAGAAGAGCACAAGTAAATACAGTGGGAGGGGGGAGCAGATGTGGCAATCACACACCTTAGTGTAGATAAAAAGATAGCTCTTTCAGTAGTTTCTGGTAAGAAGCTGGGATATTTTGAAGAACAGTTGGCAGGAAATTTCACGTGTGCTGCACAGTGGCAAGTGCACTTTGCAAGACTTTTAGGCTGAGCTGGCTAAATTTACAGCTGTGCCTACCCACCTAAAGTAACCTGGATCACAGTGTAACTCTGGATGTAGCCTCCTCATTAAATCCCAATGCATTTGAATTTCATTGTATCTAGACTTCTATTTCGCAGGCAATAAAAGAAAAGCAGGAAAAGAATCAGGGAAGATCAGCACCTGACCATTCCTAGCTCCAAGGTCTGTCCTCAGACCACATCTCCAAAACCTGTCTGCCACAGCTCCAGTGAAAGATCCTACCAGTAAAAAACCTGCACAAAACATCGCTGAAACACACAGCACGGTTTGCTTACCACTACATACAGCCCAGCAGTGAGGAGGACAAAGGCCATGCTGGTCAGCAAAAAGGTAAGATGTTGGTAGGGGCATCAACTAAAGCCTCATTTTATAAAGTTGCCCAGTTCTGGCAGGTACCTTCAGCCTTTCCAGCTACACCAATTCCCATGCAGCAAGAGCCATTTCTTTATTTGTCAAACTAATTTGTTTGTGGGGCTGTGAGGGACTGACAGCTCTTTCTACACACGATATGATGCAGACAGGCACTGAATGCAGCAGACTGGAAAAACAACACTGAAGAACATCTCCACCTTAAAGGTGCTTTCTCACCAACAAAATATATAGCAGATCTGCATTGGCCCAGACCATTACTTTCCCTGGCAAGGACTTGGGGACAAAGCTCCTTAAAACAGTAGTAATCATATTCCGCTCATGCTTCTTTTTACTGCCAGCTGTAAACCAGCTCCCCATGCATCATGGTTTTGCATCAAAATGTGCGCAGACCAAACCCATATCCAAAGGGACAAGGTAGATCCAATTTACAGCTTTGACAGGTCTGTGCACCTGAGGCAGAGCGTGTAGGAAATAGCCCAAGATCTCACTTGGAAAGCGGTTAAGACCCTGCTAGAAGAACGGGATGCAGAGCCACAACAGCCTCCCACAAAGACCCAGCAAAAGAGGAGGGAATTTGCTGTCCATTTTTCAGGAAACTTGAGGGGCAGGTGTCACTCAACAAGGCACTGCTGGGGAAGAGAGGAGTCAAATTTGATGCCAAGTTGCAGCATCCCTTGGACAGGACAAGCCCAAGGGAGATACATTGGGAAACGAACACACTGTATTCAAGTCAGCTCAGTAATGACATAACACACCGAAAACCACTTAGCCTTCAGTATATTCCAAACAAAGCAAACTGAAGTTATTCTGACCCATTGTGTAGATCACCAATAATAACCGTAAGAGGCCAGTTGCTTGGTAGAAGAGGGTGAGAAGCCTGAGTTCAACGTAGAGATTCAGAAATTCGGTCCGTTCATAACCAACTGTGTTGGTTTTGGCCGGGGTAGAGTTAATTTTCTGCATAGTAGCTAGTGTGCGGCTATGTTTTGGATTTGTGCTGGAAACAGAACTGATAATAAAGGGATGTCCTAGTTGATGCTGAGCACTACTTACACAGAGTCAAGGCCTTTTCTGCTCCTCACACCATCCCACCAGCGAGCAGGCTGGGGGTGCACAAGAAGTTGGGAGGAGACACAGCTGGGACAGTTGACCCCAACTGACCCAAGGCATATTCCATACCATGTGACATCATGCTCAGTAAAGCTGAGGGAAGAAGAAGGAAAGGGAGTACGTTCCGAGTTATGGCATTTTGTCCTCCCGAGTAACCATTACGCGTGATGGAGCTCTGCTTTCCTGGAGACGGCCAAACACCTGCCTGCTGGTGGGAAGCAGTGAACGAACGCCTTATTTTGCTTTGCCTGTGCATGCAGCTTTTGCTTTACCTATTAAACTCTTTATCTCATGCCATGAGTTTTCTCACTTTTACTTTTTCGATTCTCTTCCCCATCCCACCAGAGGGGAGCGAGTGAGCGGCTGCATGGTGCTTAGTTGCCCACGACACCAACCTAGTATTAGTCTCTTTCTTTTTAGCATATTATTCTAATTTTAATGGAAACCCTAGGTCCATTCTGCTGACAACTGGAAATATGTTTACTAATATGCTCTACACTACCATGTGGACAAACTGTCTGCAGAAAAACCTCCGTACTTCACTTGGATCTCTGTAAGTCTCGAGCGGTAGGGCACTGGAAAATCCTCTGAAGCTGAACTCTTCCCGTCTCATTACACTCCAGAGTTAACACCCAGGCAAGACAACTTCAGCAAGATCAGATAGCTGCAAACTATTTTTGTTCATTCCTCAGAAACACTGTCATATTGCACATATTCATATCATTCAAACTATTCTTTTCCTAAAGCTGTTGGCTACCAACAGCCTTTTTCTTTGCAGAATCAAACAGGGCGACTATGAGTACTCTACTGATACAGGCTCCCAAACAAAATTTTTAGACCCTCCCCAGTTCAGGCAGATGACAAGCATACACAACTTAAAGATGTTTTCAGTAACACATGAACTGTCACTTCCTTGATGGAAATTAGGCTCCTTCATTTCATTCCCACCAAACAGTCCTGGCTTTGGTTCTGAGAGAGCAGGTGACTGGCAAGAGCCCTGGAGGACCAGCAACAGAAAGGAGGTGGGACAAACCAGAGAAAACAAGTGAGTCAGCAGTGTGCTTTTTCCTTCCACCTCTCAGCACAGCAGCAGCAACTTGCAAGGGGATAATTAACAGGACTGACTATTTACCTGAGGATGAATCTGTGGTTTATCACACGTAGCCTCAAAATCCAGCACTAAGAAGTAGTGATATCTCTGTGGAGGGAAGGATGACATTGCTGCCATGGAAGCTCCAAAGCCGTGGGACGCCAGTTTCCTGCTTACGATGGAGCTGTACCCTTTGAGAACACCAGCCGGGAGGAGGGAGCACACGGCTTGTCTTGCCCTTGGAAGTAAGTTTTGGGGAAACTTTGCTGCTCCAGTATGGAGGAGTACTATCATTGAACATCCAGAGGCATCTGAAACTGAAGACAGACTCACGTTACTCAAGCACAAATACATCTCATCTCTGCTTGTATCTCTTCCCTGGCCTCCTCTGTCAGGGATTTTCTCTGTGCTTCCTGGTGGAGGTCCCAGCATTGCGAACCTGAAATAACACAGTAACCTGCTCTAAGCACGACAGATGACATTTGGACTGAGCTCAAGGTGTCCAGAATCACAGGCAACTGGAGATTAACCTCTGCAAACAGCTCTAAATTAAGAACTATGAGACACACGAGAGTCATGGCTCCAGGCACCAGATCACACCCACCTGCTGAACCTTATCATAGCACAACACAACACAAACCACTTAAACACAGAAAATCTATCTAAAGCCCATTGAGATTTCTGAGGCAACCTTTCCTCTTTTCATATACAATGCAACTTCTGACACATGGCAAGAATTAAATACAGCAATACACACATCCAACACTACAACCCATTCAAACAGCTTGGCCCCGAAATGCCTATTAATTGCACCGAAACCTCACACCTCCATTACAAATCCAGGTGTCTGGTGGCTGGAAGGCTCCTCCCCAGGGAAGTTCTCATTTGTTCTGTGGACAAGGTTTCTCAGAGATGTGATTCTAGCGCTACACTTCATTTCTTACTTCAGGTATCTCTCAGAGGATATTAGTTCAACAAACCCACACATGAACTGCAGGAACTGTAAAATGCAAGCAGGACTCTATAGGTTACAGTCTTCCCCCCAAAGAAATACCTCACCTAGGCATCACCTTCTGATGCTTCTATTTAACAAATACTATATAATAAATTACATTATCCACGTGAGACTGCCTGGATTTCCCTCCCTGACCTTTTTCTTTTAAAACATTGCAGGAAAAACTTGACAGGGCTGCCACTGCCCAAGGTGGGCCAGCCTCGGGGCTGTTCACAGATACACGTTTATCGGTTTGAGAGTTCAAGCCAAACTCATGGAGGTGTTATGTAGCTGGGTACAGTGACCAATGGCAAAATCTGGCAAATTGCAACAACACGGTCCTCTCAAACAAGGATATGAGTACCCCTTCTAACTAACTATATATATATATCACTATACACACACACACACATCTCGCTACATAGACATGAGTATTTAATTCCACCTCCATGGTTGGTCCCACTGCTTATGGCTCCGGGCAAGAGTTCCATCGTGCCACATGCCATCCACCCGCCTGGTTTCTGAGCCTGGCCTCCCTGCGCCTGCACTCTGCTCTGCCGTGAAGGGCAGGGAGCGCTCGCCACAAGACATGGAGCTGAAACAGGCAAGGCGACGCAGAGGACTCGCCGCCTGCGAACGAAGTTGCTGTTTGCACAAAAGACAGCGTTTGCTCTCTCCCATCCGTTAGTCCGTCAGGTAAATAATGCACGTGCCAAAACACACACTTAATGAGGTAAATAATATGCCTTGAATAACGGCTAAATCTGTATTTACCTGCGAGACCAGAGAAACTCGGAAGGACCAGATTAGGAGATAATTGCAGCTGAGCAGGTTGTGTGCTTCGAGTAAACATGCATTTGGTAACCTTCCCTTTCCAAGGTTTTGAGTGAAAGGCAAAAATCAGAGGAGCTGAGATGGTAAGACAGAGCCAGTGCCCATGCTGCCAATTCCACGGTGTAAATGCATCCCCACCTTGTGGCTTTCACATTTTGGGGGGCTGCGTGCTTTATTAAAGCAGTGTGCCAGGCAACAGGTACCCGGCAAACCGAAAACTCAAGTTACAAAACCATAACGAAGAGCCCAACATTGCGTTTTATCCTAAACAGGCTCAGTTCTACCTATTGGTTTTCCATCGACAGCTTTTACTGTCATTAATAAATGCATTACAGCCAAATAGAAGTTAGTTATATTCACTTCTAACCTTCCCCAGATAAGATATAAGTGCTTTAAATCTTCAAGCTACCAGCTATGAGTCTAAAGGCCCATCACAGCAAATATAATATCTCAGAATAAAGCAGCTTGTAAGTTAGTTGCAGTAAAACCTGGTCTTTAGCCTACTGCATAAAGTAAAATACACAGTTGGAGTGGGGGAGGCACGCAGGCTCCAACCCCTATATCAAACACAGGCAATAAAACATACATTATCCACCCCCACACAGCAAGATCAGTATTTCTCTAATGTATCTTAACAGGCAAGACGAGGGCATCAGCCATGATCCTCATGAATTTTCAGGGTGGCCTGCACCAGGCAGAGCGGTGGAGAGGTCTCTGAGCCACTGAGTCCACACTGCAAAGGTAAACAGGCCATCTCCGCAGGAGTCAGGCACATCACCACGCGGACACGGCAGCACGGACCCCGGCAGGTCTGTGTCACGCAGGTACTGTGGGACATCAGCAGAAGGAAGTTACAGCCAATATCTAGTGCCTCTTTACACTAACAGCTTCTGCAGGTGGTCCATGTCTAACAACAGGATCAGGCTCCCCATCCTAAAAGCAGCCTCCCTCCTCACTTTCCCACGTAGCAGAGGGAGCAATGCTCCGAACAAAGGTGTGCAAGCAGGGTATTGCATGCCGATTTCCCTACACAGACGGCATACAAATAAGAGTAACCACACTGCAAACTGCACCTTCAGCCAAATGAAGTTTTAACTGCATGTTTACCCAGCCACTGCCCTGGGAAGACCTCACATCATCTTCTTTGGCAAGGTCAGAGTGCCTCAGAGCACGAGATAGCTGGTGGGCAAACACACTTTATTAGAAGTCACGTAAAGCATTCATAACGGCTATGACAATGCAAAGCACTAGTAATTATCCCTTTTTTTTTTTCCAACAGACAACAATGCAAGCAATGCAGCTTCAGAAATTAGAAACCCAGCTCTATCCATATAAATCCACATGTTCAGTGATTCCATCTCCAAACCTACGCAAAACGCAAAACACCACGTATACATTTCTTATGCACACAGGGTCAGATTATAATCTCAGACAGTGCAAGATGTCACATCTGGCATTCAACCCTACCAGGTTAATATTTCATATCACACAGATCCAATTCCTTACACAGATACCTATGAAACATAATGGGACCATCAACTGAGCTTGGACTTCAGGAATTATTTTGACAGATGTACACAGACCTATGAAAATGTGACAGCACTTTACGTTTCCAACACCCAATAACATGGGAAGCAGCCACGTGTGGTGGCTTTTGGCTGGAAGATAAAGTTTGCATTTTATGCTGTATAAGAGTATGTGCCGCACGTGACATCACCAGCTATAATCAGCAATTATCCTTTAAAAATAATTAAAAAAAGATAAAACTCTTTGGGTATCAGCTGCAGGTAACAGGACAAGGTCAGGCTGACTACAGCTCTTGCTTGTTAGGGGTCCAGGCACATGATACTAAAGCGTGACAGTTTGAATACCAGCAAGTAAGGAAAGCCAAGAGAAAGGCAAGTGCCAGCTGTAGCCGTCAGCTTGCCAGGGCCCCCACCGAGCGCAAAGCGGAGAATCTGCACCGGCGGCTGTCGCGCTCCAGGTTTCCCACCGGGGAAGCTGCTTAGGGGCGACCACAAGTGGCAAGGAACAAGATGGGGAACTCCTGCCACGTGAAGAACACTGGTGACAAAAGCCAGTAGGGCATTGCAAGTTCTTTTCCCCACCTGCGCGACAGCCACGTCCTGGTTTGAGGTAAAACAGGACCAATTTTGTTCAGGAACTTCACTTTTTAGCTAGGCCTCTTCTCTTCCGGCCCAAACCACAAGCCCCAAAGCCAGACACAGAGATGCGCACCATGCAAGCTGCGGAGGATTCAAGTTCATCTACAGCAAGACAAATTAGCCTACAAACTTGAACTCGATGGGCACATAACATTAATATTTACCTTTTACAACCACATCTAATTAAAATCACCTGGCAGCAAGAGAAGGCATAACTATTAACAGCCTGCCTTTAACCCAAAAATATTCCCCTTCGATGTCCAGTTTGATAAGCTGATGTAGGGAGGAGGCAAGAAGAAAAACACCTAAGTGCAGGTTGGAGGACCCAAGAAATTATGTTTTACAAGAGCCTCCATTTACATATTAAATTACTTTGTTATGGCAATATGACCCTCCACCATATTAAAAAAAAAAACAAACAACAAACCCCCACACTAATCTCAAGGACAAGACAAACTAAAATTAAAAAAAATAAAAGCAAGCAAGCTTTGGGAGTCATACGCTTCAGTTTATTCCCTGTGCAAAGCCCGAGAAGGGGCAGCTGTGACTCCTGGTCGCCAACGGACAACTGAACTCAAGGCTAAAGCAACCAAAACCAATCCAAAACGTAAGGCAGGTTTGTCTTAGTTTATTAAATTATAGTGTCTTATTTTATTAAATTATAAAGAGTAAAAGATAGGGTAATAAAAATGCTTTTTGTAGAACAAAATTGCATACATTTAGCAACACCTGGAACACAGTATAACAAAAAATGCTGGACTTCCATTTTGGTAGCTGTTCAAATGCATACTCAGAGGTCAAATGTGAGCCCATATTTCAGTTGTGTGAAGATATAACTGAAGAACAATAGAGAGAACTCCATTTTTTAAAAAATCAACCTTAACCTAAAACCAAATATTTCATTAGATGAACGACAGTACAAAAATGACAGCACCTGGCTACCCTGTGAGGCAGGAAACGAGAGACTGAACAAAACCTGCTTATCCACTGTCACCATCCAAACTTGCAAAAAAAAATTAATACATAAAATAAAACAAACAACAAAACACAAAGCTTTTAGAACCATTTTAATAATGTAACACGATTTCAGACAGGTAAATTTGCTTCTTTAATTTGTTAACCTCACAGTGTCATCCCTTGAACATTTGTCCAGTACACTTCCACGGTTGCACTCCACTTTTGGCTGGGTATGTCTCTAGCACTGCTAGACAACCTAGTCCATGTTTTGGAAAATTTGTGATGTAACTTTCGCAAAGCATTGCCACAGGATGCCTATACGCTCTCCCGTCATTACTCAGCCCAGATACAACTTGGCATTAATCATTTTGTTTTTACAGCACTCCGCAATTGCACTCAGCCTCTTTCCACTACAGATAAAGAGGTCCCTGTTCTCAAGAACTTACAGTCTAAAATTAGATGCCATACAACAAGTGAGGGTAACCACAGAGAAGAATGAGGGTTACAGGAGCAAAGTCGGGCAACTGCTCATCTAGGAGCTACATGCTTCTCAGTAGTTCAATTTTTTAAAAAAAAAAAAAAAATAATCATTCACTCTATATAGGCACCGGCTTCCCTCTATATGGGCATTATGGAAGAGATAAGTGAACATGGAAAGGGTTGACTAAAGGATGGAAGGCACTCTCGGATTAAGGAAGGTCTCTCCCGTTTCTTGAGCTCATTCTTCCCGTTGCGTTTCTTGGCTGATGTCAAAGGCACCACCAGATATGTCAGCTATGTCAGAGCACCAGAATCTCTTCCATTGTGACATCACAGACGTGATGGCTTGTGAGATCACAATGAGTGAGTCCGAAGGCGCTGATTACTTAGGGGAACACTTGCCGGGGCTACCGCACCCTACGAGGCTGGGAAACAAACACAGCTCAGTTCACTTGACAACATAGTGAAACCCACACGAGACTCCACACCAGCAGGACGCGAACTCATCCAAACAGACCACCCAGAAGCCATCCCAAAGATGCACAGTACAATTCCACTCCAATTTTATTAGGCCACCTCCGCTAGGCAACCCACTTTCATCAGCTCCTTGACTGGTCTCCTAAGACAGGCTTTGCTGTGTATTTTTAAACTTTCTCCAAGAGTAACTGTGGACAGGCAAACTGGTCTAAGCTGAAGTCTGAAGAAGTTCCACACAGTAAAGGGCTGGTCACTTAGAGGAGATGGTAGAGGAAGGAAACAACAAAAATTAAAATAAAGAAGCAACAACAGAGATGCATACAGCAAAAGACTGGAAAGCCGCAGTGGAAGAGTGGATTCGGGATTAAGAAAGAGAACAGTTGCAGAGGCTCGGATCAAGAACCCTCCAGTCCAGCTTCCTTCCTCTGCGTGGGAGCCATAAGAATATGCACCAAGGTGAAGTTACACAAAATGGGGTAAACCAAGCTGATAGTTCTGGGAGGTCAAAAGGAGGCAGGTCTGTCCTTCCCTCTCGATCTTACTCTCCTGGCTGATTACCTCGCGCCAGTTCCTGAGCCTCTCTGGCCCCTCCGTGACCTGATTCAACCACAGGAACCTATAAAAGGCCTAATGCAGCCAGAATAAAGCACAATTAAAACAAGATAGTTTCCTGCTGGTTTAGTGAGAGAAATCACCTCGGGGCCAGGCTGGATGGGTGCCAAAGCTCAAAGGAGGGGATTGGCCCACACTGGCAAAAGCAGGAGGGAGATGAGCCACTGGGAGCTGCTGGTTGGCTCAGGCGCTCACCAAACCATGTACTCAGACCAGGATATGTACTCCTGGGATGGAGTGGCACTTTGCAGGAAGTGGAGAAGGTATCTTGGCTCTAGCTGCATAAACACTGTCGGAAAGTCCATCGGACCCTCCTGTCTGAACCTCATGTAATGCTGACCATAGAGTTTCTACTTCATTACTCCTGAATTGAGCCCTAAGGCTTGAACACCTTTCAGAAAAGTTTCTGGCCTTGGATTGCAGCATCAAGTATGGAGGCTCCCCACTACCTTCAGACAGCTTGTTCCAGTGGTCAGTCCAGTTGCTGTCAAAAAATAACACATCTTAGTTTTCATTCAAACTTTCTCATCCCTGGTCTTTGGAGTGAGTTCTGAACTTTATGGCATTTCAGTGCTCTCAATCCACAGCAGAGCTCCCGGAGCCAGAAGTAAGGGATCAGTAGCTACGCTGCGAGTCAGTAAAAGCTACTACTGCATATCAGCCTAATTTAGTGGAAAGGAGACAGCAGACCGCCCTTTGTTTAATGGAATCTAGCATGCATAGTTACTTGATTTTCATACACATGAATGCCACAGTTATTCAAACCACTTATACAGATGCACACCTTCGTTATCTGAAAAATGAACCTGAAGGTTAACACCTGAAAGTGCCAAATGAATCTCAGGCTGGATTCAGGGAGACAACACTTGCATTGCTCAATACACTGGTCACTTTTGGTCTTCACAAATGACCTCCAGAAGTGTTAAAAGAAAGTCTGAACTCTGCCAAAGCTCTGTCCTGGTGGACAGGCAAATGCTCCAAGCAGGGTAGCAGCTACAGTGGGGCACGGTTTCCACACAATCAAGCCTCAGTGTGCCCAGAAAACCAGCCAGAGAAGATGTTGACCCTAATATCCAACCACAGAAAAAATAACAACTGTAACAAATACAGCTGTTTTTTTTTTTTTAATTTTTTTTTTTTATGGGGAGTGAAGTATCTTTACATGCACCACATATCTGGATAGAATACAACTTCTCAGCTGGCATTTGGTCAGCATAGGTAACTTCTCTTAGGGGTCAGAAAAGTTGCCAAATGCTATCTAGCAGCAACAGCCAGCACCTCGGCCCTAGGTTATGCTTCGAGAGCCACGACTTGTCATCTTCTCATTCCCCTGCTTGCCATTGCACCATGCTGGTATATTAGCTCACCACTACTAGAGTAAAACACAAGGAGTCTGTGCGATGACCATTTCCAGCAATAACACGTGCTTCAGATCCAAGGAGAGACCTGTGACAAATGCATAGTTGCTTAATAGCCTTCGGTGTTCTCCTGTAAGTACAGCCACAGAGTCCAGTCCTACACCTTTACCTGAATCTCACCAGACCTGCGCTCTACAGTCTCGTGGCCTTTTACTGGAGGTGGCTACTGCATCGATACAGGGGCAGAGTCAAGTGCAAAAACTTCACACATTTTTAAGTCTCTTCCAGAACTCCATTCCAAAATTTAAGGGGGGGGGGGGAAAAAATAAAAAAAAAAAAATAAAGGCCTACCAAAGTTAACAGAGCCAAAACAAGATAAGCACCGAAACAGCTGTAATTGTGCCTCCTAAATGAATCAAATTGAAGTGAAATAGCTCTCAACTGCAGAGCAGAAACTTTAGGTGATATCAGCGTATACTCAATACAAGGACTTCTTTATTTAGTGTCAAGCACACAAGCATTTTCTTTTTAATGCTTTAATGGGTTTCTTCTTTTGGATTTTGGTAACACTCAAATCTGTCTGGCTATACACACTAACTTTAAAAAAAAAAACAAACAAAACAACAAACAAACAAAAAACCCAACACACCATTCACGTAGAGCAACCCAAAGTTTGAGAGGAATAAGAACCATAAATGGGCCACTTTTTGAAACAAGACAAGCATTTAGTCCATGCTATAAATCAACATGAAAATTCAGTTGCGAAGTCCAGAATTCAGTACTTGAAAAGAGAAACAAAAAAAAATGAAATCAAATTTCCCAAGCCCACACATTGAAGAGTAACCAACTGGACTTTAACAAATTCCTTATTTTAAGAATAATTCATTCTTGGAAATGAAAGTTCAAATGCCAACTTTAACATCAAGAGATGCTACAATGCTGCAAAGAGCAACTAAAGGATAAAAATAATAAAGTTACCATTAAAAAAATAATAAATAAAATCCTCAAACAACTATCTAACAGCATCTGATGGGACAAGCACCTTTGAGAGGTATCTGTCCCGGAACCCCAGGTACCTCACCCTTCCTGCGGCACAGTGCAAGCATTAACTTAAAGAAAACTTGCTGGTCCCTCACTTCGCAGCTGAAAGAATATTAAGAGTTCAGACTAAGCAGCAGCTGTCAATCCACCCATTTCTAAAACCAAAAGCTCAATAAGGAGAAGAGGTAAGTAAAGAAGTAGTAAAACAAATGTCAGACTTATTAGCAAACAGGCCAGCAACGACCACGTAAATCCACCAGACACAGGACTTGTAAAAGACAGAACACAAGGAGTAAATGACAACACCTTTTCATACGTCTCAGTTTGGAAGAAACACCTGTAACAGTACAGCAGCAAGAAAGGAACAGAAGAAATTCCTACTGCCAGTCAGGAAATAAGTAAACAGATCCTGCACTTCTAAGCCTTCTCAAGTTTACTTCAGTCTCAAGATCTGAGACAGATGACCAGTTCAATCTCAAAGGATAAAAATTACAGGAAATAAAAATCAAGCCTCCTACTCCCCCATCACCTCCGTCTATGAACCTCCACATCCCAAAAGGAACATGAAAATTCCTCGTCGCTGCTGCCTCTCGCTCCCCCCTCCCC
>VZSZ01001679.1:0-20272 GCA_013398815.1 Ibidorhyncha struthersii | reverse complement strand
GGCCACTCTTTCCCCTCCCCACCGGCTCACCTCCTCCTGTGTCCCGGGGCCACCCCTTAGCCACCCGTGTGTCCCCAGGGGCCATCCATCGTGTCCCCCAGTGCCACCTCCCCCTGTCCCCTGAGGCTTTCCCCCCTCTGCGCTCAGCCCGGATCCCAACAACTCTGGCCTTCAGCAAACCCAGCGTTGGATGTAAATGTAGTGTCGCACTTGTGTGGGGTTCCCCTGGGCTGCGGCGGAGAGACACCACGTCCCCCATGCCGGGGGCGGCGCTGCCTGTGGGCACAGGTCTCATGGGGGTCCCTCTGCAGGGGTCTCCCCTCACCCCCCACTCCGTTCTGGATCAGGTCGATGCTGCTGGTGCCAATAACTCTTTCTCGGTCTTAACTGTGCCCGGTCAGGGTCCTCCCTCTTCCGTTTGATTTGGATTAAGGCAAAGCCACGTCCCTCAGCAAAGCCTTGGGCTGCCTTTCCTCCCCCTCGCTTGGACATCAGTCACCAGCTTCCAGGGTCTTCTGTGTTCATGCAGCTCCCTGATCCTAAACCTGCGTCTGCACCTTGCCCGGTCTCCGCTAGACACCCCTAAGCTGTGGCATCTCCTCCCCAGGCACGCGGCTGGCACCCTCAGCCGGGACACTCGCATCTTACTTGCCATGATACCCTAATCTTTAGCCTACCACCGCGTCCGTAACCCCCGCAAAGCACAGCTGCAGTGACAAGCTGCTACGGTTTGAGAAACCCAGGACAATTCATTGTTGTTTAGACAATTGTTCTATCACCTGATGACCCCTCCCCACCCGGGGAAAAACAAGGAAACCCGAGGGTTGAAATATGAACAGATTTAATAGAATAGGACTGCATAATTAACATTAATAACACTAAAGAACCAATATTGATCCCAATACCAATACAAAATATACAAAGACTATACTCAGCCAATTCTATCCGTAGGAAGCTGTGCACTCCCAACAGTGGACAGCAAGTGTCAGACACCATGAGCGCTACGGCTCTGGGAGGAGGGGAAGGTCTCAGGGGTCCGACACTGGGGCAAGAAGTTCTCAGGATGGCAGCCATCAAGGGAGAGAGCACTTTGCAGCAAACCTTCTAATTTATAGTGAATGTGATGTTGATGGTATGAAATAATCCCATTGGCCATCTTGGGTCAAGTGCTCAGGTCTCGCTCCTCCTCATCCCTGCATCTGGCTAGCTTGAAAACGCTGAGACCATGAAACCCACACACCATAGCTGCCTACAAAGTAAATATTTTCACAAATTCAGACACTAGAGTCTTAGTTCTAAAAGTGCAGTCTTCCCAAGTATTACAAGAGAAATTAGTCCTGTGTCGCTCAAACAAGGACACAAGCATACTAGCTGGGGCCATTCCATGCTTCTCTTTCTTCCTTGCCCACCACATTTACTCACACCTCCACATTTTGAGCCCCCAGTTCCTTTACACTATCCCTGATACTCCACACACGTGCGAAAAGCGAACTCAGAGTCACCGACTCACACAAATAGGGCTGCAAGGGATCCTAGAGGCCACCTCACCCATCCTCTGCCCGCCTGCAGGAGCAGCCTCTGTTGTCTTGGTGTCATTTCAAACCGTCCCTTAAGCCTTTCTCTGGCTCTGTGCCTTAAAATATTGGACGAAGGTAAGCACCAGGGTGCAGAGATCGCTGACTGCTGCTCCATGGGAGGCGGGCTGCTCACATTTATCCTGGCTGCCTGGCCAGATCCGCCCGGTGCCCCTGCCTCTAGTTGCGTTGTCATCTCTTCAGGATGAATTTATCTTTTTTGCTCTGTTTGTGTGCAGCCTTGAACTTGGGAGGCCTGAATCATGAAAGTAGCATGTCAGAACTATAAAAATACCAACAGCAAACCATTTAATAATAGAAAGAGCTCCTTTAAGCCCTCTTAGATTTGGCATCTCTCAGCCTCCCACCCACATAAGCAAGGATAATGTGAAGTTTTACTTCTAAGCTTAGCTGTATCGCTGTGATTTGTCAAGCCTTTGGTGACTGATGTATGGTTTGCCAGGAGCCCAAGAGAGCGAATTGAGGGCCTTTGCACTGTGGTGTTCCTCGAGCAATCTGTCCCTGCCTCTCCTTAGCAGGGATGGAACCTGGCTGAGACGTGCTTGAAATTACTCTGCAACCCCAAAGCTTGAAATTTAGGGCTGTGAGTGTTTCTGGGAGGATGAGAGAGAGGAGGCCTTTTCACTGCTGACCTCTGTATCTAGCAGTAAAAAATAAAATTTTTCGCAGTCTAGACGAACAATGAATGGCTCATAGACGTGTGCAGGTCCTTTTTTCATCAGCCAAACCTGGTGCTGTTTCCCAGGTTTGTCAGGCAGCACAGAAAGAAGGAGATTTCCTCCTGCTCATTTTTTTTTTGGGGGGGGGAGCCTCTTTTCCCAGCTGAGCATCTGCAATAACCAGGGGCCGCATCCTGGCTTCTTCCAGCCTCAGTGTCCTTTGTGAGATCCGTACATGTTGTCCTCCAAAGACTGTGGGACAGTAATGCAACTGCCTTCAGCAACTGCACTTTCAAAGAGGTTCTTTTTTCTGGCTTCTGCTGAAGAAGGCACCCAAACCAGTTTGAGGAGGACCATGTTTTGTTAGTCACTGTTTCCGTAGCATTCGTATCTAAGCCTGTCTTATGTGAGCATGCATGTCTCAAATGAACACTGCAGATCACTGAAAATATCCCCTATAGATTAATCTGGCTCACTCCAGGCTTCTGGAAAAATGAATGAGGGTGATTGATAGATACCCTGTGGCCTCCCCGTCAACACACATGATCCCCTGTAGCATCCCGGCTGGGAACAGGTTCCCTCCCCAGGGGACTCAGCCGGTGGCAGAGCTAGTAAATGCAAAGGACAACTGCCATGGGACCCTGGGCAAGTAACGCTGAGAAACTGGATCATGCATACGGGGAAAAGTGGGCAAAAGGGCTCATAGCCGCTGATCGGGGTCACCTTGTTTATTCCTGGTAGCACAGCTCATGCAGGTCCTGCTACCCCATTGCCTTAGGACTGACAGACTCAGCCCTCTGTCAGTTCGAGAGCAAGTGAGCGTGTTTCAGGAGCAGCTCTGGTGTCTTAATTGCTTGTCCTACTTTAGAGATTTTGGGATGGCTAGAAGCAGCCCAGAGGAAATCGGGTCCATGCTGGGGCTGTCCTGATTTACACAAAGGACTGTCTTGAAACACTGGGTGGAAAGGGCAGCTCGAAGCTTCCAGCTTTGCCTCCCTCTCCTACGGCTGGATCCCCTGCGCTGCTGCCAGCAGATGTAGCAGCCTGGTCTACAGTTACCTATAAGTTTTATTTGTTTTAAAAACCCAACAATTTCTTAACAAAGCATCATTTCATTTGCAGCCACCTCTGGGCTGGGAGAGGGACAGGGCTTTATGAGGTGGCAGCAAAGCGGGAGGGCAGGTTAAGGCAGAAAATACAGAATTCCCCCCCCCCAACCCTGCGTGATAGCTCCGGGGGGTCCTTTGTGTGAATAAAGGGCTGAGCCCATCCTAGCCCAGGATGAAGTATCAGCTCTCTGCCTGCTGCTGGGTCAGCAGAGAGGAGCCGGGGGGGTCCCACCGACTGCCTCCCCAGCCCTGTTCCCGGTGCTTCCTTCCCAAGGATCCATGGAGCACAGCTCCTTTAAAAGCAATGGGATTTTACACGATTACACCACAAAGAAGCATCACCTCATTTTAAAGGCGACTCCTTTAGTTCTGTTCAGCTGCTTATGCTGAATGCAACTTTTAAATATCTTATAATACACATGACAAGTAGTCCTGTATCACTGTTTTCTACTTAACAAGTTAATAACGTGCCAACCCAAATCCTTCAGTTACTAACGCCACCGGTGGGACTCATTAACCAACGTGAACACATATTCAAGGGAATACTAATATTCACAATGTACATTTTTATATTCATGTTGTCATTCTTGAAACCACAGCTCAGTTCATGTATTCTGTTGAAACATTTGTTTGCAGAGTATTTCTCTCTCCCTTTTCCTCTAAATACATATACTATCACGGGGGTATCATTCTGGTGAATGATATTAATGACAGCTTGTCATCATGGAAAGCTATTCCTAGCTGTCAATTAAAGGGTGTTTTGAAAGAAAGCAGCTCATTTATCCCCGGTGGGAGCGAGTGTGTCTCATTGTTTGACAGTGAACCCCTTGATGAATTTGGGAGCAGCAGCAACAGCAGCTCTGTGGGGCCAGGAGGTTTGCAGATGCAGCACGGGGCTCTTAGGTGATAGCAACAGGAGATTTCAAAGGTGCTGATGTCCTTAGCAAAGGAAAGGCAAAAGAGGATTTCAGATCCTAAAAGCAATCCACATGTAGGAGTATAGGCCAGGAAAGGAGTCCCAGGGATACTCAGCCATTCCCCTCCATCTTGTAATATAATTTCCCATCCAACATCCCAGTAAATTTATCAACCTCCATCTTCAACTATCTTTGTTTACTGGCTCATGCTAACCCAAGAAGAAGGCTTCTTCAGGTCTTGTCTGTCTGATAGATGGGAAACTTCCTCTAATTCCCAGACTAAAAGTATTCACAGCTAGTCTACACAAAATGGACTTTTGCTTTAATTTGGCCTTTTTTTTTTCTTTTTTCTCTTCCCTGGTGTATCTGCAGGCAGCTCTCAGATGCCGGTTATCTTTGTCATCTTTATTTAGCTGGGCTAAACAAACCGCATTATTCTTGTGTCTCCTCACCACCTTGGCTTTCCATTTCCCACACCATCTTAGCAGACCTCTTCTGCACCTGCTCCAGTTTCAATTAAATTTTCTTGAGCACGAGTGGCCAGCCTGGTACGTGGTATTCCTGAGCTGAGCTCCAAGGCCTCGTACAATATTTGTCACTTGACCCTATAAATATCACTCATATAAACATGCTCAATTTCTGTATTTCCCCCCTCAACAGGGTGGTCCACTCTCAGGCCTTTCTTGTTCCTTTTATTTTCCTAAGCACTCCTTGCACAGTAATAAAAATGTACAGACTCAGTGGGGATCTGTTTTAACTTCAAATGTGCTGATTCAGTTCAAAAACCATTAATTCAGCCGGAATCAGGGCCATGGGGTGGAAATCCTTTTCCAGTTAAAACAGGGGTGAGAGGGACAGCCTTTGGTGGGCTAGGAAATAACGTGCAGTAGAAAAACATAGCAGGACATCAGAAAGCGGCTATTGACTGGGCTATGTTAGCAGAGGACCATGGAGTCCTGGACATTTCAGGTCAGGATGGGATGTCTCCGTAGGAGATCTGCCGTAGCTTGGATTTGGGCAAAGCTCTGGGGTTTGATGCGTGGGAGCGTTATATTTCTCTAGCCTGTGCTTTGCTGGGTTGGACACGATGGTCCCTGCCGGACCTCACATTGACTGAACACACAAGGCGCTGTACAAATCTGGCCAGACAGACTGGTCCTGTCTCCAAAACCCCCCCACCCCTTATTCAAGAGCACAGGAGGATGCAATGAAATGCAAAGCAAACACAAACAGCTGCGTAGTTTGGGCTGCATGCCACCGCGGTTCTCCTCTGCTTGGGTCCTGTGTGAGCACTCCAGGCACACGGCTCTTGGAGCTGGATGGGAAACTACCACCAACGTACGTGCTTCAGAAAGCAGGAGCACACCTGGGTAGGTGGCTTGGGTAAAGAAAGAGGGCGAAAAGTGCTCGGTGAATCCAGGTTTTGCCCCTCACCCCCACTTTGTATGTGAGAAGAGCGGAAGAACTGCCTACGTGTGTCAGGAAGGTGTCAGCACCGAAGCACAAAATAAAATGACCCCTCAGCAGAGCATTTCCACAAGATGTTTGACTGAAGGAAAACGTGGGCTGAGAATCAGGAGAAATTTCCTGAGGCTACAATGCATTAAATTGTGGGATCACCTCCCGGGAGGAGCGATGGGAACCATGAAACCAGCCACTTACAGCACCATGAAACGTCCCGTCGGTGCCAACCGGATTCCAGTTCAAGGGAGCTGCGCTGAATCATCTACCATGCCTTTTCCAGCTCTCGCTCCTAAAAATCAGACCCAAGAAGTACAAAGAAAGACGGACAAAAGTGATGTCAATTTGCTAAAGAAATACAACCTTTTTTACATTATTGTATGTCATAAAACCCTTGTGCTCGCACTGTATACTTAATCTTGATATTCCAATGCCATCCACAAAAAAATTCAGGCTTAACCCTCACAGTTTATATTGTCACTATAAATGCTGGTAAAAAAATATTGTACAGTTGGGTGCAGTTTATTCTTTATATTTTAATGGCTATAGCAAAACTCCATTGCTAACTAGTAAAAAAAAATTAAAAAAATAAAACACTGAATGTGTTTTACAGCTATGTCGTCATGGGAAAGCTGTATTTCAAAGTGAGGGCATCAAGAGCAGTGAAATGGGACATTTTGAAACATTTTAAACATTTTTAATGGGACATTAAAAAAACCCACTTCACCAAAATCTCTTTGCCAGTATTTTAGCTAATAGGGTCGCAGTGTATAAAGGAAGGGTTCTGACGCCTGCACAGGCCACCCAATACTGAGCCGCTGCTCAAGTGTCTTGAACTCTAAGTGTAAATGGAAAAAACATCTAAAATTAAGCGTTTCTCCTGGAGGAACAAATTGCTGATAAAGCAAATCTTCCCCTAGGACAAGCACACCTGCTGGAAGGTAGAGAGACATTTTTATGTGTGGGATTTTAACTCAAGATAAAATACTTTTCACGGGCAGTCATATGGAAGACAGCTGGCCAAAAATAATAATAAAGGAATTTGTGTCCCTTGGGAAATGCTGAGGTTTCGAAAAATATGATTTTTGACCTAAGCTGGGACCAAAGTTTAGCCCTCTGATTTTTTTTTCATTTAATGACATATTCCCAAATAAAAATAGTATATTTCTTTTCACTTTACCACTTTGACATTTCTTTTCTTTTATTATTACATAATTCTACAACTCCAAACCATCCATTACACCACACTGTTACGTTTCCTTATACTGTATGTTACATCAACAGGCACGGTCTCCACCCTCTTTTAAGATCCTATTAAAACGGCTAAGTTTCTTCATGACACCGAGTATTAGGAACGACAAGGATCCCTGCTCCAAGCCGGGGGGACGATGGGTTTTCGACTACTGTTTTTCAAATGTGCTTTTAAAAGATGGACAGGAGAGACTGGAGCAGCCGGGCAGAAGAGAAGCGCCCAGCACAATCCAAACAAGCACAGGGAACATGGTGGTTGAAAAAACTTGAACTAGCTCTCGGGCTGACGGCTGGCAGGAAAACAGCCTGGCACAAGCCCATCGTCACTCGTGGTTTGATTCTTGCTGTGGGCAGAGAAGCGAAACTTCGCAAAGGAAAAATACTGTACCCAGAGAGCGCCTGGCTCCCCCTCCGCTCAGGAGACCCCATGTTTTTGGCCAAGCACTTGGACCGAAAGAGGTATAAATGTATAACACAGGACTAAAACAATGCTGTCAGAATGAGATGAACATTTTGGATAATTTCTCAGCAAAAGCTTGGATAATGTTGATACATCCTAGGAAACGTTTCAAGTTACTCCAGTCAGCGTTCTCTGGTAGAAAACTGGTCTTCTGGAAAAAAAAAAAATGACTTGCTGTACCATGAAATCTCTTATGTTCACTATTTGTTTGGACTCAGCCGTGATGTTCAGTGCTATGCAAAACTTTCTGGATCCAAAAATCCTCTAAACTGCCCCATAGAAACTAAATAATTACCTGGCTAGCACTTGCCACTGCTGCTCCAATTGTCCAGAGGCCAGATCTTTAGATTATTTCCTAAATTCCTGGCCAAAGCGGCTCCTTTCATCAACCCGAAGGTCTCACCTCTCTCTCTGCAGAAACATGCACCTCCAAAGCACAGCTAAATTCAGCGGAGGGAGGTGCGGAAGGGGTTACTCCCTGGTGTAAGGGGCTAAGAGTCAGACCCTTGCTTTCACATACCTTCTGTCTACACTGCTTTAATTTCCCCATCGTCTCCCCTTCTGTTTATTCTATTTTCTGCCTCTTTGTCTTTCCTCTCCAGTGTTTGGAGACCTTCTTTCCTTTTCCAGCCTCTCTCTTCCTCCCATCGTTTCCCCTAGCTCGCTCCTTCCTTCCTTTCTTTCTTCTTTCCTTCCTTCTCAGCTCTCTCCCTGGAGTTTCTATTCTCTCTTTCCCCCTTCCTTTCTTCCACCTGGACTTCCCTTCTGCCACCGGAGGCACCTCGTCTGCCAGGGGAGGGAGGAAGAAGGACACGCCATGTCCACTGAAGCCTTAGACACAGATGTCCCAGTTTACTCTTGGCTGGGGACCAGTGGCATCTCCTGCATCTCCTGCTTCTTTCAGTGCGCAGGTAGCAGCTGTGTGGATCACCACGTAGGGATGGGAACGTGTAAGGGGTCCTGGGAGACAGTGCAGAGGGGTCCAAAGGCTGGAGACCTTGGCCTCTGTGCTTGCAAGCATCCTTGAAAACCCCAAAGACCCTGTGAGAGTAAGCAGTGCATCCTCACCGGACCTCCTCCTTTGTTACAGCCCTGAAGCGGCTGAGCGTTGAAACGTCAAAATTCCCTTTTCCCTGCCAAATATTCCCACTTATGTTGGCTGCAGCAAAAAGCACAGCTGAGGCCACTGAAATTCATCACACCTGTGACCCACGTTGGAGGTAAGAGACAGCTCCTCACCGCTGAAGAGGCCAGTGTAGTAATGTGCTACCTTATCTCTAGTGCCACTGACTTCGGTCTATTTAATTTTCCCTTTGATTTTAATATAGATTTATTGAAAACAACAGTTATCAAAACAAACTGCACTGGCAAATTGGTGTTCGTCTGTAGCTGTACAAGCACCTATAAAGCTGCCAGCATATGAAATAAATGGTGCTATATGGGAGGTCAGTTATTGCAATAGAAGTTCCCCAAGGATTTGCGCTGGGCAGTTTAATATTTTTCTTATTACCCTCTTTTCTTTTCTACTATTTATGCCTCTCTGTTTAAATTTAAAACACACAGCCATCTGCCAGGACAAACCTCCCTGATAAAATCATCTCTGGTAAACCTTTTCATGAGTGGGCTTCCCTCAGAGTACCGGCAAATACTGATGTGTCCTGTTCAAAAGGCAGGCAAATGGGGACAGGGAGGCCAAGTTCCTCCCAAAAGGCTTCACCACCTAGGCCAGCTCTTTTTTTTCCCCTGGTTTTGAAAGGGTTTGTCTTTATCTCACGGTCATTGAAAAAAAACCCCACTGATTAAAACCCTGCTTCTTGCCACGTTATTTAACCTCCATTCAAATTCCGTGGCAGTATCCCACCCTACGCCAATTGTACCTGGTATCTGTGGGCTCCTCCCTACACACGATGCTAAAAAGATCAAATCCAATCATAGTCTAAACCCGTTCATCAGAAGAGATAAAAGGGTTTCTGTACCGATCTCCACATCAGGAGAACACAAATCAAATAACATACCTGTCAAATGAGGAGACGAGGTGTTTAAATGCCTATAGAAACAGGAACTCTAATTACAGAAACATCTATAATGTAACTAATATTATTTACATTAGAGCGATGCTAATCCAGATGAGGGTTAATGTCCCTGCTCCTAAAACATTACAGTTTAAATAGACAAGAGACGGCGAGAGGATGGAGGGGAGCATCAGCATGCTCATGCCTGCCCGAAGATGAAGGATGGAGGCAAACTCCTCATGATAGAAGCTGAGAGGGTGAAAGCGAGCCAAAATGTGCAATAATGAAGATGAGCTTAGATGCAGCCAGAAAGAGCAAGCGACTTGCTCAGCCTCACGCAAGCTGCCTGGGGAGGTGGCAGAAAATGAATAGAAACCGTGGATGGCTTATATGAGTCTCTTACTCACAAAAACATTACTCGGCAGTGGGCAGTGCTTGGATCTCACTGAGTCACGGGCAGCCTTGCACTGCTCTCTGCAAACAGCCAGTTCACTGGGAATGAGCTTCTATTGCCATTTAAAGCCAGGCTGGTAGGTTTTCAGAGCAGGCTGCTCCACCTTTGTCTCCACGTGAGAGGCACCAGCCATCATTCGGGGGCTCTGGGGAACAAGGCATCTTGCTTTGGTTGACAGAGAAAGGATCGAGCTGATGAAGAGCAGGCAAATCCCTCCACCCTCTGGACCTCTGGACTGATTCACTGCTCAGCCCATCAACATGCAGACAACCCAGCCCATGCTCAGAATTGAACCTTCTGGCCTTAAACTCTACTCTCTGGAGGACCTCACCCGGCTTCCCCAGACTAAAAGCCTCCTCCTCTTTCTAAGTCTGTACAAATTAGGGGCAAAACATTAATGCAGGTGCTTTGTCGTTTATCCACTGCAGTCTCCAGCTCTGGCAGCTGTGTCCCAACTTCACAGAGTACTGATGAGAGGACATACTCTCCTTCTCCTCCATCCTGTCTCTTCCCACTCTCTCCTCAGTGCAAATGATCAACACTTGCAGCTACCAGTCCTTTAGGGACCACCTGAGGTCCTTCATGTCTGGCCAAGCTACCCTGACACAACCTGGGGTTGGATATGATCTGTTTAGACCATTTTCCATTTGATGTGAATTGTTGAAATGAAGTAGAGACAGAAACAGCGAGTACGGCCTTCTATAGATAAAACGATTGCAATATCAAATATAGCTCTAACCTCTTCTTAAGAGATCTCAAACATTTCTCGTCCCCTTCAGAAACTTGCTGTAAAGAATAACGGTCCCACACACCTAAAATGAGACAAAAATCTTCTGCATTTGGAGGGAAAAGGATCCACACAATTTGGCACTGGACCCAGCAGATTTTCCAAGGCTCTAGTAACAGTTGAGCACAAAAGGGAAAGCCGGCAGACGAGTAGCAGAGCATTAACAAGTCTGAATGACACGTGCAGCCAGATTGTCTGCTTCGCTGACAATTGATGCCATCCCCATTACGGGGAAAATATTGTAAGCATGCTTCCATAGTGCTCTGCAGCTTATTGCTACAGATAGCCAGCGTTTCTTGTCATGGCTTACGGCTTTTGTGAGCTGGTGTAAAATGGCTTGCTGTTCCCATGCCCGAATTTACTGGTGGAGGCAGCTGATGCCCAGCCAGAGCGTGCCTCTCCAAGCATCTTGTACGCTTTGGGATTCTGCAAAGTAGCAACTGTATTATAAATACTACTCTGGCACAGCTAAAGAGACAGTCTTCATGAGAGAAGCTCACTGTTAAGCGTCGCTGCTGAGGATCAAATACAGGACAAGGGAAAGGGAGTCCCACGAACATGATCTGAACCCGTGCAAGGGGAGTGCACGGCTCTCCGCAGATGCTCCTCTAAATGGGACAAGGCTGAGGTGTTTATGTTAGACAATTTATTGTCACCATCTGAGCAGGGCTGGAAGAAGAGCGAGGGGTATGGAGGGCAAGGCCAGGGGGCAGGAGTCCCTGGGCAGTGGGAAGGTGCAGGTAAGCGCCCCACCGCAGCCTTGGGGCAGTCAGTGGAGGGCTGAAGGAGTGGATCCAGGCGGGCAGGGACCACGGGACATTCCCTCAAGTATGGTTCTGCTAGAAAAACGTTTGAGAAACAAAGTACTGAAGCACTCCCCTTGTTTCCGTTAATATTCCCTCTTCACTCTCGCTCTCCATTTCTTTGTCTTTCACTCCCAAAGCGGCTCATAAGGAAAGACAAGCAGTTTGCCTCTCCTGGCAGTGGAGATGTGGCACAAGCATGTGGGTTCACATCTTCACATCCCTCTTACATCCTCCACCTACAGTCAAAAGTACTCTGTAAGGTAAACAGCTGTGGTGGGCAGGCAGAGCAGGGGATGGGGGCAGAGGAAGGAACAAGAAGAATTGGAGGCTGAGGCAGAGCATCACTGTGAATCATAGCAATTTCCTCTGATCCTGTTTTATCATTGGGGGTGGGAATGTAAAAGATGCAGAACCTGTGTGAACAAGGTCAAATTAAATCACATTTCCAGGCTGGGGAAATTACTTTTGCCTGCAGCAAGAGAGGTACACAACACGAATGAAGGAGGGAGGTTCATGCCACCAGGCATGCTGTATCCAGCTAATGCAAGACAGAGGGAATTTATAATTAGCCCACTGAAATATATGCCTGCAGGATTTCAGTGGAGGGGAGGGGGGTGTCACGCCAATTGAACATGTAACGGAAAGACGAACTGCGATCTGATTTCAAACCTATTGCTTCTTCTGGAAGACAGCTCATCCTTATCTCAATGGATGTGCGTTTCTGTCTAATGAGACAACATTACTCAACAGGGTAAACTACCTACACGCTCTGAAGACATAAGAGCGAGACCCTGAACATCTCCAGGACAATTCAAACCTGACTCAGCTTTGAGAACATCAATGGGAGAAAGACCTAGATGCTACTGAAGCTCAAGATTTCACACAAGAGCACGCAGATTGTCAGGTCTGTTTAACATCTCTTGGTCAAACCCTATGGCTGTTTCTCACTGGCAGAGCCTCGAGGGAGGGAGAAGAGTGCTGTGCATAGGTGGCTCGATGGACCAATGGAAGGATGGATGGATGGATGGATGGATGGATGGATGGATGGATGGATGGATGGATGGATGGAAAGGAGTCTCCTGAAAACCAGCTGAAGAGCACACGACTGGAAGAAGCGGCCTTTCACACACTTCACGTACAACAGGAAGAAATGGATACAGACCCCCATGCAGCCTCACTAGCTATGCATGATGCACTGCAGGCACGTGAGAAGCAGTGTGTCTGCCTTAGCTAACTCACTGTCTCAGTGCTGACAAAGTGGGTGAGGCGGTGTGGGCAAGGGGTGGCTCTCAACTCTGAAGTGCCTTATTTGGGTTATTGTAGTTGAATTTTTTAATCCTGAGTGTCCCTCATTGCCTTCAATTTTAACTAGAACTGTAGGAGGAAACACAGGACTTTGGAGATGGACCAGACCTAGAGCTCACCTAACCCATGTCTTGCCCCTGCCGGTAGTGGCACTGCCAAAGGCACAGCAGGCGTGCAAGAAACCTTGCAAGGGAAAACTGCATTGGCAGGACACGCCATTCCCTGGGCCAGTATCCTTTTCAAGCCAGCTACTGATCCAACTTGTAGTGTAAGGGTTTATGCCCCTTCCAAGGTTTACTGGGTTTATTTGCTGTTAAAATTCAAGCTATTCTTACTATCTGAATAATTTTGTGAATTCCAGTAAAATCTGCCTTACTGGTTTCTTGCGGGGGGTGAGGTCCACAGGAAAACTGCAGATGCAATGAGATGCTCCTCCAACAATCAAGGCAGGCATCTGAAGGGTTGTGAGATACAGGGCACTGGGACTGGATGATGGGATATGGGGCATTGGGAGTGGATGGTGGGAAAAGCTAGGGAAAGAGAAAGCTGGGCCAAGATAAATTTTGAGTGTATCAGTTTCTGAACAGGCTCATGCCTGACAGAAAGCTAGCTTGTTGCACGTATTTGCCTGCTTTAAATAATTTACTGCTAGAGTAATGTGAGCTGGATTAAAGGACAAGAGAGGGGCAAAAAAAAAGGGATTGGAAACGCAGGTGAGAAGTGACTCGTGAAAAAGACCGGTAGAAAGAAGACACGTGTTTCTCAGAGGAAGATGGGTAATTTCCCAGGAGGGAAATATAGAGAAGCAGGCACAAAGTCCTGGAAATCAGCAGCAGGAGTCTATCTCAGTATGAAACTGAAAATTACCCAAAGCTGTACGAAGAGATTGTGAAAATGGTCTCTGAAGCCAGGTTTGATGACCGAGCTGAGGAAGACCTGGAGCTCTGGAGCACATCACCTTCTCAGAAAAGGAAGGGAGGATTCGGAGGAGGAACGAAGCTCGGATGGGTCCATAGCAGCACCCTGCCTCCTGCGAGCACCCTGACAGATATGCCAGAGTCCAAAATCTCTGCCGGGGCAGCAGACGTGCTGGGGCCAAGCAGAAGGCAGGCTAGGCAGGCTGCTGGGTCCTCATGCGCAGCGTGGCAGCAACAGGGACAGGCTTTCCTTGTGCCATGACTCTGCTGGAGCCATGATGCCCTGGGACCAGGGTAGGGGGGTTCTGTGTGGAAGTCCCTGGCCTGACCCAAATCCCCAGGGAGGGTCCGATGAGGCAGAAATTCTCCCTCCCCTGCCCCGCCGCAAGAGGGGTTTTCTTTGCTGGAGAGAAGGTTTTGCACAGAGTCTTCTACAAAGGGCAGGGGGGATGGAGAGGGCGAAAGACGTTTCACTCCGCTTTCATCTGAACGGGGGCTGGTTTGTTATTTCAGCCTGGATTTTCCCCCCTTTAGATTTAACCTCCAACTCCTATTAAACAGACAGATCAGTCCAGGGAAAGGAAGTATTTATTTATTTGGTTATTATTATTTTTTCTAGGGAGGAATACCATCTGGTTGGCATGACAACGGTGCTGTGGGCCACCATAAACACTGGATCATTAGCACCAATGCATTGGGCTATTATGTAGGCTTGGCCATCAGCGCGGCTAAGGTGTGTGGGTTTATGGCGCAATCCCATTCGTATCGCAGCATGGGAATTATCACAGCAGTCACAGTAGTGAGCACTACAGCTGGTGCTGAGGTCCAGCCTTACGCAGGACTAACTGCACCAGCATAAAGCATTTTCCTTTGAAAGACAGCAGGCACAAAGCATAGGCTTGTCTTAAGCCAGCTACAGCGTGCGAGCTGGCTATTATCTCATGCAGTTCCTGGGCAGGACCACAAACATTGTAGTACTCAGCACCTGGAACTCCTAAACAGCATCCCTCTGTGTTACGTAGTATTATGAGAAAATGCACAGGCATATAAGGCACCAGTATATTTCCTCCTAAGAACAGACAGTTCCTATTACTACAGATGTGCGGGGTGCTCAGCACAGCTCTGAATTAGATCCACAACCTGTATGTTCTTGGGAAAGAGCAACTTATCTTTCTTTTTACTGTAAAGCACCATTTCAGCTTATATATCTGTAGCAGATATTAATAACAATCATGCTGCACTTGGCTGCTGCAAACTCTGACTGATGAGAGCAGCCCTAACTCACACAAGTTTCCAATTGATTTTATCTCATGTTAGGCTCTAACTAATCACACCAGAGAGCTGCCTTAAAAGCTCACTAGATCTGTCCTGCTTGGGTTTGCTTGCCTAGCTAAAAGGAAAGGTGGGGATCATTTCCAGTTCTCCGCTGAATTGGGGTTCCCCGCTGAACTGGGGAGCCCCGTATCTCAGGTAGGTGCAGCCCCGTGTCCCCCCAGGCTTTGCCCCTGTACCAGGATGCACAGCCTATTTGGGCCCTGAAAGCAAACTCAACACGTTCCCTGAGGTGCAGTCGCAGCAAACACCAAGAAATAAATAAGAAGAGCAAAGCCTTGCTCACCCCGTGCGCTTTCCTTGGGCCAAAGCAGGAGGCACTGCTCTGAGCTGCTCTTGGACATGGCTCCAGCTTCCCCTGGGTTGCGAGGCACAGTTCAATAGCTTTGCCTTAGTTTTACTTGATCCCATTAATGACAAAAATGACGGACACATATGCTTTGCCTTTATAGCTATTTCACGCTTTGACATGATCCCGGGCAAGTTACCTATGCTGTCAGCGTGATGGATGGTGCCCAGAAGGGGGGTTGGACAGGTGTAGCTCTTGTCACAGGGAAATATTTTTCCACACCATTAGCCTGTGGAACTCATAGCAACAGGATATTGCTCAGAGAGGGATTCAAAAAAGCCTTGAAAAAAGAGTGGATGCTTGTACAGAAAACAAGTGTCCAGTGCTGTCGCAGCAAACGTTAGAAATAAGCGATGGGAAAGGATGTTGCATACTGCGTGTGCTTAAATCCCACAACTTTGGATACCGAAGTTCTGGGGACAACTTTCCTCAGGAGCAGAGTCCCAGAAGTGCCTCATTTAGGGCTCTGGACATCTTATCTTAAGCATCTGGATTGGACCTCAGCTTTGGAAGTGATAACGTGGTTGATGTTCACTTGTGAGCAGTGCTCCTGAAACTGCTGATATAGTTACTTCTTGTCAGATGTCTGCCACCCAGTCTGCAACCTCGTTTTTGAAGAAGGAATTTTCCAAGGAGAACGTCATATAGGGAACAGTACCACAGGCCAATGGTTTATGAACACCACCTAGCACTCGTTTGCAAAATCCTGGGCATGGTCTCCACCCTTGCTGTCGAGGTTTGGTGCTGAGCAAGGTTTAAAAGTGAAGTGGCATCTTGCAGCATGTCCTGAGAAGCAGAACCAGGAGGTTCTCCTTACTCTCCTGTGTTACTCAGCAGATTTTGGAAGAGGTCTAGGTGACGGTGGTGATGAAAATGGGACATGCATATCTGTCGGCCATAGAAAATTTTTCTAGGCTGAAGGAAATTTTCTCACTGCTAGTCCTGTGAGTCAACAAGTCTTTTAAAGGGCTGTTTTCTCATTCTGGGAGGACTAGTCACTGAGAGCATGCCAGCTCCAAATTTCAAACTTCTGGCAGAGAGAATGATTTCAACCCTGCCTCTGCCAGATTCTTCCTCTGCAAGAGAGAAGGGGCTGGCAGAGGGCGGTTACAGATGGCTCAGAAGACGAAGAGATCCAGTGTTAGCTCTCCTGAGCTACCGGACAATCCCTACACCAATCACTAGAGTAAAGCCCAGATCAGACGCTAAGACCAGATTAATTCTCCCAAACTCATAGGTCAGTCTTCACCTCAGCTGTCCTTGCTAACAGCATCAGAGAGCAAGACATGGCTGACTGCAGAGGCTTCAAGCTCCTGTCCTCCTGGAGAGTAGCCACCACTTTATTGACGCTTAAACCGGGGCCGTGGCTCTGGTAAAACCAGGGGACGAAAACGTGTGGACAGCAGGGACTACCGCCACCGGCAGCGCTTCCCGGCATCTTCTCCCAGGAGAGGACGAGTGGTCCTTCTCCCAGCTGTGAGGGCAGGGTGGTGGTGGCACGCTGCCGGGACGCGCGGGCTGTAGCCAGCAGAGGGCATGGAGATTACACACGCCAGCCAGCCACCCACGCCTCGCTGGAAGCGACAGCCCCGTTGAAGCCCAATCGCAATTAAAAAATTGTTTTTAATCAATCAATTGATTAATTAATTTGCTATTTCCCCCTCCTCCAACCATACTGCAGATGAAAGGATGGAAGGGACGGCCTGGGTCTAGCAGAGGTGACAGCACCGGTGACTTCAGGATGTGGTCCCACACCTGCAGAATTTTGGCATTTTCTCAGCGTGTCACTTTTCGGGGGACCCACAGCATCATGGCAGGGCAGTTCCCAACGGATGTGATGCACCGTCGTGGGGTCCCAGTGCGCTGCTGGTACACCTGCGATACGGTTTTGCCCCATACCTTCAGTAGTCGCTGCTGTAATTTATCATATTTCTCAATTTTATTTTATAAAGTAGCAGTTAGAGGACATAATGACAGGTGAGGGGTTTCTTGTTTTAAGACTTGTATGTTGACCTTGTAAGAATCCAGCAGGCTTACAGTCAGAGGCACTACTCTTGGTGGAATTTACAAGTACCCTTCACTTTATGTATTTTTACATATTTATATATATTTTCCCATTTTTGTATCTATTATAAAAATATATGCATTTTATATATATATACATAAGTTTATGTATATTTACACATACCGTTGACTTTACATATTATTGGTAATCTTATCGAAACCTGTATGCATAAAATTAAGCGCATCTAATCAACTCTGTAGGTTCAGGTTCGTATATATTAATTTAATTTAGACTTCAGTATTTAGAACAGCATATGCAATGAGAAGGTACAGCACTGTGATAACCCATAACAATCTCAAATTTTGTTTCACTATTAAGTGCAAAAAAAAAAAAAATTGAGGTGTCCTCTATTAGTCTTAGAGATGAGCAATAACAATACAGACGAAGTTAAATCAGATGTTCAAAGTTATTTTAGGGTCCAAATTATCAGTGCAGAATATATTTCAGTGGAAATTTTTCCTATGGGCCTCTGTGCATATCACAGCTCCATAGTGGTGCAGGAGTCCATGTTTATGGATCCATTTTCAGGATCAAAACCCTCATTAGTAATACAGATTAATGGTAATTACAAATATAAATAACTTGAGTGTATCTTCTCATTTTCCTCTGAAGACATTGCTCACAGAAGCTAGCTAAATGCCAGACTTGTTCCCTGAATCCAAACTGTATTAAGTTCTTGTGTAACGGTGCAGTAACATAAAGTTAAATAAAGCTGCATAATTTTTTTTCAGGCCTCAAAACACGGAGCTTGATTCTCAGCTAGCATAAATTGGACACTGGCGCAGGATTCAGATCCCTTTTTTCCACAGTAAAGAACAGGAAGAGTAAAAAAAAAAAATAAATAAATTGAGTTTTGGCTAAGAACAAAAGAAAAAAGTTTAAATCTGAGGGATCATTTTTCACGATGTTATTTATAAGTACTGAAAATACAGCCTTATAATAAGAGCACTTTTTAAACCAGAATTCTGTGACTGCGACTGGGAAGCTGTAGCGCAAGCTGGGCTTTGGCTGAATGTTTTCCTCAAGATCCCTGGGAGGTAAGGGTTGGTTTTTAATGCGGCTTCCTCAAGTGTGTCAAAACTCTGATGTTATTTAAAATGCGTCTCACCTACACTACCCTGTGGAATATTTACCGAAGTCCTTAACTGGTTGGTCCTGGAGCACGCTGCAGGATGAGTGCCTTGGAAATGCGGTGGGTGCCAATTAATGCCGTCTCCCCACAGAAATCAGCGGGACCCGGACCCGTGTGTTGGGGCGTGACTGTATAGGCAGCCCGTGGGGCGGCTGTTTCCAAAGTGGCGTTAGAAATGACCAACCACAAAAAATCCTAACGTCGGTTTATCAAGGGGTTACTGCAAAATGTTATTCATGAACAGAATATATGCACAGTAATATTTTTGGGTTGGTTATGTTCGTTTTTTTTAACCTGGAATACCTAAATGCCAGTTTTTACACAAAACGGAGAAGGAGCTCAGGAATCCGAGCCCACGTTTACCACCGTGCCACGGCTGACCCGTGGAAGAAGGCAGCGCTCGCTGCCTGCCCTGCCAGCCTCCTCGCTCCTGCACGCGGTGCGCAGGAAAGCAGCGCTGGAGCAGATGCCTTGAAGGGGAAGCATGCTCTTTTTTTTTGTTGAATATCATCAGCCTCCGTATGGCTGAGCTGCAGGTCAGAGCGGGGAGCAGAGCTACTGATGGTTATGGGAAAAAATGTACATGAAGCTCCTTCACCCGGCTGCTTTCCTGAGTTGAGGAGCTCAAAATGCCGCACCGTTTTATTTTGAAATTTAAGTGTGAAAATAATAAACCCTTTTTTTTTATTTTTTGGGGGGGGGTGCTACATTTACTATCATTTTGAAAGATATTACCATTCACGAGGCATGCAAGCACTCTGACTGCATGAGACCTGTCTCCGAAGTGGTGTAGATAGGATGGGTGAGCTTCAGCCCAGTGGAGAAGCAAACCATTACGGTCTGCCCAACGCACCCAGTTAAGGCCACGTTTCGGACTGTGCCTGTGGATTCTTTTATAGGGGCTGGCGCATTCTCCATCCCATGGAGTAATGGGGAAAACCAACCCATATACTTTAGTGATGAGTCACTGCTTACACAAAAGTTGTTGGATGACATAAGCACATAATTCCTCTTACTCTCACACACACACATAGGATATAGCCCAAGTGGTTGATGATGCTGATGGAGAGGACTCCTTTTTTCAGCGTATGTCATATAGTCCGGCCATATCTTGAGAATGCCAGTGCAGAGTTAGATAAGAGTCAAAAAACTCTGCCCATACGCTATTTTTAAGAACAACCTGAAATTATGTAGCAGTTGATGACAGAAAACAAAACAGTTCCCTCCTGGGTGGAATAACTAAGTCTCTTGGATCAATCCCGGGTGTACTTCACAAGAAACAATGAGACAAGTGTTTCATCTGACACCCCCCATCTAAAACTGGCTCTTCCATTTCCTACGACCGGCGTTTTTCGCGTGGGACAACCCTCGGGCTGGCCGAGGAGTCACCAGCGGCCGAGGTGGAGAGCGCATGCGGGAGGGTTTGTGCGGAGCTGCGACGGTGCATCCAGGAAACATTAAAATAGCAATGTGCATGCGTGCATGCCGCAGTTGGAACAACACTGGGAGTGTGAAGTCCCTAATTTGCTCCCTGACTCTGCTGCGGCTGTCCGAGGCGAATTTGGGGATGTTGTTAGATCTGCCCATCCCTGGGCACCCCTGAGGGCCGGGAGATGCAGGAGGGTGCGTAGGGGATGGCTGAGTGTCCATGAGCATCCCGA
>VZSZ01001678.1:169410-215023 GCA_013398815.1 Ibidorhyncha struthersii | reverse complement strand
TGACTATTCTGTGATTCTGTGATTCTGTGATTCTGTGATTAAAAGGCATAGGTACTTGAATATTTCATTTCATTTATTTTTTACTTTAGTCTTGCTCTCCTCAGGTTCTATAAATAATTATAAGGTAAATTCATTATTTTTTTCTCTACACATTATAAAATAAAAACAGTATTACTATAGGTTATTTTCTTCTGAAACACTTCAGAGACTGCTGTGTACCATACAATGTTATGACTCCTTACTCATGTCTTAATTTTATAGACTGCTTGACAAACCAGACCTAGTAGAATTGAGTAATATTATTTTAATTAAATATTATGCTAATATTCTCATGTAGGGATGTGAACAAGCCCCCCCCACTTGAAATTACTATGGGGCTATGTTACATAATTTGTAGGAAAATAGACTTTTCCATGTGAAAAAGTATGAACAGCAGCAAGAAAATCAAATAAACCTCTTCCTTTCTATCAATACAAACAACAGTAAAACGTCTGTCTTCTCAGACAGTGTTTTCATATTTTTTTGGTAATGCATTAGAGCTTCTGCACTGTGCTATTTGCACAGAGATACTGGTGCTTATGAATGTTTTTAAGGCAGTTTGCTTGCTACAGCTTGATTCCATTTTAAGAAAGGGGCACAGGCTGGGATTACACCTGTGTCTTCTCCTGGCGCTAGCTTGCATCTTTATAAACCAACATTGTAAGAAAGCATTTTCAAAGCTCTGTTCATTTTGAGATAATCTAACTACACCTCGAAAGTATCTGTCCTTGCTGGGAACTTTTTGTTTAATTTGGGTGATGCATTCTTACAGCTGCTACTCCATTAGAGTGCCTGTCATTTCTTTCCTTACACCAAGTCTCAACTAAACATGTAACAACCGTGTTCAAAACCATGAAAAGAACCTACATAATTGAGAAAACATGCTCTGCAGCCTGGATAGGAGACCACATAAAGGAAATGCCAGAAGCCTACAAAATGATCATGAAGAATCTGAATGGGATACCACAGTCCGCTGTCTCTCCTATTACAAAACCAAGATGTTATTAAATGAACCTAGTAAGAGCCAAGCTCAAACCAAATGAAAGGACCTGTTTTTAATAGGAAAAATAACAGACTTTTTAAATTTCTGGCCATAGGTTACTGTGCATGTAAATATATCTCCTACCATAAAGAAAAGAAATCCAAAGGGGTTAAAGAAGTCCCATTAGGTTCAGGAAATCCTCAAAGCAATGCATAATTTGATGACAGAACAGTATCAGAGGGAGCTATAATTTGTTTGCCTTGTTCTTAATCTTCCCTTGGCATCTGCTTGTGGCCACTAAGACAGCATACTGGTTTAGAGAGACTATTGGCCTGAGACAGTATGACTTTCCTATAGAGATTCTGCAGAAGTACACTCACTTACCAATTTTGGTGCTTGCTACACAGCTGTTCCTCTCACTTTGATTCTCCATTTGTCATCAACCAATACAATTACTCGCATTGCATATTTCACATACACTTGTTTTATTGAAGCAAGGAACAGAAGCTGTGTACAGCAGTGAATACTCAAGGTTGCAGTGAAAACTTAAGGTAAAAGTCTGAGTAAAGTTTTCATTTTAATTGTTTCTCAACAATCCTACTCTTCAGTTGCATCAGTATGTAACGAATGCAGCAAGCAATACAATACAATGTAATCCTGATACATTGGAAAATGTTGAAGAATAATTGCATTCTAGCTTCATGCTAGACCTCTGAACCTTGGGCTATAGCTCTCCAATACATTCAGGACATTTACTCTCACTTATTGTTACTCTATCCAGTTCTTTACCAATTTTCTAACTCTGAGGTTTTTTAAGACTAAAAATCTAATGATTTTCCTGCTTTCAGGTTTTTGCCATCTACAACATCAGCAGCCATTGACAGCCTTCTGTCCATCTCTCTAGAAGGTTTCCAGTCTTCCCTTCGTTGCTGGACTAGGAGACAGCCATCTCTCAGTCCTTTTGGTTTCTCTCCACAGCCTTGCAGAACATTTTCACTCTCCTGTCTTGGAGGAATGACAGGAAAGATAATTTTCCTGTGTTTCCAAACTAAGAAGCTCAACTACACCTCAAAATTTTTCCCATCTACCACTTACTTTTTTGTTTATCCTCATATACACCTCTTCTCTTCTTCCAAAAGCAAGCACATTAATTTTGCTAAGACCTGTAAGTGAGACTGCTATAAACACAGAGAACACTCATTCCTTTTTCTGTCTGGTGGTGAGGAGCATGAGACCCCAAAAAGTCCCGCTGAATATTCTCTGATATGTGTTGGTCTAATGAAAAGACAATTTATTGACATAATTATATAGAGGAGTAATTGTTTACTGAAAATTAATAAAGAAGTGTATTTTGATAGATCTACCTATGTATACAAATGGGAAATATGGATTTGTGGTTATTATTGAAGTATAAGCTACTCTGCAGACTTGTAACTATTTGCCCAGCAGGTATTTCAGACAGACATCTTCATAAGTGATGATGATTGATATTGCTGGCAGAAAGAGTGGATATTTTCAATATGGCTTGTTTTTTTCTCTTAAATGAAAGATTTTTGGGAGTTTCAACTTTCCAGAAATGCAAAAGGAAACTCATCACAAAAGTCTGGAATACCATAGGTACAGGTGGAATTCTAGAATTATTTCTTTTAAAAAGTACACTGACCGGAGTTGAAGGGAAAAAACATTGCCAGATTCACCTGAAAAATATCCATAGCAAGTTTTAAATTAGAATGTACTTAACACTTAAACTGAGTCTTTTTGTTGGCACTGTTCATGTACTTGCATACAAGAATTTATTAACTCTTAAGTGAATAAATCAGTATTTCTTTTAGATTGGCTATATTGCTCAACTGTAATGTCCTTTTGAAGCTGTTCAGCTTCATGTGCCCATGCTTATTCTGTCCATAGTCCTGAGAACTGAGAATCAGAATCATAGAATCATAGAATAGTTTGAGTTGGAAGGGACGTTTAAAGGTCATCTAGTCCACACACACCCCTTGCAATGAGAAGGGACATCTTCAACTAGATCAGGTTGCTCAGAGCCCCAGCCAACCTGACCTTCAGTGTTTCCAGGGATGGGATATCTACAGCCTTTTGCCTGGGCAACCTTTTTCAGCGTTTCATGACCCTCATTGTAAAAAAAACTCTTCTTTATATCTAGTCTAAATCTACCTTCTTTTTGTTTAAATCCATTACCCCTTGTCCTGTCACAACAGGACCTCCTAAAAACTTTGTCCCCATTTTTCTCAAAAGCCCCCTTCAAGTACTGACAGGCTGCAATAAGGTCTCCCTGGAGTCTTCTCCAGGCTGAACAACCCCAACTCTCTCAGCCTTTCTTTATAGGAGAGATGTCCCATCCCTCTGATCATCTTTGTGGCCCTCCTCTGGACCCACTCCAACAGGTCTATATCTTTCCTATAATGAGGACTCCAGAGCTGGACACAGTACTCCAGGTGGTGTCTTACAAGGGCAGGGTAGTGGGAGAGAATCACCTCCCTCAGCCTGCTGGCCGTGCTGCTTTTGATACAACCCTGGATACAGTTGGCTTTCTGTGGTGCAAGCACACATTGCTGGCTCATGTCTAGTTTTTCATCCACCAGTACACCCAAGTCCTTCTCTGCAGGGCTGTTCTCAATCTCTTCATCTCCCAGCCTGTATTGATACTGGAGGTTGCCCTGACCCAGGTGCAGGACCCTGCACTTGGCCTTGTTGAAGCTCATGAGATTCACAGGGGCCCACTTTTCGAGCTTGTCCAGGGCCCTCTGGATGGCATCCCGTCCCTCAGGTGTGTCAACCTTAACACTCAGCTTGGTGTCATCTGCAAACTTGCTGTGGGTGCAACCAATTGCACCATGAGAACAGAATTCTGGAATCATTCCACAGTACAGAAGAATGACCTCACCTCCTCCCTCCCTGCCTCCCAAGACCTTTTAAATGTTTTTTCATCGCATATGATATTTTCAAATTATCCTTTGGAACTGTCCTTCATAAGATGGTGAATATTAAAAAGCATACACAGTCTTGTACAATTTACTTTTAATAGGGAAGACTAACTCAAAAGCTGAAACTCCACTAATAGTTTACTAGAAAGAAAAGATAAATCTACTTCCAAGCAAAGCAAGCAAATTGCTCACTGTTATTCTACTATCTTTTTTTTTCCTCAGGCCTATACAATGTGAGAGGACTCTTAAAACGTTATGAGAAAGATTTCTTACCAAACTCAAAAATTAAATTGCTAGTAATTATAAAATGAGCATGAGAATGTATTAAAAAAAAAAAAAAAAAGTTTTTCCTGTTCATAATGAAAATAAAGAAGATTTCCCAAATACATATTTAATTGTATTTTAAACTGAATGAGCCAGGTTGGAACAAACCATTTTATCTCTCTTGCTATGTGACAACTACCACTAATGTCCTATCTATAGACACTTCAGATTGTCCCCATGGTGGGTCATGCATTCTAGGCAAGATACGTCTTAATAGTTCCAGGGATAGAATGTCTTCAAAAAGAAATCACTATGGACATAGTTCTCCAGAATAAAACGTTTCTGAGACATGGTATCTACAGAGCACTGCTAAGTTTAAGATTGAATTCACTTTGGCATTCGGCATAGTTTACAGCATCTTAGGTACACCTAACTCGTAAACTTCCAGACAATTGCCAGCCAAGAATTAAAGGACAATAGGAATCTGGCTATATCTTCTTGGCCAGGAGAGCTTGTGGGAGAGGCAGGGAGAGAACTAGAATTCGCAAGAAATGCAGGATCAAATAAAGACTTCATGCAGAGAAGGAAGCCTATATTTTCTTGTCTTGTAGATTATGAAATGTCAACATCCCTGGCCATAACTCACTATTTTTAAGCTCTATTTAAGTTAGCATTACAAAATTCAGATATGTTTATGGGGTTTCATTATGATAACATACATGAAAGATATAGCATATTAGAAACTGTTTATATTTAAAATTTAGTGTTGTGAGGACAAATTAGTGGAATTCTGAACAGGACACCCGAGATGTGTTTTATTTTGTATGGACACTTCTATATATACACAAGAAGAATTTAAATGCTAAATATAGCCTGTCCTAATGGTGGAAAAAAAATATTCTAGGAGAGCTGTGATCTAATATAAAATAAATACTGTAGGAGAAAATTACTTGCTCAGGGAATGTGTAGGAGTTATAAACCAGAATATTTAAAACCAAAGATATTTGAAAAATTATATAATAGTATGAACTGGTGGCACACTAACAAAACGATCCAGCCAACCCAGAAAAAAATCTAATTAAATGAAGTAAGAATTTTTTCTGTGCTTTTTGAGCTAGTTTTAAAGACAGAACTAATTAGAAATACGTTTTCATAGCTTATGTTTCTCAGGGCAAATACTAATCTCTCCATGTATACAATACTGACATACTGTACAAGTAGGATGGGAGTGGGGAGAATGCATGAATGAGCTAATAAGGGTGCAATAACTGTTTTCTTAGAATCCAGACTGGGTGTTTTATTCTGTGTTCATGGTGTTGATTACCTCTTCTTTTCCTGTCATTTGTGGACAAATAATGACTAACAATTTAAAACAATCTCTTAAGATAACAACATGAAGTCCTTCTCACAGCTTCATTTTTATGTTCTCTTTTTTTTACAAAAACAATTTAAAAATAATAATTAAGATGATTCCCCACAGTTAAATGCATCAACAAACTTGTGCACCTCTTTAATTTTAACCTAAATGTCACAACAGATGCTGCTCTTCCAGTCTCAATAGGGAGCAGATTCCACAATCAGGGAGTATAATTACAGAAAGCTCTAGCTCCTGCTGTCTCAAAGTTACACTTAGGGCACGCTAAATAGTCTGCCAGTTTCAGTCTTCAATGGCTGACTGAGGCCTTTGGTAATAAAAGATCAGTCAAGAGTACATTATGATACTTCACAAAATGCTAACAGCTTTGTAGAATTTATAATCTGGTGAGACATATGCCAGCTTTGTACACTGCCGAACAGTTAAAAAACAAATACAAAAAGAGCAGGCAATAAATATAGTATGAGATTGTAAGAGGAAAAGTGCCTATTTGCCATCACACAAGCAACGTAATACATCTGACATAAAGCATAAATTGACAAGCAGTGAAAAACAGTGTTTTATTCCAACAGCCTTTGTTGGGCCCCTGATCATTGTAAGGAAGACTCTTCAGTTAAAAATGGGATGTCAAGTAATAGTTTTCTTTCATGAGAGATATGTTTTTTTAAAAGGAAAATACATAGGTCTGTAGTGAGGCTTTCCTTGTGTATCGTGTTTCTTCAGAAAAATGCAAATTACTAACTATAAGAAAAATCAAAATAGGTGGGGAAGAATGAGTCATAAAATGAATTACAGAAATGAATAACCCTTTCTGACAGAAGAACATCTGATGTTCTCCTCTTTTGCTGCTCACAAGTCATTGGCACTGAGTAGTTAACTCCCAACAATTCAGAAGAGGCACTCATGCATGAAAATAACCCAAAATGAGGGAGGCAGGACCTTTAAAATATTCCTCTAGGAAAATATGAAATGTTGAAAGAATCTTTGTTTTAGTGTAAGCACCTTTTCTCTGTAACCTCAAATTCATCATTCTTTTTCATATGAGCCAATAATTCTCAACTCTAAACTTGGAGAACACTTAATTTGTCTGGAATGTGTGGTGACTCCTGGAATTAAGAGAAAAGGTGTTTACCTAACGGAAGTTAGATGAAAGGTACCCAAATAATAGTGATGGGCTAAGTCATGTTAAAAAGCATATTTGCAAATTTCAGTATACTTCAGCCAGAACTGTGACCATTTTTTTTTAGCTCCTGTAGTCCTCCTCTTAGCTAAATGACAGCATTTTATCTCATTTGCTCCAGAGACAGAACAAATCATTGAGCAACATTGGAAAATACTTCTCCAGACATTATTTAGAGTATGAATTAAAAATTTCACTATTATGAGAATTCCCTAATATGAGAATAAATAATTTAGATGGGGAAAATTCATACGGGAATAATTATGTTCCATTTGGGTGCACTTCATTCCTCATTCTTCATTCCACATTCTTCAACAAATCCACTTTATTTGTTGTCAGTTGTTTCGTTGTGAGGAATATCTTTGGATTTAAAACACATCAGACAATGTCATGGGCCTGAAGGCACTCCCAACCCTGACTGTCCCTGCCCACACCCACCCTGAGGCTCCCCCCACCCTGCTTTTGGCCTAGGACCTGGGAGTCCTGATGGACAACAGAATGACTACGAGGCAGCAATGTGCTCTGGTGGCCAAGAAGGCCAAAGGCATCCCGGGGTGCATGAAGAAGAGTGTGGCCAGCAGGCCGAGGGAGGTCATCCTCCCCCTCTACTCTGCCCTGGTGAGGCCGCATCTGTGTCCAGTTCTGGACTCCCCAGTTCAAGAAGGACAGGGAACTGCTGGAGAGGGTCCAGCAAAGGGCTGCTAAGATGATTAGGAGACTGGAGCATCTTTCTTATGAGGTAAGGCTGAGGGACTTGGGTGGTTGTAGCCTGGAGAAAAGACAACTGAGAGGGGATCTTGTCAGTGCTTATGAATACTTAAAGAGAGGGTGCCAGGTGGATGGGAACAGCCTTTTTTCAGTGGTGCCCAGTGACAGGACAAGAGGGAATGGGCACAAGCTTGAACATAGGAAGTTCCATCCAAACATGAGGAGGGACTTGTTTCCTGCAAGGGTGGCAGAGCACTGGCACAGGCTTCCCCGAGAGGTGGTGAAGTCTCCCACTCTGGAGACATCCAAAATCGGCCTGGACGCTGTCCTGCTGCAGGTGACAGGTGACCCTGCTCTGGCAGGGGCGTTGAACCAGATGATCTGCAGAGGTCCCTTCCAACCCTGACCGTTCTGTGATCCTGTGATTCTGTGACTCCATGTCAGTCCTTCTGGGACCACCAGCCCCTGCCCCAGCAACGCTGCAGCAGGGCTAGCCTCCAGCTCCCCACAGTCCTTCCCAGCTCGGCCATGGGACTCACTGAGCCAGGGCCACCTGCAGGCCCAACCCAGCCTTGGCCCATCCCCGTCTCCATCCCCATGTGCAGCCATCCTGGGGCTGTGCCAAACCCTGCGTGGTCTCACTGGGCCTGATCCTGAACCCCACCCACCGTCCCCGCCTGGCCTCAGCCGAGAGAGGTGCCCAGTGCCTGGGACTGTGGCTGACCCTGGCTGCCTTCCGTCTGCACTGCTGCTGGCTGCGGGGTGGCACCGTCCCTGGCGTGTGAGGATCCCTGTCCTGCCAGCCCCCGGGGGAAACCCCTGTGGCTCCTGGTGCCATCCCTAGCAGGGCTGCCAGCCTTCGCAGCTTCCCAACAGGCAAATCCATCCATAGCAAGTATGCAAGATTGTAGCACCTCATTTCTGTTTTTCCTTTTATAGTCTCAGTTACTTCTACTTTGAAATACTCTGAATTCTTATGCTGTCATACTATCATAATAATCTTGATTGATTATTTTTTGTATGAGGTTTATTAATCTGTTTTCCGGTGTTAACTGTGAAAAGCCTCAATAACTTATAAAAAATAATTCCAAAGAAAAAAACTAGAAATACAGAAGTCTGAATTAATGAATGAAACACGCAAATACAATGATATAATAAGCTCTTAATGAAACCTCCACAGGTATCGTGAAGGGAGGAGGGTGGGAGGAGAGACTATTGCACAATCAGTAAACAGAAACAAGCACTGAAACCAGAAGTTAAACACGTTAGCATTTCAGGATACCTTTGGCTTCATTCACAGCCAATTAATGTTATATGTCCAGAAGTGTAAAATATTCACGAATGCCACTGTATTTATTGCATCCTACACATAAAAGAAAAAATATTCAGAGAACTGTGCTGAACTTACTCTACAGATATAAGATATACCAACCTTCAGGACTGCATAATCTCCCAAATCCGGGGTTTGGAGCACAGAGAAGCTACATGCGACTTAGCAAAAAAATAGCACATTTTCATTCCCTAAGAGGAAATTGGCCAGTAACATTGAGCAGAGCTAGCAAGAGGCAGAGGTATATTTACTAAGTACATAATCCCCTTTAGTTTTAAACCTTTCCTCAGGATTTGAAACTCATCTTCAGATTCTTCATTGACATGAAACATTCTTCCCACTCATTTTCACCTTAGGAATAGGTGAATGCTTTACTTTCCAAGATGCATTGTCCCAGTGGTATGTGCTGAGATACTTTCATTGCATAAAATGTTCATATGCAAGGAGCCTGAAAACAGCAAACTACAGAACAATTCCACCATGAAGATCTGCCTTCTTGCAAATTCCTCTGAATTCTCAGAAAAGTATTCATAACCCACTTATCAAAACTTTAGATTCTTCTGCCTATTCTCCCTGGTGAAGAATCAGTACCAAAATGGGACTGGGTCTTCAGCTGAGGGCAAGAAGCTGTCACAGTGATACATTAGCTGGGGCTGCTCTCTAGATGCATTTCATGGATGATGGCCACCGCTTCAGAGACCGTTGCTCCAAAATAGGTTGTTGCAACACATATATGTCACTGGAAGACAAACAAATATAGTAGCATTGTTACTTTCACTACCTGTGTATCACCACTTTAAACAAAAGCAAAGGTATAGAAGTCTTCTAAAGCAATCAGTCTCATATGAAGCCAGCCACAAGAAGAAAAATTATTCTTCCAAATAATCAAGTGTGACATTTTAGCTATATAAGTTGCATACTTGTGAATTAAGTATAAGTATAATTGAAATTCACTGCTCTTGAGAAACTGAAAATGAAAAATATTCAGAGCTATCAAATTATCTCATGTTTTTCAGAGTCCTGAATATTTGTGAATAAGCCTTTTTGGGGTTTGGCTTGGTTTTCTGGTTTTGGGTTTGATTGTTTTGGTTGCTTTTTTTTTAATGGCATTGTTTTTATTATGAAAATTTAAATCAATTAATCAGAGTGGAAAACACAGGAATCTGCCAGGCTAATACCTTCCAATTAATGTCAAGTTGCCCACTCCAGGCTTTTTTGTAACAGTACTGTATAGAAGTATGCAAGCAATCAGATTTATTTTCCTGATTTTCCTGTAATCATTAATGGGAAAAAAAATCTTTTTTATGTTTTTTAATGCTCTAAATGATTGCAATTTCTGTTGTAAATTATGAAAGTTCTGAGTGCATGTTTGCTTGTGTGTGCATGTTCATGTTTGTATTTTCATATAGAATACCAGTCTATGTAAAATTCTAAATAATTTGCTGTCTATCCTTTCTCAAGAACAATTGAAACTTGTTCAGCTCTCCTAGATGGAAAAAAAAAAAAATGTATATGAGATAGCTTTTAAATGAAATAATAGACTAAATATGTTTGTGTTGGGTCAGTTAGAGGGAAATTCTGTAAGATGGCTCTTCCTCCTAAAGCTTTTCTGTTATGGACTGTAGCAGCTAGTTTGGAATATTAACTGAATTTATATAGACAACTTCTACTCCAAAAAAGCTGCTCTAGCTGGCCCTGTTCTTAGCAGTGGAGTTGGAATAGATGATCTCTAGATGTCCATTCCAACCTCAAGTATTCTTTGTTTCTGTGTTACAATGCTTTCAGCGCAGAGGTCTGATTGTTAGGATGGTCTTGGGACTCCAGGTGTGGCCTCATCAGTGTTGAAGAGAGGGGAAGGATCACCTCTCTCGGTCTGCTGGCAGCACTCCTCCTAACACAGCCACAAAGCTGCTGGCCTTTTTTCTGTGAGGATGCATTTCTGGCTTGCGGTTAGCTTGTTGCCCACCAAGACCTCAAAGTCCTTTTCTGAAAAGCTGTTCTCCACCCAACTGGCCTCCATTGTGTAGAGGTCCCTATGGTTACTCCTTCCGAGCAGCAGGACTTTGCACTTCCCTTTCATGAGGTTCCTGTCTGCCTCTTTCTCTAGTCAGTTGAGATCCCTCTGAATGGCAGTGCAACCATCTGGCATATCACATTATATGACTTTATATTTTTATAAATACTCATTGTAGTGAAAAAACCTGATGGCTCATGAAGACAGAATATAGGGAATAATTCCAGAAACAACCTGTTAATTTTACCAGCATCTAAATTTGTCTAATTTACACAGCCATATATGAATAGTGCTTGAGCTGAAGTCAATGGTATATTCAGGTATAGTCATCTGCTTAAGGATTTAGTTAAACCAGACACTGAAAAAAACATTGAGTTTTAAAATGCATTCCGTACTGCCTGATTTTCTAGAGAGCGCTGCATGATCATTTATTCATGTGCCCACTTTCAAGGGACAGCTTCACTGCATTAACAGAATGAAGATTTGCTATTCACTGGCAAGGAAGGATTCATGTAAAACATGTATGTCACAGACATAGTGAGTAAACAAACCCTAAACCATGCCTAACCAAAGGTGTTCAATCTTTAAGCTGCTATCAATATTCAAAACAGTCTAAACAGATTATTTTTTTTTTAGTTCAAATATATGACCTCATATTGTAAAGACTCTACAGAGTTTCCCAAAAAAGGAAATAAGATTCAGCTTCACTTGTGAGCTATTCAGGATGGATACTTGCCCAATAAATTTTGGAGCACACAGAATTCTCTTCCCCATAGGAAACATATTGTACTCTCTCTTCTCCACAGGTGAACAAATTTAAAGATCCACTCTTACTGAGATAGGGACACTTTTTTCTGTATCTCTGAAATGAACATACACATACTGTTTGCTTATACAGTCAGAACATCCCAATTACCCATCACTATTTCCTCCTCATATAAATTCTCAAACTGTTTTATTAATCTAGGTGACTTTTAGCTTCATTTATTGGGCAGATGCATTAAATGAAACTTTTACTCAATTCTGTGGGATTATTACTGATCTATTGTTTACTATCTGCTACCTTTGTCCCTTCTTTGAGTCAGTAAAAATAGATTGAGGTTTTTAATGAACACTTGTTTATAATAGCTAGCTTTCTCTTGGCTCCTTGCAAGAGAGTCCCTTAGAAATAGTAGGTGAAATTCATATCACTGAAAAATCATCCTTGCCCTAAGTTTTACTGTTGAAGTTTTTCTTTATTTTCCAATTAGATTTAGTTTTTATAGATTTAGGACTGTCTTCACTGTACTTAGCTTTGTCAGTTAACCCTATGCTTCCCAATATAAGAGCATCATACTGCTCAACATACATCACCAGCTCACTCCCTAAACTCCTGAAACTTTCCTTTGAACACATGCTTTTTTGTGTCCATATATACTCAGGAGAAACTTTTGCTGTTTTTCCTGCTGGCATCTATTTCCTACCTAAGCCCATTTGCAATTCACATAAACCTTCATATCTCTAAACCAGTCAAGAGTAAGAAAAATGAGACATTATATGACAGAGAGGTATATTGAAAAGAAGGCACTCTAGATTAGTTATTTCAAGTTTTAAGCCATGACTAAGAAAGATGCTATGATGACAGCAGAGATCAAAATAATGTCAGCAGCAAGATGTGAAAAGGCTCATGAGGGTTTTGGAGCATCCAGTCTGACAGAAGGTCTCCTGCTGGGAGTGGAGTTGCAGCCTGAAGGCATCAGAAGTCAAGGTCATTGTTCAAACAGCAGCCTGGTCACAGATATGTTTGTATACTTGAACAAGCGTTGACCTGTGGAAGAAGACTGTGAACAAAACAAAGAACCATGATATTAGGCATGCAAAAATATTTGTCCTAAGTGGAAAGTACTGTGAAGTGACAAAAATGTAGCAGTTTTTGTAAGGAAAAGACAAAGTGTGCTATTAGTTCCCTTTCATATGACCTAATCCCAAAGGAAAAATGCAAAAAGAAGTATTTTTTCTGTGTCCAGAGGTCTGCTTCCACATCATTAATGTACTGGACTTTCCTTGCATGTCTAGGACTGTGCATGGCTGGCTTGGTACCCAGAGGTACTTCTGTGTCTGTACTTCTAGAATATTTTTGTTGTTTCAAGCAAGAAGAGAAGACAAGGAGGAAACAGAGACGGGACAATGCAGTACCCAAGCTGACCAAAATACCGGTCAGTATAAGACAGTTACTTTAAGAAAAGCATGCAAAAGAAATTATATTAATTAATTATTGGAGGAACTGTGGCTTAATCTAGAAAATTACAGTTTACTTAATGGTAGATTTTAAAATGAAACAAGAAAACATTTTTTTCCAGTGCCTATGAGAAGAGGTTTGGCATACTACCTCAGCAGCAAAAATATTCCTAATAAGATGGCGTATATACTTTAGATGGCACCATAATTTTTTGGGTTACAGAACTGTTGCAGATCTCATCTGTGGATCTGTAGCCTTCCTGGCTGTTGCGCTACTGGCACAGCTTTTCGTTCATTATTGTTTCCCCTGTTGCACCTTATGTTGCTGAAATAAGAATCTCACCTACCCCAGTAACAAATACCATTGTCTATTTTTCATTAAGTTCCACTTTCTGTTAAAAATCAAAAGCTTCCCATTTCTTCACTTTAAAACATAGCTGAAAAGTATAGTTAAAGGTGAAGTATTATGGCCAAACATACATGGCAAAATTTCATGTTTCACACAGAACCTTTGTAAGAAGTTTTAACGAGATCTCCTAAGAGACCGTCCATATACAACATTAGGTTCAGGTTTGACAATAAATTGAAACGCATTGTGACTATAGGAGGCTTTCAATCTGATGAGCTATCTTTAATTAGCTTTGCAGTATACACACGTAGCGTATTTTTAAAACACAGTCATAGTAGATTTTACGTCTCTGAGAAGTGGGTCCTATGCTGGCTTTCTAATAAATCTTTTCAGTGAAATTGGGCCATAGTGCTGAGGAAACTATCCATTGTTATGCATGTCTATCATATCTGCAGTTTTCAGAAAATTCCCAAATACCATATGAATATTTTATAATGATGTTTAGCATTGAGCACCCGACCCAACCTTATAAATGACTCTTCTGTATAATTAGCACATTAGTCACTCTGTAAGATTGAGTCTGATGAATTATTCAAACACAGCTCTGCACCGCTGCTGGTTGAGGGCCCTCTGTAAGGGCACTTTAAAACTCTCCTGTTAAACTTTGAAGTATTAAGGAGGGAAAGAAATGCAGTCAAGATAGGAGAGAAACACTGATTTTTATTGTGTTATGAAGAGCATTTAGAAGTGAAAGGAAAAATACATGCAGGAAAGGAAAGATAAAACAAAAAAAAATCTTTACGTCCTTAAAAAAAAAAGAAAAAATATTTATGAAGACAAAAAGCCACTTTCTTTTTAGCCTCCAGTGGAGTAAAATAAAGGTAGTTTGAAGAGGTCGACTGGATGAAGAAATTCTATGTATGAGTGAATTCTGTTATTAATTTAATTAACACATTTCTGTCTCTCTCTTCACAGTCTATTTCTGAGATTACTTTGATTTTTCAGAAATTTAGCATATTTTGAAAAATATTTTAGTTTGTGGGTTGTTTGTAGTCTTTTGTTTGATAACTCTGCCTGCCTTTGGTTGTCATTATCATTTGAGTAACTGGTCAGATCAGTCAAATGATATTGTTTGTTTACTGTTTGATTGATGGTAAGTGGCAAAGGGAGGGTGAGTTGGATAAAGTCACTGCTTTTCATTAATTTAGGAAGAGTGGCTGTATAATAAGGAAGTGTAAGAGCATTCTAAAATCTTTCTTATCTTAACTGCTTCACTTATTTATTTTTCTTTCTGAACTGCTTGATTGGCATATAACTGCTAGAAATCTGTGCTATTGTAACAGGCTCAGGAGAAACATGATGCCCTTAATAACATGTTTTAACTTTCAGTCAGCCCTGAATTAGTCAGGTAATTGGATCATTGTAGGTCCCTTCCAGCTGAAATTAATCTACTCTTCTATTCTATTTTCTATTCTATTCTATTCTATTCTATTCTATTCTATTCTATTCTATTCTATTCTATTCTATTCTATTCTATTCTATTCACTTTGAATGATTACCAATCACCAATCTACAGGTCAAATTTATTAATTGCACCTATATGATTGCTCTAACTGGGGCTTCTTTTAAGGTGTTTCTCACCTAAGTTATCTCTGATGCAATTTCAAAGGCAAGGCATCACCTCAACTTCATTAGGCAACACCATGGGCACCCGCGGGAGACCGAGAGATCTAATCATATGAGCGCAGAAGGAATAAACCCAGCAGCCAATTAACGCCAAAGGCAAGAGGATGTTTTGCTGCTGTCAGCCCTAACCAATAGAAAAAGTATTGAAGCCAGAGCATGGGAAAGAACCTGGGTCTAGTAAGAACACGAGGTATTTTTATAAAATTAATATTATATCTTGGTGACAGAAAGCTGTGCTATGGTTTTAGTGGCAGTTGTTTCTAGAATGTGGGAGAAAAAATGCTGTCTGTTCCTTCAGAAAATAAAAAGAGTTTGATTTTGTTGACAATATTGTCCCATTTTATCAAGGCCTTTCTATCTGTTGCCATGTATCAGGTTTCTGATTTTGGTTTCATTAATAACACACATCTTTATTATATTGTCTCTGATATTTTATATGTCTGAGCAGCACTGGTGAGGCCACACCTGTAGTGCTGTGTTCAGTTCTGGACTCCCAAGTACATGAGAGACATGAACATACTGGAGTGAGTCCAGTGAAAAGCCAGGAAGGTGATTAAGAAACTGGAGCATCTCTCCTATGAGGAAAGGCTGAAAGAGCTGGGACTCTTTAGGCCTGGGGAAGACAATGCTCGGGGGGGGGATCTTATCGCTGTACATACCTGAAGGAAGGATGTAAAGAAGACAGACAGGCTCTTTTCAGTGGTCTACAGTTACAGGACAAGAGGCAACGGGCACAAACTGAAAGCCAGGAGATTTTGTCTGTACATAAGAAGAAACACTTTTTCACTGTAAGGGTGACCGAGCAGTGGCACAGGTTGCCCGGAAAGATTATGGAGTCTCCATCCTTGGAAAACCACATGCAGAGCTTCCCCAACAAGCTCTTTGGGTTCCTAACGATGGGTAAATGTAACTCCTTTAATACACGTTTCAAAAAATTTTCTTTGTGGCAGATGCCTTTCTCTCCCTCTTTTTCTCCAGAAAACAAACTGGAAGCTCCCACAGGTGACTGCTGTATAGTATGGCACAAATTTCATAGTCTGGAGCCAGATTTCAGCTCATTAGTGTTTATGAAACGCACCAATCTGGTTTGTGTGGTCATGACTCCCTCTAGTGATGTCTACACAGTCTACCATACCCTCATACCAAATGGATTCCTGAAATAGGTGCCCCATGCTTTTTTGTACTCATTGACCTCCATAATGAGTGTTGACATGCTTTATTCACATATAGGTTTTAGCATCAGAGAACTTTAATTCACAGTGGGTCAGACTGATGTCATTGACACGTGTTAGAAAATTTGAAAAAAAAATGTGGAATAAATGATCCAGAAAGAAGGAAATAATCTCAAAATTCCTGTAAATTGTAGCTGTTAATGTACAAATAAGTTGCAAATAGTTTTTATGGTAGAAGTAGAATTAAAATCCTGGAATATATGGCATATAAATTAGAGACCTCAGTTTAATTGAGCTGTAATAATAGGCAATGTACAATCACTGAAAAGTTCCATAAATCCTTGTTCTGATCATAAACATCCAGTACTTTTTATGGGCAGTGTTTTTCTGTGAATCTGACTTTCTGCTGCCTAGTGGAGTGCAGTTATAGCTGCTTTGTTTATCGTCGGCACTCTAGGGTGTTCCAATGAATAGTAACCTGCAAGCCAATTTGTAGCCCTGGGGAAGGAAAAACAAGAAGTTAATTCCTTTATCCCTGACTCCTCATGCCAGATGTATGACCCTTCATTGCATTCACGGGATCTTATTCAGAATGAATAGATAAACCCTAAGCCACAGATGTGCTAATGGAATAATACAACATTGCAAGAGTTTTGTTGTTGAAGTGAAATACAGTTGCATTTATCTTTTCACCAAAACACTGTGTATTAGAATGTCACTTTGTCAGTTTAACTTCAATTTCAGAATTGTATGAGAACAATAACCATGCTTTCTATAATCTCAGTTGTAAAACTTCATTTTTTATTAATCAGTACCAAATTAAAATAGGAATCTAAAACAACCAAATACTCTCCAATGAACTACAATAAAACACCCCTGAGTGATAGTTCAGGACAAAAGAACGTATCCACTGAGAGCAATGTTATAAATACGGACAGCAGATAAGTGATTAAGATTAGAATATTAAGCAGTCTTATTGTTCCAGCACTGCATTTCTCCTTATCTCCACCTTGAGGATGGTATTACACGCACTAAATTTGCTTAATGGATGATCAATAGTCTTTCAGCTCTAAAGCAGAATGAGTCACAGGGACTTTTTTCAGGTGAGGGGCATTACGTATTCTTTATAGGCCAAGCTTGTGAAATGAGAAAGCTATGAAATAATGTATTCAGCACCCAAAAATAACACAAAATTCCTTGGAGAACTAAATTTTTATATCCTCATACAATAGGGAAACATCCACTTTAGAAAATGATTTGTAGTTTTCTTTGGAAAGCTGTAAGCATGCCTCAAAAAAGAGAACTCAGTAAGTTAAAGTTCACCTGAGGCACCTTATTTTGCATGCAAAACATGAATCTGCAGTTCACAAATTGATTCACATATATAGTAGTGCAACTGTAATAGATATATAGAATTTTATTTTCTTACAGAAAATACTGTGTGTTTTATCCTCCACCTATCAGTGTTTCTTGCTTTCTTCAATTTATAAAAAGTAGGAAAGGATGCTAACCATTTTGTTTTGGTTCCCTTGTTAAAATTTAAAATAAAAGGAAGAGAAATTCTTTTCCTTATAATTAGAGTTTTACATCCCTCTGAAACTGAATCAAAAGCAGCTACAGTCCTCTGCATTCTTTTTGTGACCACCACCAAAACTCTCTGTGATTTTCAGATAATGGATACATATGTGAATTTCAAGGCATGCTTTAAACTTCATCATGTTTGGGAAGAGACTGAATGAAATTCCCAAGCTACCTGATCACAAAACAGTCTTCCAGGAATTCTCTCTTGTTTCAGTAGGAAAATATTAGTTTGGTTCTAGTGCTTTAATGACATATAGGGAACTTGTCTTTTCATATCCTTTTTACTTTATTCAGAGATTTTTACGTCCTTACAATCTTAGAGGTTACTTTCAGCAGAGCTGCAATTTTTTACATCACAAGAGAAGCAAAGTAGCCTTTGATTGGGATGCATCTGTAAATTTACTGTAGGATCAAGAGATATTTTAGGAAGTTTTCAACACATGACAGTGAGGGTGAACAGGAAGAGACACAAGAACTGTGATGTAGGTAAGGACAGAGCTGCAAACTTACAAAGTTCTGGTGAATTTAGATAGAGGGATAGCGAATTCAAAAGTCTTCAAACATTTTGAATGTCTTGCATCTTTCAAGCCCAAAATCTCATGTTTATGAATTAGTGCCATGAGACGTCACTTAAGAAAGAAGGAGAGCACAGGCTAAGTATGTTTGCAATTTATTCTGGTTTTGATTTCTCACTTCTTTTTATTGCTCTTTACTTAAATTGCTGGCATAAAATGGATAAAGTTCAAACAGGTGGTAGGTTCAATGCAAATCGTGAGGTTTCTAATTCTTCAGCCATATTGCTTCATAAATGAGCAAGTGAAGTCACTTTAGAATTTAAATATGCAAATTCATCCTGTAAAGATGAGATGAAACATTTGTGTTATAGCTCTGTCTGAGATAATACACAGGTTGCTGAACTGCAAGGCTCTGCATATACCCAACAAAAGACTGCAAAGGGATGACTAAAAGGCTAAGGATATTGAACATCTGTGCTGCATTCTAACCCTGTCACGTTTCTAGTAGGTTACATTTTTCTGGCCAGATTCTAGTTCTTCATACTAGAATAAATCTGGATTAACAGGAAGACAACTAAGAGCAGCACAATAATACTATTACTTTTTGTCATTCGGTCAAAGTTTTAAAATAAATACATGTTTTCCTCCCATCTTCTTTTCATTAAAATCATGCCTTAAATTCCCTCTGTCTGTCAAAATTTTTAATTTTTGATTCAGGTATTGGTTTAAAATGAAGAAGATGGTAATGACATTTTTGTTATTGGCTTTATATTTATTTGCACCTAATTTTCATATTAGCTATGACATGTTGTCATGTAGTAGAATTACCTGTGACATTAACATAAGTCAACAACTCAGATAACTTTTTTAAAAAAACAAAAATATTGCACACGTAAAATAATTCTCCAATTAAAAGAGTTAATACAGGAAAAGTTTCTATGGGCCACAGGAAGCCCTATCTTTCTCTGACACCAAATATTGATCAGTTGTTTGCAAGGAATCATGCAGCCATTAGTCTACTGGACTACAGCATAACTTTTCTACTGAAGAATATATGGGAGGGGAAAAATAAATCTGATCCTAGTATCAATGTCAAGATCAACGTCAGATCTTCCAAAGCCAGTCATATACTTCCTGCTGTGATCTTTTATCTTACATACACTTTGTATATATGACACGGGACCCTGTAACCATGCTGTTACTATTTTATAACAGTGGAAACAAGGAAGACAGATTTTAGCTTCTGCATTGGTCTTACAGATAGTGGTAGGGAAAAACATCAATAAAATTTAGGTGCCTTTACTTTAACCTTTGTTTTGCCCATGAGATTATTCAGCAAAGGTGAGAAATTATTATGACAAGAGCTGAAAATAAGAGCTCAGGTGATGAGATTCCCACCACCCCTCCCCCCAAATTAATCAGTCCAGAGAAAGGTGAGATGCGTTTTCTAAAAATAAAGGAGTGAAATAGATTGGGGAGATACATTAAGAAATGTGATTCAGTAGAAAGAAAACCTACCTTCTTCACATTAAATGCAAGCAATATTTAAAGGAAATTAAGGAATAAAACTATATAAAGCCCTGCTCAGGTACACAGAGACTTTTCAGAATCTGAAGTGTCTCCCCTGTGGATGTACAAAATACAGTGGCAAAGCACTTCATGCATCTTCCAGTGGTGCTAAAGTCATAAAGTTAAGCCACTGTCAGGATTTATGGCAATGTTATTTGACCCACATCCAAATAAGTAACTGTTTTTTTAATGGAGAGTCCAATACAGCCGGGCGATGCAGTATTGTTTGTGAGCAGCTGGTTAAGGAAAGTGTCCAGTAGAAAAATTAGATTTGCTGTACGTTATGATACTTGTCACGTGTGTATAGAGATGTGAGGAAAAAGGACCATGAGATACATATATATTCACAGAAGTGAGCTAAAAATATTTTAATTGCAAGAAGAAATGAAGTACCTTTACTTGCTAGATGTGGAAGACATTGTTCCTAAACTTTGAAATCAAACAATATTATTCCTATGACCCTAATTGTTCTGTCCTCTGCATGACATCAAAATACATGAGCATCAGAAGAGGTGCATTTTATTATACTATTTCTCATACACTTCCATTATGAGCACATTATTTTCCAAAAGTGAATTAATGTTATATGCTGCTCTATAGTCCTAATTAGATCATTAACGTTATCTTACATGCACAACAAGCTCACTATCCTGGACTTCATGAGAGCAGAATTTAGCCTCTTCAGGGATCTGCTTAGTAGACTGCCATGGGATAAAGCCCTGGAGGGAAGAGTGGCCCAAGAAAGCTGGTTAGTTAAAGCTGTGACATTAGCATAAGTCAACAAATCAGATCACTTTTTAAAAAAAATAATAATATTGCACACGTAAAATAATTCTTCAATTAAAAGAGTTAATACAGGAAAAGTATCTATGGGCCACAGGAAACCCTATCTTTCTCTGACGCCAGATACTGATCAGTTGTTTGCAAGGAATCATGCAGCCATGATTTTTCAATTCAAGGATTGCCTCCTCCAAGCTCAGGAGCAATGCATCCCAACAATGAAGTCAGGCAAAAAAGCCAGGAGGCCCGCATGGATGAACAAGTAGTTCTTGGACAAACTCAAAGCCAAAAAGTAAGCCTACAGAAGGTAGGAGCAAGGGCAAGTAACCTGTGACAAATACAAAGAAATTGTCCAAGCAGCCAGGGATCAGCTTAGGAGAGCTAAAGCCCTGATAGAATTAAAACTGGTCAGGGATGTAGAAGGCAATAAGAAAAGCTTCTACTGGTACATCAGTGATAAAAGGAAGACTAAGGAAAAAGTCGTCCCTCTCCAGAAGGAAACAGGATACCTGGTTACTAAGGATATGGAGAAGGTTGAGGTACTCAATGACTTTTTTGACTCAGTCTTCACTGGCAAGTGCTCTAGCCACACCACCTAATTCTCAGAAGGCAAAGGCTGGGACTAGGGGAATAGGTAACTGCCCATTGTAGGAAAAGATCAGGTTTGAGACCGTCTAAAGAACCTGAAGGTGCACAAGTCCATGGGACCTGATGAGATGCATCTGCGGACCCTGAGGGAACTGGCAGGCAAAGTTGCTAAGTCATTATATTTGAGAAGTCGTGGCAGTCTGGTGAAGTTCCCACTGACTGGAAAAAGAGGAAACATAACTTCCATTTTTAAAAAGGGGAAAAAAGATGACCTGGGGAACTAGAGGCTGGTCAGTCTCACCTCTGTGCCTGGCAAGATCATGAAGCAGACACTCCTGGAAACCACGCTAAGGCACATGGAAAATAAAGAGGTGATTGGTGACAGCCAGCATGGCTTCACCAAGTGCATATCATGCCTGACAAATCTGATGGCCTTCTATGACAGGGTTACAGCATTGGAGGATAAGGGGAGAGAAACTGACATCATGTACCTGGACTTGTGCAAAGTATTTGACACTGTCGTGAATGACATCCCTCTCTCTAAATGGGAGAGACATGGATTTAATGGATGGACCACTCGGTGAATAAAGAATTGGCTGGATGATTGCACTCAAAGAGTTGCAATCAACAGCTTGATGTCCGGGTGGAGACCAGTGACAAGTGGTGTCACTCAGGGGTCCACATTGAGACCAGTATTATTTAACATCTTTGTCGGGGACATCGACCGCAGGATTGAGTGCACCTTCAGCAAGTTTGCCAATGACATCAAGCTGACAGGGACCTTGACAGGCTAGAGAGGTGGGCCCATGCAAACCTCATGAAGTTCAACAAGGCCAAATGCAAGGTCCTGCACGTGGGTCGGGGCAATCTCAAGCAAAAATACAGGCCAGGTGGAGAATGGATTCCACAGTTCCCCAGGCTGACTTAAATCTATCCTTGGAACAGTCCATTACTACATGTTATATTGTACCTTGTTGTTTTTTATTGACAGTAAACACTTCTGTTGTCACTATAATCCCATGACGACAGAAAGTTTTCAGCAGTATCAGAAATACTCATTCCTTCATCTCATTACGTAAGCAACATGTTTAATGTTTGAAATTGTATGGTTGATGTTTTCTAAATGACTCCATTGTAACAACAAATTTTTTCGTCCTTTCAGGCAGCCAAGTGTGTCAGATGTCCATAAAACAGCATCTCATATCTTTAGCCTGTAGTGTGCATTCTGCCTTAGCACTAACTGCATTCCTCATGCCTTGTAGGATTGCCCCTGGAAGAACATACTGATTGTTCCCGTTACTTGGGGAAGTTGGTCTACTTCATCCAGTAGTGCACTGGTAACTTTCATTCAATAGAGTGTGCAGCTTCTCTGCATGTACTATCCTTTCACAAGCAAGTGTAATGATGCCAAAAAAACAGCAGGAAATGAGCATTTTGAAATGCTGTTTCAAATGTCCTGGTTTAGAATCAATGGCATTCTGCAGTACCTTGTTCTGAGCGCTAATTTTATACTTTGTCTTTTCGGTAATTGCTTTAAAGGAAGTGATCTGAAGAAATATTAAACTGAATTTTGGAAGAAGAGTTGCACTGTGTTGAAAGTTTCTAATTTGTTCTAAGAGGTTTACTGGCCTCATTATTTTTTGGTGAAAGAAAGTCTCCTACACTAGTATTACTGAACAGAAACTGTTGGGTTTTTTTTACATTATATACATCAGAGCAAAGGGAAAGCAGTGATAATATGGTTCAGCTTAAGTGTAGGCTTTGGTTTGGGCAGTGGTGCACAAATCAACTGCATAGGTAATATTGCACTGAAGTGGATAATTTGACTACTTGTAGTGATGTTGCACAATATATGCACAGGTGTCCTCTTTGTGGCAGCCTATTTCACTGTCTTTGCTATCAGTTTGAATTCTTGTACAGTTCAATGAAAAGTTATTGATTTTTCTCACAGAGGCTGTGTCAGTCTTACCACGGAGTGGTATTTCATCTTGCTGTGTGTTGTGGCTAGTAACTATTAGTGCCACATTGTCAAATGCTGTAAAGTTCTGCAAACATGATATCCTTTCCACCATCAAGAAGCTGTGTGATGTTTAGCATCAGACCAATACACAACTTTGCTATCTGAACTGGGCTTGTTTTGCAATAAGGTGTTTTATAGCAAATGGTCATAGGTGGTTTAAAGTGTCATTAAAATTTATATAGAAGACAGAATAAAAAAAAATGAGCCTGATTGTTTCTTCCATGGGAAAAGAGTAACATACATCTGATTACATTTCGTATATTGATCTGTAGTTAGGTAGTAGGGTAAAATTGACCTTGCAGTTTTTGATGCACAGCTTCTGAGGACATGGGTAACTAATTCTTCCCTTGCAAACTTGCAGATAAAAGTGAAGGATAGTAGTCAAGGCTAAAGAAAAACCTTTCTGATACAGTTCTGAGTCTGAAGAACAAGAAGCAAGACAAGATGCAGTGTTTAAATCAAGAGTTACTTAATCAAAACCAGATACAAGACAGTGGACAAATCAGTTCATGAGACTTTTAGCTGAGCAACACCTCTACATTTCTGCTTTGTTACCAGAAAAAATGGATTTTATGGAGGGCATGCAGAGCAGCTGACTGACATTTGTGAACAGCTGAGGCCAGGGAGGAGGGGGACAGTTTGTGTGAGGGCAGCTGAACAGAGTTCAACTCTTTCACTAATCTACTGATTTCATAGTACTCCAATAACCATATTTCATTTTTATTGTGTTTCTTTAGAATTTCTATTACCACAGGGTTCTGTGGCCATTTTTATGATCTCAGTGCCCCCCTCAGTTACATACTATGTATGCTTTAAATACATAATTTTTGCTGTATCTGTAACTTCAGCTCATTCATTCATTTCCTGTAATTCCACTGATCATATCAGGATAATTCTGTTCCCTGATCAAGTGATTTATTTCCATTCCTCTTCACTTCATCTTAAAATATTCATTTGGGATCATTTTTTCCGCTGTATTTGATCACTATAAGTGCACATTCTTTTTCATTCTGTTTTGTTCCCACACCACTAAAGTATTGATTTTGTTCTATATTTCCTGTTCTACAGTTCCTGCTAACTTACTGAATTACAAACACGGGGTATATTTTTAGCAGATCTTGTGTGTTTGCATGAATGGTTATTGTCAACCTGCTGATTGCTTATGTAACTTGTTAAATATTTATTAACTACTGATCAAAGGAAATTGTTGTGCAAACCCCATATCTACACAGGAGTGTGGGAATTGCAACTCTGATTTTTGTAATGAGCTGGGTCACCCCCTGCTTCACACAAGATTTCCTTGAAGACTGTCCAAGCTTCCAATAGTGGTAAATGACCTCTCTTCACCACCATAGAGATGCAAAGCTGTTAGAACATAAGAGCACTCAGGCTACGTATTTTCCTCTCCAAGTTCTTGTCCTAGAATACAACCATAACAATTCCCGTGTTAAAGCAGATCAAATACATCTGAACTCCTGAAATCTGATGTTGAGAAATTCTCCTAAGAAACACCAAAGGTTTGCTATTGCAACTCACTTTTTTTTCACAGAGCTACAAACTCTAAAAGATGAAAAGTAACGTTAAACTGTCAAAGTTGCATGATTTTCTTAAAATTCATTGAATAATTATAACATAATTTGTTACATTTATATCTCTTAAATCCTTAAAATATTAAATCTTCTCATCTTAAATCCTTATCATCTTTATGGCAGAAGTGATACACAGAGTTGATGGAAATGATCAGGGAGGTCTGGAAAATGTACATTTTCCCGACATAATACATTGAGCTGTACATAAGAAACGTAAGACTGTATATGCTTGCATGGTATTTTCACAGCTTTCTTTTCACTGTGGAGACTGTTTAAAAAACGGAATCAGTTCAGTAATCTGGAAAAATCTAGGAGAAAGAATGCAGATAGGGAACTTTGTAGTCATTTGATGTTTTCCATAAGATTGATAGGGAACAAGTCAGGTAACACAAGGATGTAATACCCTTTTAGGTGACCTAATGTCTGCTATTCAGCTGACTTTCCAGAAGGGTGAGTGACTGATTTGTGTCCTGTGTTGTATCTACACAATCCAAATTGAGTACATTAAGGCTTCTGAAATAGCACTAGATGCCTACTTTTAGGCACTAAATAGCTCTACAGGAACCATGATCAATTCTGCCCATTTTAAGAAGAAATTTTACTTCATTCCTTTGCCAACCTCTTTCCATAAAAAGACGTATTTTTGCTTTACACACCATGTTGAAAATACAAAATATAAACAGACACACACACACTTAGTGATACTTTAAAAATGTTTAACTCTTTTTTATACTCTTTACTTTTATTCAGGACTCTACAAAGAATATTGTAGGGAAGATTTTACTTGAGATTTTTGACTTGACCGAAACCAGGGTAGTCAAGACAAGGAATAATAGGAATTCCATTCCTATTATTTCTGAAACCTGGTTTCTCAGCTGAAGATACCTATCGGAATTTGAACAAGCTCAGATGTTTTTTGGTGTTTCTCTTAATGAATTCCTGACAAGCGTCTTGATATTTTCTTTATACTAACTATGATGCCTTCTCTTAAAGATCTCTTTTGAATCAGTTGTCTTTTCTGCTATACATACAAAAAGACAGACAAAAATAAGCAGAAAAGAAAAAAAAAACAAAGCTTGACAGACTCTGACATTTGGATCAAAAGGTCTATTAACTTGTGCCCAAAAGCACCTTTACAGGAGAGAAAGATATATTGTACTACACAAGCTGAATTTCTAATTTCAGAAAAATAGAATAAGGACTGTGTGCCATATTCTTATATGTTTCCCAGATACTGCTCGCTCTCTCTTTTCTTTTTGTCATGTGGAAGAAAAGGACATGAAAGTATTTTTCACCACTTTCTTCAGAAGTTATTGGGAACGGTGGACACATTTCTACTTCATCTGCCCTTAAAGGGTAGGTTCTATCTCTCTTTGTCTACAGGATGACTTGAATATCCACTCTGTTTAGTAGTATGGTCTATCAATAACAGATATAAGACATTCAAATAGTTGCAGAACTTTCTGTTTGGTTATTTCTGAATGCAGTTTGTAAACCAACATATTCTGCTCTGAGGTGACTGTAATGAAATGCATCCCTCCAGAGCAATTTACTTTGCTGGAACAGCTGGATATTTGGTAACCCAGGATCTGAAAGATGATGTTTGTTCAAAATTAATGTTTGTCTACTTCATAAAATGTATATTTCAGCAAACAGAATTTTGGGGGAAACATGTACGCTTACATTAAAAAATGAACATACATTTTCAGAACTAAGTTCTATCTTAGGGACATATTTTACTACTTCTGTTTTTTTACTTCTTTGTTTTTTCTTCTATTCCACAGAAATAAAAGTAGTTTTAGTTCTTCAAATGTACATCTGGGGCATTGCAGAAAAAATAAACAAACCAAAAATCTCACATAACCTGTCATACTCCCCTGAGACAGAGAAAAAGGAGGAAGTTATCCTTGCTCATTTTTAAAAAATTTTGGAGTTCTCCGATCCTGGTGCTAAAGGCTGCTGAAATCTACAGTATGCATACAGTATGCAGGGCCTATTGCGATAGGACAAAGGGTAATGGTTTTAAACTAAAAGAGGCCAGATTTAGACTAGATGTAAGGAAGACATTTTTTACAATGAAGGTAGTGAAACACTGGAACAGGTTGCTTAGAGAGATGGTAGATGACCCATCCCTGGAAACATTGAAGGTCAGGTTGAATGGGGTTCTGAACAACCTGATCTAGTTGAAGATGTCCCTGCTTATTGCAAGGCGGGGGTTGGACTAGATGACCTTTAAAGGTCCCTTCCAACTCAAACTATCCTATAATTCTGTGATTCTATAACCACACAACATAGTCTAAGCGTACCTTAAATGGAGGGTAATTCTGTGCTGATACTTCCCTCTTCTGAGTTCATGAGCCCACCAGTGAAAACATCCAGAAGCAGTTTTTTGTGATCATATGCATCTTGGTGTGCAGTGATGAATCAAAAGCTGGTCCTTTCAAGGCACCAGAAAGATTTACTTATATAAGTGACACTACTAGTATTGAAGAGCCAAGTTATATGAGGAAATTTTTAAAGTGTTGGACTCAAGATCTCTCTTCTGTGCACTGTTCTTCCTGAAGCTATGTTTGTCTGAGGAATTTTAAATATCTTTAAAATTCTGCAGCAGTTCCTGACAAGAGTTTGTACTTTTTTTCCCTCTCAGTTCTGTGACCCTCTGCATAAGCATAATTGAATTAGTCTACATCAAGCGGCTATCAATGGTAAAAACAATACATTAAAAAAATTACCTAAAAATAATGTTTTTCAACCAGCTGTTAAATCAAGTAATTTATTTGTTTTATTGCACATTTGCATAATAGGGCAAACTAGAAACTCTCTGTAACAGATGTGCTGGTGGCAGGGAGATTTGATTACTGGCTTCTATTATTAATCACTGCACAAATCTTAAATGATTTGTTTCTACAGTTTGATCAATTTACATCAGAGTACTTGCATTTATGCACAAAATGTGGAGATAAAACATCTGTTCCCACCTTTACTAGCAGCACTGATTTTTTAATAGGGTTGAAGGTTTGTGTTGAGCAAGACACAAGAGACTGACAACTTTTGAAAAGAAGATTCCACTGTTCCTAATGAGAACAATTCATAGCTGAAAGGCATTTCACATTGGGAATAATATCTATACTGTGCTTATTTTCACTTGAAAAAATAGGATTTTTCTTCCAGAGTTATCAAAACTTTCTCAAAACTTTAGTCACTTAAATTAGAGACACTTTTATGATGTTTTGGGGTTTGTCTTTTTGTTTGGTTTCGGTTGTTTATCTGAGAATTTTTTAAGACTGTTTGGGAAATTATCAGGTACATTTTCATCATTAAGGATCTTGAATTTTGTACTGAGTTTCTTCTAACTTAGAAATTTACTCGTAATTTCCTAGCTGCAGTTTACTTTTAATTTGATTACACACACTTTAAATGTCATGCCTAAATTAAAAAAAAAAAAAGAAAATACACAAAATGCATATTTTTCAGTCATTTTCAATTAAATATCACAAATGAGTGTTTCAGCTAAAAGTTAGAATAACAAATACTGTATTTTATGGAGGATTTAATGGCTCCTAAGAAGGCAAAAAGATGTACATGCAGCACAACTGAAGCACAGCCTGCAAACTGTAGTACATGTGTACTTTAATACATTTCAAACAAGACGTGTAATCTTTCTGTCTAAGCATCAGAACAGTAAACTGTTTATAGCTGTCTCATTCATGCATGTGAATTACTGGCTTGACCTGCATTGCTTACTATTTTCTTGGTGAAGGTGAAACCCTAGATGGTGTAAATCCTAGCTGACATAAAAGCCGCTTTCAGTTGTATACTGTGTCCTTTCTGCCATCACGAAACAGAGTTGTCATGTTCATCTTCAGAAAGGAACATGGCTGAAGCACATTGCTGTCGTATAATTTCCAGAAGACAGAATCAGGAGGTAGCTAGGTTTCTAACTTCATAGTGCTTCTAGGATCAAAGGAAAGGCATATGGCTATCTCCTCATGGTCTCGCGTCCAGGAGGAAGTTTTATGTATCACACTGTATCTATTGCTATCTGACTGTGCCTGTTTCCACAGAGTTCAGGTGGTTTCTGAAGGTCAATTGCTTCATAACCAGCACAGAAGATGGTACTGTTGCCTAAGGGTTAAATTAATTTGTACCAGCTGACTACATCTGAAACATATGTTGTATATCAGCAGGGAAAAGTTAAAATGCTTAGGACCTAATGGCTGCAAACATAAAAATAGTAGGCTTTTATGCCATATTGATGATTCTCATACACTGAGGAGATCTGCCCAAGGGACTTGCAATTCTTCTCCAGGAAATAAATAGATCCAATCAGTATTTATGGGTTTTATACATCATAGAGGCCAGCCAGGTGTAATGAAAGATAAGAGGGTTAAAAAGTGATTTTATTTCAGAATACAGGATTGCAGATATCTTCTAATGCTGACATTTTAATAGATCACACAAAATTCATAATATGCTTCAAAAAAGTGAAGAAAGTATATTTTCCATTCATTCCTTATTAAATTGGTAAATATTTTGGCCTGATAGTATTCATGAATGTTTCAGCTGTAAGTTAGAAATAATGTGTCTGCTATGTTTGCCCTTATACTTTCATACATATTCACCTGTTAAAAAATATTAAAATATTTTTTCTTCCTTTTTAACTTTTATTATTGGAATCGTTGCTTTTTACAGTTAAGTTTGAGGTGTAGTTTTCAATTCTAACTGTAAGTATTCAGCAGGTGTTCATTTCCTTTAGAGTGTCTTTTCTTAAAAAACACTAACTGTTGTCTAAAATCTTCAGATTTATGAAGCATTAAAAATACACTTCCAGTTGACAAAACCTTCCTTTTGAAGTTTTTGTAAAATATACTCACAGTTTCCTGCGGGGGGAAAAAAAAACAAACAACAACAGCAAAACCAACATGCAGTAGCAGATGGAAATACAAGAAAAGACTTGTAAGTCAGGGTTATGAGTGGTTCAGTGATTCCAATGTGCGCTAAAGGACAAAATGGAAAAAATGTCTAAGAGAGTAAGAGGGTAATACAATCCAGACAACAAACTTAACTCTATTGCAGATACACAGCCATCTCCAAAGTCATTAACACAGTTGCCTGAGGTGTCTGCCAAGGAGCCAGATGTCACTCCTCCATAACTTAGAGTCTTATGATTGCCATTTAATCTGAAGGAGAAGGAAACATTGTGTTTAGAGGCAACAAATATAAAGCCTAACCTCAACAGGATTTTCGGTTTGTTTTATAAAATCATAAAATGTGAATTTCCAAGGCCACCTTTAATGCTCAGGAAATCTAGTTATATTCTATCCAACAGACAACGTTATTTTTAGCAGAACATTTTGCAACAACTCAGAGGTTTTAAGATCAGAAAAGACGAGCATGATCATTTGATTTGTTCTCCCTCATAACACAGACCACCGAATGCCGATGATTAATTCCTTCACTGAAGGGGAGTGTTATTATTAGCTATACCAACTGAGAAGAACAAAACTATTATTTGAAAAAAAAATAATTTATAAATTCCATGTAAGCACAAGATTATTTGCGCAGTGAGAGACACTTAAATGAACAAAATAAAAAAAAAAACAGCTTGTAAATATACGAAAACAAAAAAAAAAAAAAGAAAAAATATTGTGGTATAATTTCTCAGGGGAATTGATTTGCAGGAAAACTGTTAAATTATTTTTAAAAAATAATTACATTTTCCAAGTATATACCTAGAGTTTCATAGGTGGTATTAACTAATAATATTTCAATCCTAAAATGGAGAAAATGTCTATGTGAGTGAAGGGGGATTGCTCAGGAAATATCAGAAAGATCACACAGTCATGAAAAAAGAAGCAGTAGCTGACTCTTCACTGCCAAAAAAAAACAAAACAACCCAAAACCTTGCAGTCTATCCTTGGGTCCTGTTCCCTTGATATTATATACAGCCTTTCAGGTATTTTATTTTCAAGTTCTGTTCTGAAACAAATCAACTTATATTACCTGACACAAAATACAAGCATGATTCTAGGGCTTTGTGCTAGGTACTGCTCCCTTTAGGATATTAGAGAAAATTTACACCAATTTTGGTTGTCTTGGATCTATATATTTGTATCCATAGAAACTCCCTCATGCTTTCATATTACATCTTCAAAGCATATAACATATACTCTTGACATCATGCTATAATAACACCAAACTGACAGACCGTGACAAAGCCTTCATATTATTCATTTAGTAAGGCAGGACTTAGGTCATTGATATCTTACGTTACCAGACCTCTTTATAACTGTGCGGTCTTGGGGACACAGAAAGGAAATAAGGATCTTGATGCTTTAGGTTCTAAAACAGAAAGCTAACCTCCAAATAAACCCTGACATTAATCCAACAGAGGTAATGAACTCCAATACAAAAACAAAGCAAGAATAAGATTGGCTGCATTGTCAGTAGCTTTTTCTTAGCACCGCAGGCCCTGCAACATTCAGTAATAAGCTAGTCTTACAACACTACATTTCAAAAGATATTTTCTGTTTGCCATAACTTTGAGGGCATGGCAATATGCAGAATAAACTGGTAAACTGGTCTTTTGAAGCTCTGGATTCCTAAACCATAACTGTAACACCAAACCTAACCCTAACACACAGGTAAAGTTAAAAGCCCCATCTAAACAAAATAAATAACAAAAGATATTGACTTATATCAGAAAGAATGCTGTTATCAGCTGAAGCCAAGGATTTATATTGTCTATTCTTCTACTGATGAGTTTTCTAACTATAAAATAAGGTTAGGATTTGGGATTAGTGTTTGGGACTTATACCTATCTGCCTAGTTTATTGCTTGATACTATACAGCCCCCAATACAGGAAGATATCAGGTATTGATTGGCACCAAGAACTTTTGTTTCTCTTTTTAATGGTGATATATATCTTCTAGTTATAGTTAAAGTTAAGACAAGGGCAAGCAGGCAAGAAGAGGGTGTATGCTGCTTAAAGCCAAAGACTTCCTTTCTTCTTTCAGTTGGTTTTCTGGATATAGTTCAAGCTGGGGAAAATATGAAGTCTTGGGAACACAAATTTTTAAAATCCAAATTTTTCTGGATGCCCGAGGACTCGTAAAATAAAAAGAAGAATTAGAGGAACAGGTGCTGGGGTCTTTTTTATAATACTTGATGCACACAATTGTGTATAAACAGATTTTGTTTTATTTAAAAACAGTAATGATTATGTTGAATATGACTTTTTAATAGTAATACTTTTTATCATAGAATCATAGAATAGTTTGGGTTGGAAGGCACGTTAAAGATCATGTAGTTCCAACCCCCCTGCCATGGTCAGGAACACCTTCCACTAGACCAGGTTGCTCAGAGCCCTGTCCAACCTGGCCTTGAACACATCCAGGGAGGGGCATCCACAGCTTCTCTGGGCAACCTGTTCCAGTGTCTCACCACCCTCACAGTGAAGAATTTCTTCCTAATACCTAATCTAAATCCACCCTCTTCCAGTTTAAAACCATTCCCCCTCATCCTATCACTACACTGCCTGATAAAGAGTCCCTCCCCATCTTTCCTGGAAGCCTCCTTTTAGTACTGGAAGGCTGCCCTAAGGTCTCCCCAGATCCTTCTCTTCTCCAGGCTGAACAACCTCAACTCTCTCAGCCTGTCCTTATAGCAAAGGTGTTGCAAGCCTTCTGATCATCTTCATGGCCACCCTCTGGACTTGCTCGAACCCTGAGCTGCGGCCCCAGGAGCTGGACGCAGTACTCCAGGTGGGCTCTCACAGGAACAGAGTAGAAGGGGAGAATCACCTTCCTTGACCTGCTGGCCACACTTCAGTTGATGCAGCCTAGGACATGATGGGATTTCTGGGCTGCAAGAGGACATTGCCAGCTCATATTCAGTTTTTCATCCACCAATACCCACAAGTCCTTCTCTAAAGGGCTACTTTCAAAGCACTTATGACACAGCTTGTATCCATGTTTGGGATTGCCCCGATGAGGTTTGCATGGGCCCACCTCTCTAGCCTGTCAAGGTTCCTCTGGATGGTATCCCTTCCCTCTGAATGGCATCCCTTCCCTCTAGACTATCAACTACACCACTCAGCTTGATCTTATCTGCAAACCTGCTAAGGGTGCGCTCAATCCCACTGTCCATGTCCCTGACAAAGACTCTAAATAATACTGGTCCCAATGTGGACCACTGAGGGACAACCACTCATCACTGGTCTCCACCCAGACATTGAGCCATTGACTGTGACTCTTTGAGGGCAATCACCGAGCCAATTCCTTATCCACTGAGTGGTGCCTCCATCAAACCCATGCCTCTCCAATTTAGAGATGAGGATACTGTGCAGGACAGTATCAAATGCTTTGCACAAGTCATAGTAGATGACATCAGTCACCCTTCCCTTACCCATTGATTCTGTGCCATTGCTTAGGCATAAAAACTGTATACTTTGCTAATCCCATGTTCTGATTTGTAATTATTCTTAGGCCTGATACAGGTTTAAAACAGAGATCACATCCACAATTTTTAAATAGCCTTTATTTGCTTGGCATTTTAATTTACATTCCTTTAGCTCAAATGCAATTAGTCAGGTCTCATTTGTGGATAGGAAGTAAGTGTCTGAGTTCTACTGACTTCTACACTGATTCTTGGATGGTGGAAAGATTTGATGCCTTTTAAAATCCTACTCTATATCATAATTATGCAATAAGTATATTCTTTTTCCCTCTTTGCACATCTGAAGCTATGTAACCAAAATATGCCAATAGATTTGCCTTTTTCTTCCACTGCAAATTGATGAATAATTTATTTGCACTATTCAGTTAGCTTTGTTCATTTTTTTCTGAAGCAGTTATTTCTCAGACTGAGAGCTTCCATTCTTGGTAATTGCCCAGAAGTAATTGTTTTGTTTTTGGAAACTCTGAAATATATGGTTAGCTGTTATGGAATATAGTTTGGTGGGAACAGAGAGGAAGAGGGAGAGAAGGAGGGAGAAGGAGAGGAATCATTTCCAGTTTCCTATTTTAAAAGAAAAAATGTGCCGCCTTTTTTCTAAATAACCCTATGTTTAAAGGAATAGATGTGTTATTCAAACATTATAGGTTCACAGTCTGTGGACAGACTGACATCTTCTGCAAACATTAAGGACATTTCAATGTATTATGTCTCTCCACTTATGTGTAGTAAAATGTAGAACAGGTTCTTTGTGTATATGCTAGGCCGCTTTCTGACCTAAAAGAAATATTCCTAGCTGAGGGGACCACTGTCATGCTTGTTAAGTTTAGCTCCTCTTACAGTTCCTATTTCTTTGTTTTTCATTAACCAGACCTTTGAGACAGGCATCAAGAATGCTACCAGCCTGTGAATGATGAACTATGAGGAATCAGGAGCTGTGCAGGTCAGTGGCTCCCTGCAGTCTGGGTACCACTAGCCATGAAGGCTCCCCATGGGTGCCTGGCAGCCAGGGCCTCTACCATTGCCCCAGCCAGGAGCAGGGCAAGCTTGGGGGCAGCTTAGGACAGACAGAGTGTCAAAAAAAAATCCATAGTGATGAGATTCATCTGAGGACAAGATGGGAAATTAAGTCAGTGGGTCCAGGCTAGAACCAGCCCTGGAGACCATAACCAGGATCAGGCACAACCCAGTGATTGCTGGGCAAATCTATGGGCAGGTCCAAGCTCAAGCTCGGGAGTTCATTATCTCAATCAAGTTTGGGGTCCAGATCAACAGGGTACATGGCTGTGACACAGCTGAGACTGTAGTTCAGGCAAGTTCCAGAGGGACACCACCATCTTCAAAGCCACTCCCATGGTAAGAGGGGTCAACCCTGCCTGTGGATTCCCAGCACCAATCCTAGGTGCTGCTCTCCCCTGGTGTCCCTGGAGGGGACTACCGTCAGCTGTCCTGTAACTGAGCTGGTCCCCAGCCAGCACAGCCAAACCCCAGGAGGGAGGAGGATGCACTTAGGGCTCTGGAACTAAGAAAGATACCTTCATTTGTCATCTAAAACAAGAGGAGGATTTGAGAGTCTTCTAATTCAAGTTAGTCTACAGTTCAATGGTCAAGGAGCTCTGGAAAAGTCAAAGGTTTTAACTGGCAGTGATACAGGAATAAAAAGGACTCAGGTCTCCTTCATCTTGATTTAGATGTCTACTTCAGCTTGAGCTCGCTATATTAGATAAAACTGTTATGAAATCATTGCCACGAGTCTTCCTTTCTTCAGCCTCCTATTGGGAAGAGAAGATGTACCTTGAAATATAAAGTGTTTGCATGAGAGTGTCCATTGTATGTATTAAGTATGTGAGATGTAGAGATGTGTAAGATTAAGAACATCTGTCCTCCTACTAATAGCAAGGTTAGGCAGCCCATTACTCAAAATACCTTTGGCTTGTCCTCATCTATTATGTGGACTTTGTCAGAACAAAAGGACTGTAAATTGCACTATATACGGCAAGTTTTTTAATGATAATCTTTGGTGCAATGGACCTGATATAGCTCTTCTTTGACATTTCTCATTTTGCAATTAAAAAAAGGCAACTCTTGAAGTTTTAAAAATAGATAGACTGTAGCTCTTCTTGTTAACGTCATAGGGTGAAAATAGTAATTTGACAAATTTTAAATGTTTTATTTGTTATCCTATCAGATTTCATGGTCTTGTTTCATGTATTTTCCTTGAAAATACTGGAAGTCAAACGTGAAGAAGAGGGAGGTGCAGGTTTTGGGAAAGTGAGAGATGCTACTGAAAAAGGAGATTGACTAGTATGGATTGCTCTGAAGCTTGGGGTTTGCTGAACCTGTCTTTCTTAGTAGACCAGTAATTATTGATATGATATAGCTACCTTTGCAAAAGGATCATGAACCTATATTATGTTCTGAATGAACACAGCAGGGTTTAAACATGCACACAAATCATAATGACTAAATATCAGTGACTAAACTGTTCCTGTGAAATATATGCAGATATGTAAAAAGGCACTTGTTCTGAATCCATGCATATGCATGAATAAGATGAATAATTGTATGTGCAGGCTACTGCCAGTGCGTGAAATTACCTGTTTTGCAAGTGGAAATTAGTGTTTTGCATGCCCATTTACCTTTTTCCTGTCCTCACATTTGGTGTGTTCAAGTTAGCTGGCTGTCTGATAACTTGTGCTCTTAGGATACAAACAAAAGGAAGGAAAAAAACCCCAGATATTAGTCTTGAGAAGAAATACAAATGAAAATCTTAGTCTTTCTTATGCTAGAGATGTAATATTTACGTCATTGAATATTTACAAGACGTATTCAGATCATATAGTGTTAGTGTTATCCTCCATATTAGCCAATGCTACAGAACTTACCCATGCAGATTGATACATGGTTAGTTGCACAGTTCAACTAACTAAAAATTGTAATAAGGACTGTCATTTTTAATGCTAAATTTTAAAAACGTATTTCATTTAGAATAAAGAGAACTCAAAATAACTACTTTGTACTAAGATGCTTGAGGTAAAACCTCCATAAGAACTGAAAAGCCAGATACAAAACACACTTCTCTTCAAAACGTGCAATTGCAATGTATTTTATAATCCTTAAATTTGACCCCAAGATTTATCTATGACATGAAAGGCACTGATAGCACTCATGCAGTTAAATTCCATTCTCCACAGCATTCTAGGAGTTGGTACTTCCAGAGCAGAACAAAATGCTAATTTCCAGTTTCATTCGCTTTGTTTGGCCAGATATGAATGCATTAATACAGCCACCTGATCTGCAAGTAACTATTCATTGCTCTTCCCAGGATCACAGCACTAACATTTTCAGTTCTCTTAGTACTCTTTGAAACTATTACGAACTGTGTAACTAACTTTCTTTAGACGTAACAGAGTACTCCTCAGAAGACAGTGCAAATTGATGCAACAAGGTACAAAATTAAACAATAAGCTGCAAATTGATAGTACTCACCTCGTCTTCTTCCTGTTGAAGTACCTGGCAGTATTCTTCCCTGCAAATCCTAGTTCTATACCTTCAGAACAATGAATTAATTGAGGTTGAGACAGTCTCTTGTTAACTTCTCTTACAGTCTGTTCAATTATAACCTGCTGAAAATATCAACAAAGACTTACGCAAAGGGTCTTTGATATCCTCTCTAGAGATTCAGCCACATGTAACTGACATAGCCGTTCCCCCTTCCCATAAAACTTTGCATCATTTTTGCACAAAAAATATTGCATCATGAGCATGGTCAGTTACCAGGCAATAAAATGAATTTCTTAGTTTGTTCAAATTTGTACAAGGCCAGACCCTTGAGCAAAATGTTATGGACCTACCTCCTAAAAAAGACAATCCACTAAAAAAAAAACATCCTAAATTTTCCCTGGGTCTAACAGCCTTGTCAGTGCTTCCCAGCTCTGCTCAACTGTTATTTCCAGCACTGCTATGCTTTTCCTGACCCTATGCAGAAGCCAGTTTTGGAGGCAGTTTAGCAGAGACCATCTATGAGGATAACAGTTCTGAATACAATCAGACAGGACCTTGGGGACACCCTAACCCTTTTGCATGCAACTCATTCCAGGTAGAAGCATTCATCCCCCAAATCTTTTGTAGGCCAAGGCTTCCTCATTCCCCATATGTTTGAAAAGTCGAAATCAAAGAGGAAAATGAATTTGAGGTGGATGAGAGGGAGGAATTTCTCTCTCTAGTTTAGTTTGGATTCCAAAGTGATCTTGTGTCTGACAGGAGGTGGAGCTTGTGAGAGGAAGTCATTAGTCCTGAGATAGATTTCTTCTAGAAAGACTGATAGGAGACGAGAGAGAGCAGTGTGCAGAGACAAATAAAAGTTGGAGACAGACTGACAGTCTACAAAATTAATAGTCGTGTCTAAAATTCTGGTACGGGTTTGTAAACAGTTGTCTTTTTTCATAGTTTCTCCAGTTGTTAAGTATATAACCAATGTGTAATTGTGAGAGAGCCAAAGATGAACCAAGACCTGGCTAACTACATGAAAAGCTCCATGGATGGCATGTTCATAATGTTTTTTCCCATTCTGATGACTCTTTTACCTAGCCCTGGCACTGACAGAGCCAGAAACATCCATGTATGTTTCCTGAAATAATCCAAGTATTCCTGCTTGCTTCCTACAGTCAGGACTGGTTCTTATAAGACCACTTAAAAGCCTCACTTCATAAGATTAGAGAAATACACTGCAAAAGACATTTGCTTTTATAAACCTTAGCAGGGTATTGCCAGAGTTATCCCTGGGAAACCCAGAGCACTGATGGTCCTGTTCAATATATTCATCGATGATCTGGACGAAGGGATAGAGTGTACCATCAGCAAGTTTGCTGATGACACTAAACTGGGAGGAGTGGCTGATACGCCAGAAGGCTGTGCTGCTTTACAGCGTGACCTGGACAGGCTGGAGAGTTGGGCAGAGAGGAACTTAATGAAATTCAACAAGGGTAAATGTAGGGTACTGCATCTGGGGAGGAATAACCCCATGCATCAGTACAGGTTGGGGGCCGACCTCCTGGAGAGCAGCTCTGTGGAAAGGGACCTGGGAGTCCTGGTGGACAACAGGATGACCATGAGCCAGCAATGTGCCCTGGCGGCCAAGGGGGCCAATGGCATCCTGGGGTGCATCAAAAGGAGTGTGGCCAGCAGGTCGAGGGAGGTCATCCTCCCCCTCTACTCTGCCCTGGTGAGGCCGCATCTGGAATACTGCGTCCAGTTCTGGGCTCCCCAGTTCAAGAAGGACAGGGATCTGCTGGAGAGGGTCCAGCAAAGGGCTACAAAGATGATTAGGGGATTGGAACATCTTTCATATGAGGAGAGGCTGAGGGATTTGGGTCTCTTTAGTCTGGAGAAAAGAAGATTGAGGGGGGATCTTGTTAATGCTTTCAAATACTTGAAGGGAGGATGCCAGGGGGATGGGAGCAGTCTTTTTTCAGTGGTGCCCATTGATAGGACAAGGGGTAATGGGCACAAGCTTGAACATAGGAAGTTTCATCTTAACATGAGGAGGAACTTCTTTACTTTGAGGGTGGTGGAGCACTGGAACAGGCTGCCCAGAGAGGTTGTGGAGTCTCCCACTCTGGAGACATTCAAAACCCGCCTGGACGCTGTCCTGTGCAACCTGTTGTAGGTGACCCTGCTCTGGCGGGGGGGTTGGACTAGATGATCTCCAGAGGTCCCTTCCAACCCTGACTATTCTGTGATTCTGTGATTCTGTGGTCCATGTGGTTCAACTCAAAAATGCAGTGTTGATATGATATGGAATACAAGAGAAAGTATTCCCATTTGAGGTCACTAACAAGCCTGTATCTTCCCTCTCCTTCTTCCAAATTGCCAGTTGCTAATTTCCTAGACCCACAGAGAACTCTGTTAAATCTACTTACTGCTTTACTGCCTGCTTAATAAAAAAGTAGCATTGACCATAGTCAAGCTATAAAATAAAAACTTCAGTAAATCTGGGCTTGCATAGTGTGCCATTAAAGAATTAATTTGTTTGTGGTTTATTTTTAACATGCTTTTGATTTTTTGGCCTATGAAATAATTAATTGATAACAGTATCTTATTTACTGAAAAGTATAGAATAGAGAAGCCCACATAAATGATGATAGCCTCTTATTACCATTCTATTTATTTTGATGAAAAGTCCTGCATCAAAGGGTCTAACCCCAAAGGATTTTCCAAAGCAGGATTTATGCTTTCCTACTTTAGTCTCCTTTTTTTTTTATCCTGAAGCAGAGGTTTTGAATGCTTTGGGCTCTGCTGTTGTTTTACTTGTATAATGTATATTATACCTTTGAATGACCTCGGTGTTGTCAAGGTTTCACAAATCTTGATTTGAGCTAACTCAGCCACAAAAGTATCTGAAACAATAAGTTTTTTAGGTTGTAACAAACATTGTATTTAATGAGTACAGTGCACATGTAATGATACACTGAATCAGTATGAAGCCTCAAATAATGATTTCTGTTGGCACTATAAAAGGAATGTAATTTTTCTTGTTGAAATACCATTTTTCAGTTACTGCATGACTGATGTGGTAATTATCCCCTACACCTGGGATTTAAATCCAATCCTACAAGCCCATTTTCTGTTTGCAAGCTGTCAGACTGATGCATAGGCTTTGTTCTTATCTGGCAGTAGGCGAGGAATCGGTAATTCAGAAACAACAAAGCCACTGATGGGTCATCATGTAATCTGCACTGAAAATTGCAATCTGTAATGAGATTGGAAACACAGATGAGGAGACTAAAATTGATTACCTACCAATCTAAAATTTTCAATTTTATTGCACAAATATGATCAACTAACTCATAAATTTGGGGATTGGTTGAGAAAGAATAAAGGTTACTTTTAAATTAGGTGAAAAGGAGATAAGTTATTTAAATGCAAATTATTTGTTTTACAGCAATATGATTCATCTCCAAGGTGATTCACATGTTCACGTTATTTTGTTTTCCATTTCCGAATATGGTATATCTTGTTGCTTATTCTGGACTGGCGTAAGATACTTCATTCCCTTAAAACAAAAATTAGTTCAATAGTGAAGAGAAATACTGAAGTCCGACACATTATATATCATAGAATGTGGTAATGGGCTGGGAACACATGAGCTTCTTCTCACCAAAGTAAGCAAAAATAAACTTCACTTATGCTGAAAATATAACTCTTAGTGATGTTCCTGGCTGCTTTAGCTCCCTGACAGCAACTTACAGATAGGTGTCAAACTGTTGTTCTCGGCTCAATACCATAAATCTCCCTTTTCTGCACTGAGGAGATTATGACTAGTATGATAAACAGAAATAAATGATCATAGATATTTTCAATAGGGTTCTGATGAAGCACTCTGCTGAAAAAGGGAAGAAATGCCTGATTTTTCCAGTTATTCAGGACATTGACAGTCATTCTTCTGTCCATTCTTTCTTAAAGAAAATTGCTCATTTTCTAATGTAAGTATATTTTTCTTTTTTTGAATGTAATCTTTGGTTCCAGAAGATACTGTAAGTTCTGCACTAGTATTCACACATTAGCACGCACAATTCCATTCAGTCTAGAAAAGACAGAACTGTCCAAGGAAAGAGAAACCAATCAATTCATTTGTGACAGAACTGGCTAATCAGTCCAGAACAGAGTTTAGAGAAACAAGGGCCCTTCAGAATATATATTTACTACAGTATGTGGCATTCATAGGTCCACACCAACTGTCTAACTTGTCTTGTTCATGTAGACATCTTCGATCATGGTTTGAAACTAATTTCAGTTTTAGTTTATTTCATTACTTTGTGTCATTATTACCTCTTGTCTGTTTTGCATTGAGTTTAGAGTCAGTAGTTGCCTTGAGAATAAATTTGCCAGCAGCCAGTGTTATTTGATGGAAGTCTGCAATGTCTTTGCATGAAAATGGTTATGGATGCTATTCTGTTCGTTGCCCATAACAACATACTCCAAACACATCTAGTGATTAAATTCCTGAAAGGGTTTAGGTAAAAGGATATTTAGTTCATAAGTCTCTAACCTGGGTGGGAAGATGTCAAGACCACCAGTTTAGCTGTCATGGCTACAGAGTCTAGAAGGGGATAAGGAGACCATAGACCAGGTTTCAGTTTTCTTCGTGTTTCCATTCTTGTGAGCCCCTGGCCTTCGTTTCTTCTCCAGCCATAAAATGAGACAACAGTCCAAGCTAATATGGTATACAGAAATATATCAGGTGAGGTAATGAATTATTACAACAAATCATTAAGCTCTTGAAAAAATTCTTCCAGAATATTTGCTCATATACTTCTTGCCAAACAGGACTTTTAAAGTCATTGACTTCTGCCTGCTCTGTATATCAAGGACTAAAAATGCTGTTCTTCAAATTAATCCATAAACTCTTACTGTAATAAAAAATACAACAACCAGTTGTAGGTCCAAATATTATAAGTAGCTATATTTTCCCCTTTAAAACTGCACATGTGATATTCACTGATGGAATATATATACAGTGATCAATCTTGAAATGCAAAATTATAAGCTTTAACTGTAAAGTCATTAGTCCTATAATCTCCATCAGATCCAGAGGCTGAATTGAGGGGTGAAGCACTTGGCTGATGTGTACCAATAACAAGCTTACACAAATATTCCAACAATTGCCAAAGCATATGGAAAGTAATACAATAACTGTACTTAGTCTGAATAGGTATTGTGTACGTGATAGATTACAGAGTTGAGTAAGCTATCAGTCAGTTTCTGTGATGAGATATATTAACCTAATGTTAATGCATACATAATGTCAAAAGGTTAGACAGAGATTTGAATATATTCCACAGATCCTTGCTTTGAGGCTGCTGAAGTACCCATTAGACAGAACCACCATAATTCCAAAATATCTCTAATAATTTAGGTTTTATTTACAAACTAAATCAAAAAGCCATAGAAAACACAAACACAGTTAAAAAATGTGCAATTCATGCATGTAAAATGAAGAACTGAAGAATTCCATTAACATATCAGCTGTCATGTTATTTTAGAATTTTAATGTTTGTAATTAATTAATTACTATTCATGCTGAAAGAGTGATAAAAGGATCATCTAAATGACTGTGTCCTAATTAACTTTTGTTTATCCTTATGCTACAGTATTGCATATTAAGAATTATTCTTTTCAGTAACCATATGTATTTTTAGCTGAAAAGTGCAGAAATAAAGAAGAAAAATTGATGTCAAAAGAAGGAAAAATGATGGGACAAACTAATATTGATCTAACAAATTAAATAGTTGTTATGTAAAGACAAAACATTTTATAGGCACTGGAGATCAACTGAGAGTGTGATAAAAAATCAGCGGCAGGAAAAAGGAATAAAATATGCTAAATTAGGATTATTTCTATCTACTAAATGCTGTAAATGTATAAATTAAATATATAAATGAATACAGCAGTAACCTATACATCCTTGGCTATTTCAGAAAATCAAGCTGATGTGATTTTGTGTCCATCATATATACCACAGAGAAAGTAATTTTCTTTCAAAGGTAGTTTCTGATCTTGGGCTATCAAGCTTTGAGACTGATTTTTATTAATCACAGCTCCAGTAGACTTGCATTATGTGTTGATGTGCACCATTGTGTATCAACAGTTAAGTGATCAGACACAATATATGTCTATAATTTTCTGTTTAGGTATTAGTGGTGGACATGGTATTGTTAGGTTTATGAGGAGACTCAATAATCTTAAGGATCTTTTCCAACCTAAATGATTCTTGATTTTATGACAAGTTTTACACTCGCTTGCTTTTATGCCTGGAAATTCCATCCACGAAAAAATGTCCTGAAATATTAACTGAGTCTTTTCAGGACCCTATATTTTATGCAATTATTCTCTACTTTTTTTTCCTTCACCCCAGAAACACATACAGCTGAGTAGGCTTTTTTATCTCACAGTATTTTGTTTCATTTGTCCCATGCCCAGTGTTTTCATTACCCATTCAAAAATTCCATATGCTTGCCAAAATTCTCAGCACATCTCTGGTAGGCAAAACAATTCAAATTCTTCTATCCATCTGCTGTTTGTAGATCTTATAATTGCCACTTAATCCTAAAGACTAAATACAGTCAGTATGCAGTCAGATTTGAATGAACTGATTAAGAAACTAACTCCACGTTGCGATAAGAAGTTACACTCTGGCAGGAAATAAGCTATATATGTGCCTTTCCTGCACAGTACAGTCAAAGTGCTTCTATAAATCATATCAATTATTAGTCATTATTATTTCATGATGCTTAAGATTGTCTGACTAATGTAAAGAATGCAAAATTTAAGGCACAATAAGTATAAAAGGGAAGTTATACTTAGCTGCACTTATGATTCAGAAAGATAAGAAATGAGGTGAAATGCAAATTTTTCCATCCAGAAGAAATAAATTGTAGGTCAAGGTAGAAAACTATAAGAATTTTACCAAAGGGAGAAATTTTAGGTGATAATGTCAAGAACGGAGAGGAAGGTCTTAAATTTGTATGCATTTTCAGATATTAATTTAATTTTGATAGTGAAATTCCGGTCATCATTGAAATCCTTCAAATCTTCCTTCTATGTGTTTTAAAGGCTGCTGAAGGATGCTTCCCACCTCACCCTTTTATTTTGAAAAGATGCTGTTAATGGTGTTTGATGTCAAATAAAAATGTGGTTTGGATTTTATACCTCTTCCACGAAATGGTCATGGAAGTCTTTCATTCACAGACTGACTGGTCACTAAAATGGCTAGTTCTGGTAACATTGCTGAGATCTAATGGATGAGTTTATGTATAAACACAAGCCAACTTATTATTAATACTGGAAAGAAAAAAAGATTAAAATAAGCTTCAGTGAGCGCTGATTATAGTTCACCATTCAGCAGCTAATAGTACATTCTTCTACGTTCAATCAGATTGTGTAGATAGTTCAAGATTTATCCATAATATTTTAAATCCACCACATACTAGAATGAATCTCTTCACTTTGAAAGAGGATTTCTTGCAATGTTTCAGGTATCATGGAAAAACAATCATTAACATCTATTGTTGATTTTCTCTTGAGGAAATGTGAATAATCCCAATCAAAGTTTTACAAAAAACATAGGGACTTACTGCCAAAAAAGCAAACAGTCATCTGGATACTGTCCTTGCCATTAAGACAGTCTAAGCATTTCTTTATTCCAGAATAAATGTTATTAATTTATTTATATTTATTATTTATATTTATTATTTATTGATGTATTATAAATGTGGCCCAGATATATATGTCAAACATATTTTTGCCTTTTCTAGAATATTTGACACATAGAATCATGGAATCATAAAATAGTTTAGGTTGGAAGGGACCTTGAAGATCATCGAGTTCCAACCCCCCTGACATGGGCAGGGACACTTCCAACTAGACCAGATTGCTCAATGCCCCATCCACCCTGCCCTTGAACACTTCCAGGGATGGAGCTTCCACAATTTCTCTGGGCAACCTCTTCCAGTGCCTTACCACCCTCAGAGTGAAAAATTTCCTCCTAATAGCTAATCTGAATCTACCTTCTTCCAGTTTGAAGCCATTCCCCCTCGTCCTATCACTACATGCCCTTGTAAAAAGACCCTTCCCAGCTCCCCTGTAGGCCCCCTTTAGGCACTGGAAGGCCGCTATAACATCTCCCCAGAGCCTTCTCTTCTCCAGGCTGAACAACCCCAACTCTCTCAGCCTGTCCTCATAGGAGAGGTGCCCTAGCCCTCAGATCATTTTTGTGGCCCTCCTCTGGACCCATTCCAACAGGTCTACGTCTTTCCTGTGTTGGGGGATCCAGAGCTGGATGCAGTACTCCAGGTGGGGTCTCACCAGAGTAGTATATCTTCATGTAAGTTTATGATTTTTTAAATAGTCTTGTAACAAAACAGTAAGTCTTAATTCTGAAGAGGCAGCTCTATGTTGCAATCTGTTTGGATATAATTCACGAGAGAATGACTGTGGCTTGAAGGATAGAAGACAGCACCTTGTCAGTGTTGCATTGTGAAACTTTGGAGAGGAAGGGGGAAAATCTGGGTTCAGAGAATACTTTTTATTTGTTTGTATTACAGACATAAACCAGCTTATTGCAATCCAAAACCACATTATATAAACAGGGAAAGGAGTTGATTCTTTTTCACTCAGTAATGTCACAGTATAATTTTATCTTTCATTATTACAACAGAAAGCCATGGTTCTGGAGTTCATTAGTGATGAATCTAGCCC
>VZSZ01001678.1:0-169360 GCA_013398815.1 Ibidorhyncha struthersii | reverse complement strand
ATATTTGAGTACATAACAAAAGACCTGAGAAAAAACTGGCAGTTTCCTTATACTGACAATACCTTTTAAAAATCTTATAGGGGATTTTATGAAAAAATACATAATGCTTGCAATTTGTCACAGAAGTGTTACCTACGATGACAATAAGACATACCCCTCTCCCCAGCAAGCTTCATTTCACTATCAAAGAATAACAATGCCTGCAAGGTATGAACAGAACATTCATTCCATTTTTCAACTCTGTCACACTCTTTTATGTTTTGTTCATAATGGCAACTGTCTTGCTTGATGTATCGTACTGATGTTCTCACCTGCTTGTTGTCATTCAGGTGCTAAATGAGGAGAATGAATATGTATAATTCTTTCAAAAGTGCATTATAATGACACAGTCTGGCATATTTTATTATACATCCCACCAGACCCTGATTATTTTTGTGCAGTTGGCATTCAAGTTACACTACTTGGTTTTTGATAGCTCTTGCCAACTTCCGCAATGCAAATGATTAACAGTGATAGTAATGGGGAAATTTGCTAAGTATAAACTTGATAGAGGGGTAAGGAATGGTGACATTTCATTCTTCATCACTCATTAAGACACAATATTAGTTTGCTTTACCATACAAGGAGTTTTCTAAACTTTTTTTAGTGGCTAAGTAAATGACAAAATTAGTCTAGCTTACATATTTGAGAAATCAAACATTTCAGCTTTTATTTCTTCATAGGGATTTCTTCTATTTTGCAGTGATTAATTGTCTACTTTGATGCCATGTAAATGTATCATATTAGCAACTCTGTTTTGTGATGTTTCATTGTTTAATGGTCCCTGCTGAAGCTATTATCTTCTTCATTCACTTTCTTTTTGAATCATTTTAATCATTATAACAGGAGGGGTGGAGAACTTTCTGAGATGTTTAGAGCAGCAATTAAAAAATGATCCTTGTGAAGGCAATCATTAGGGGGAGGTTATTAACAATAATAGTAGTTGCTTTGATTTCTTTTTTGTTTATTTTATTTTTTTAAATCTTACAAAAGTTCTCAAAATGTTAACTTAATGTACTGGTTTAGACTGGGATGCTGTTAATTTTCTTCATAGTATCTGGTATGGTGCTGCGGTTTGGATTTCTGATGAAAACAGTGTTGATAACAAACCAATGTTTTATCTATTGCTGAACAGTCCAAGCACAAGACCAAGGTCTTGTTTCTCACACTGCTCCACCAGTGAGCAGGCTGGGGGTGCACAAGGAACTGGGAGGGGACACAGCTGGGACAGCTGACCCCAGCTGACCCCAGAGATATCCCAGACTGTATGACCTTGTGCTCAGCAGGAAAAGCTGCAGGGAAAAAGGAGAATGGGGACATGTTCACAGTTATGGTGTTTATCTTCCCAAGTAACAATTACGCATGATGGAGCCTGAAGTACTGAATGAATTCCTTGTTTTGCTTTGCTTGCAAGCACAGCTTTTGCGTTACCTATTAAACTGTCTTTATCTCAGCCCAGAAGTTATCTCACTTTTACCCTTCCTATTGCCTCCCCCATCCCACTGGGGAAGAGCAAACGAGAGGCTGTGTCGGGCTGAGCTGCTGGCTGGAGTCAAACCACAACACCAAAGCATCCAAATACCAGATGCTATCTTTCCTGACAGATGTACTCATGCAGAATTTTGGCTCAAACCTTTATAATGATAAAGGGGTTTCCTTAAATACTGTCTAATCACTATATACAGAGTTTAGTAGGCTTCAAATCTAGGGCACTGGTTTTAAAAAAGTAGCTAACACATAGCGGTTTATTATGATATACACAAGTACATAGAGACAGGCTATTTCTGGGGCAAATAGAGTTTTACATTGTTTATATATTCAGCCTATGTCCTCTCTTATGTATCTCACTGCCATACGATTATTAAACAAATAATGCATTCAGGTCCCCAGAGTGCTTGTTCTGTTGCTATCAGTAACTGGTGGTTGGCTTCTGTTTAAAGATTGCACATTTTGTGCCTTGAGTACAGACTAACATGTTTTCAGCTCAGAGTTTTAATTTCCACACTGCATTACACCTTATGGGAACAAAACACGTTGGGTGCTAGCTGTATACCCACCTGCTAATTCATCCCATTCTGCAGGAGAAGCAGTATTTCACAAACAGTTGATGTGGTTAAATGTTTTTTTACAGTTAGAAAAAGAGCAAACCATGCTGCTCAAACTATTGAATTACACAGTATTCAAGGTGTCACTTCTGTCAGAGGAACCTGGTATCAAGTTCCACATATGCTTGTTGGGTGCATCCTAATCTAATAATAGAAAGGAAAGACAATGGCAAAGAGAACTTAATTCATATAAACTCTGCTCTGAATGTGCTCTGTAGCACTTTAGGAATTACCGCCAGTACACATGGGCCTGGATTATCTAATCAGCAAACTGGGTCAAAGACAAAGTCTTTCTATTTTATACATTTATTCTATATATCTATAAAATATTTTCCTCCAGACTTTATGAAGACAATAGTTTCCTTCCACCTGTGGCCTTTTGCTCGCATTTTGTACTTCTTTTGGAAAAAGAATAAGTAGATGTAGCTCTTCAGTCAGGTGGAGGGCAGAGTGTTTGGGTTTGGTTTTTTTTTTTTTTAAAGCGTTGCAAAGAGCAAAGACAGAGTTAAGTGACTCTAGTGACCCTATCCTATACGTATTAAAGCTGAAAGCTCTCTGCTGGCTACAAGTGAAGTGTTAGTTCAGGGTTAAACTCAGTCCAAAGTCCTGCCTGAGTGCATTTCAGGACACCAGAACCAAACTGTCCATTAATACTAACATGATGGGTGAAGAATGGGACTGCAGGATGACAAAAGGCATTTCCCTGCTTCACATTGTCATTGACAGTAGAGGGGAAGAGTTAATGGATTGCTACCAAATGTTTAAATGGGGTAGCATGTTTTCAAAAATAAGAGAAAATAGTTAAATTTTTTCACAATTTTTAGTCTATGGGAAAAAAAGCCCAAGACAAAATAGGACTTATATTCATAAATATATTAGAAGAGGAACACTGAAAGGGAAAAACGGTTTTTGAGCTTATGGACAGCACTTGCATAACTACATATCCATAAACACAACAGGAAGTAATTTGGGCTCTGATTTGGAAGAAAGTTTCTATTTACCTAAAAAATAAGAACCATCAAATAGCCTTCCAGTAGTGGCAGAGAGAGAACTACTTTTCTTTTGATACATTTCTGAGAAAGTGAAGCTCCTATCTGATCTACAAAAATGACGACCGACCTATATGACTGAAAGGATCTGTTTCAGTGTTGTGGCCTTCTCTTCCTAACAGTTACTCATTAAGAACTTACTATTATCTTTTCTTATTTTTAATCTGAGTCAATGTCCTTTATTTCCCCGATAAACTATTTTGGTTTTAATTACAATCTCATTGCTCGTTTGTGAGAACGTCTGGCAAAACTGTACAATGATTCCAGACTTTACGCACAGGGGCTTTATAGGGGAGCTGAATCTGACCTGCACTATTGGGAGAACACCTAGCAGAAAGCAAATCATGGTGTAAATCCACTGAGGCTGACATAAATCCGTCAACGCATAGGCACTGCTGGTGCTGTATGTTATGAATTCAGTGCCACTAAACAGAAGAATTATCAGACAATGAAGAGACTCTGAACTGACTTGCCTGGATAAATAGTTATGTTTTTAAAATATGGCATCACAAAAAGAATTTTAAAATATGCTGGGGTTTGGGCAGAAGCGTTGGTTGGGTTGTGAGGGGGTTTTTGTGTTTTGCAGGTTTGTGGGGGTGTGTGTGGGGGAAATCCTATGTATAATGGCTGTTCAGAACTGTCAAAACTCTTCAGAAGTTTGTACATTTTCACTGAATCAACACATCTAAGAGAGAGATATAATGTGTTCCTGAATTCAAAACAAATATAAAACCCCCTCAGATTTCTAGGGTACATTACAATAATTAAACAGGAAGTAGAGTGAAGAACTTAAGGTGCATTCTAATTACATTCACATTTAGGCATTGCCTCTCTTCTGCCAAGATTTATGCATTTCAAAATTTCACTTCTAATCTTCATAATAGTAACTATTGCGTTATTTTGTTCTTTGTCTGATTTTATAAGTAAAATAATAAAAAAAAAAATTTAAATCTATTTTGGTACAAAATTCATCAACAGCCTTTTTTTCTTTCAAGAATAATGGCAACATTTGCCATCTGCTAGATGAACATTGAGCAAAGTCAATCACATCAAAAACAACTCTAAAACTTTTTCAGAAGTTAAAGATTTCAGAAAGTTTGCCTTGTGATTTCAAAGCAACGACTCTATGATCTGATATTTTTCTGTGATGCCCTTCCAGTTGTCCATCCATTTCTCTTATACTCTTCCTTTTCTATACAGTTTGCAAATAGGAATTGTTGATGTTACGCAACAAAGAACTCTTCACTTTCACAAAAACAGGGTATACTATAAAAATGAATTAAAACCTCCTCACCAGCACTTTGAGATTAGTATTACCTTTATTTTACACAGAAGTTAATTAGAACAACAGATGGATAAGGATCTGTTTCAGCCCACTCAGGTCAAGAATGGACCTTGACCAAGATCACGGTAAGAATCGCTGACAGTGATGCAAAGAACACTGTTTCATATACATACTAATACAAACTAAACCAAACGATCTTTGTTTTACAGAGTTCCATGGAATGTACCTGACTCTTACTTTGTTAAAGTATTAAAAGAGTCAGAAAATCTAATTCCTTTATTTTTGGTCTTAAGAAAAACTATAACTATAAAAATGAGTTCAGATTAGTAATTCTGATGTCAATAACAGCTAAATGTACTGTTAAGGCACAATCCCCAAGCATCTAGAAGTAGTTGTTGAAAACTATGACTCAAAATCAAATTCTTCTGCTGCCTCATTAACATGGGAGAAGGCTAACAGAATCATTTATTTGCTAGTTTTCTTTTCCTAGGCACAAACATTATTTCTACAAGTGTATACATCCAGATTTTAGGTGAAAAGAAAACCAATTATATTTCATTTTTTCTATAGCACAGCACCTCCTATCCAAGTAAAAAATACACATTTCTTATGAACATTGGTTTATGTGATCCATCTTTCACCATATAGTCAAGACGGCTTAATGTCACTGATTTTTGTGGGACAGAATCCGATCCAAGGACCTGATCCTACTAATCACCTGTTGTATGTACATGTATGACTGAATCTGCTTCTTTGTGTAGTTTTGCTATAAAATTCTTTCTGTTTCATTGTCTTCTACTTTTGTAAATTTTCAAGCTTTGTTTGCTCAGTCTTTCATACGGAGCATGTGTATTTGCTATGTACTAACCATTTGGATTTCTCTAAAACAGCCTCTGAGTCTCATTTTGCTATTCTTCCTCTATCCTCAATTTATCATCAAGTTATGATGTAATTAGTTCATGTATTTCCTCTTCCGCATCACTGATCCATTAAAGAATGGCCTAATTTAACTATCTGCTGTATCCCAATAAATATCTCCTTGCAGTTTAATACTGTGGTCTCTCCTACATCTTCACTTTTTAGCCCTTATAATGTTCTCTGTAAAATTTCACATAAAAATTTCAGAGAAAATAAATATCTATAATCCAAATGAATGTCTAGATCTTCACATAACTATCTGGAACTGGTTTCTTTCACTTAATAATCTGGGACTGCTTTCTTGCATATAGTAGCTCTTTTATTCAGTTTTAAATACTGAGTGACTGACAAGGTCTTTCCATGAGACCATTTTGCTTGCTTTTTTCTGCTTCTCCTTTCCAGTAGTTGTGCTAGTATTGACAGGCTACCTGTAAATTCAACAAAAATAAATGAAAAAATTTCCACAGTTTAGTATGTGTTCCATTATTTTAGTAGTGAAAGTATATGAAAAAGACCATCATGTGATACTTCTTGTGAAAATAGTGGAGTGTTTGCTTTTTTCTCCCACTCTTTTAATAGCTTCTCAGTAATTCTAAAGTCTTCAGAAATAAATGGCGATGATATAGTTCAACAAATTCATTAACTAATACTTGTAATTCCTTGAAACATGTCATGCTGAATGGCTGAGCTCATGCTTAAATAGAAATTTTGTGATGGAAAATGAATTAAACTCTGCTAGTTAAGAAAATATTCCAGAAAAGAGCTTAAATTTTAAACCTAGAAGAGCAGCTTAGAGAAAACTGAAATAGCATGCAATAAAACAAATCCAAGCAGCTTGTTAATCTTGTGTGAAAAATGAAAAAGATAAAAGCATGTTAAAGCTTGAATGTAAAATATTAATGTGCTTAACATACAAAAAACTTAACTTATGCCCTTAGGTGATATCACTCATTGTTAAGGGTGATAAAAACTTATTTGTAAATGACTACTTTATGAAGGTTGAAAAATATAATCTCTCCCCCTCAAATGAAGCTGAAGTAAACCTGTTCCATAGTTATTTTGTTGAAATTTAAGATCTAATGAAAATGCAAGATATTTTTTCATATTTATCAAGTGTATACGTGCCAAAAAAACCTGTTTCATTTCATCCCTACCTGTTTTTAAACCTTGTTGACATAACCACCAATCTATCGTCAAATCAGCAGTTTGTGTGACATCTTGAAATGCCACAGGAATTCTCAGACTGTCTTTGCCTCCCTAGGCTACTCCCCTCCTTTTTTCTAAGGCATGCCAGCTTCAGCTCCATCACATCACAACCCTGTGTCATCCATTTTCTGACAAGAGGACTACCTATTACCTGACCAACTGCTGATCAACAAATTCATGTTTAAATTTTTAAACATGAATGGAGCAATGCACCAGCTATGTATATCAGTTAAAACCATGTAGACATAACCACGTAAGCCTATCTTATCAGAATGTTTTACTAATGCTGTTTGGTTGATCTTTCTTCCTCCCAGACTTGAACCCTACACAAGATTTGTGGATCAGGCAAGGAAGCATGACAAGTTAGGTAAGTCTGGTAAACTTTGGAGTTTGAAATCTAACACTAAAGAAGCTTCTGTTTCTTTCTTCGTCTGTCTGTGAAAGATTCCTGATGCTATTAGCTGCCTCCAAGGGGTATTTGTGAAGCTGGCCAGGTGTCACAGCCTGGAGCACCAGGAAGTGCATGATCCCAGTAGGCAGAAATGTTGCCAAATGCTTTTGATCTCTACAGAACAATAGACAACCTTCCCGCATATATGAAAAGGTACTGGGCATTAGCCTTGCTCATAGAAGAAGGTAAGAAGGAGTTGCCTTTTAGTGACCTGATTTCAGAGATTTAGTCAAGCAGTCGTAGCTCTTCCCAGGGTGGGAAAATGTAGTTAAGTTGGTTACTGCATAAATTCACAAGGCTTCTTGTTTTGCATCCGTATATAACAGCATCTGTCAAAATAACCCGTATTATTTAAAAAGTTTTGAGATTCATAGTTTGAACTTACTAAATTCATGTAATATACTTCATACCATTTTATAAAAATGCTTTTGTTTTCCTTTACTGTCAGGGTATCCAGCAAATTCAGGTTCAGACCACATCCTTGCCTGAAATTTAACTGCTCAAAGTGAGCCACAAAAATGCATCTCTTCCAGCTGCCCCATTATAAAAGTACACATGACATTATATATCTCTTCTCTCTAAAAATATACATTATTTCTAACAAGCAGAAAATTGTTCTGTTATCAAAATGGCATAATAATTTCCAGCCTTATGACTATCTGCAAAATTCAAGTGACATAATCATAGTACATGGATATTGTCTGAACTTCTTTTCCATGATAATTCCTGTCAAACAAGGAAAAATTCAGAGCAAACGTTGTAATGATGTTGAGTTTTCCAGGACTGAACATATTTCAGTTTCTTTCATACCCAGAAGAGGCCATTGGCTCACTGAAAATTGAAATACCAGCGATCCTCATCTGTTTGCCAATCTGCAAAGTAAACAGAAGCTTAACCTATTTGCTGTTATGCCAGTCTGTTGATGTTTTTGCTGCGATGCAAACCGTGATGCAGACTGGCCATGATTGACCCACTGGAACAAGGTTGAGCCTAACATCACTTCCTGTTTCTGGCAGCAATGCAGGCTTTTAATATGTTTAGGTTCAGGACAAGCAAGAAAAAAACACAAAAAGGGAAGGTCCAAGCAGCATGTTACCAAAATAAAGCGTATATATAATAAAAATAAAAATGTGTTTGGCCATCAGTGCACATGACTCAGCACATTCCTCTCCCAGCTGCACATCGATCCAACACCCTGAGACTTTGGGACACATATGTGCATTCTGTTCTCCCTCCAGGATGTATTATCACCCTTTAAAGGGAACAGTTTTCACTACTAATGATGCCAGACCATTATCATTTTCAGAAAAAAAAGAATTCCTCAGGCAACAGTTCTGGAGATAGTTTTCCAGCACTGGAGGAAAATGCAGTTGTTTTGAAAGCTGATGGCATGCTAATGTTGCCTATTCCGACTTCTGAGAAACCACTCTTTCTGAATGCAGTTTTTCACCCAAGCAGGTTCACCTGTTTTACACAGACAATGATACGTTTTGTCATCTCTCTGATCCTGCTATCAATATGTGTGTTTTACACATATTCTGAACATCCCAACATGGTTATTCAGTTTCTTTTATGTGTACTTATAACCAGCCTGCTTACAAAGAGCTGTTTGCTCTCATTATCTCTTATGTACTTAAAAAAAAAAAAAGGAGGAAAAAACAAAAGGAGAAGTCGTCCTTTTTTTGAGGGTGCTTACAAGAGTCATACTGAGTGCAAAACCTTGTTCTCCTGTAGGCTTCCTCTGTGTGACTTTATGCAAAGCAGTGGTTACTTCTGAGCTTCAGATGTTCATCTGTAAATTACCTTACACTTCAGCTCTGTAAGCTGATCTGCATTTTAAAATTTACTGAAAAAATGAGTAAAGAAAACATTAAAACGTACGTGCCTGTGCCATGGTTTAACTCCAGCCAGCAGCTAGGACCAAGCAGCTGTTCACTCACCCTCCCCTACCCCCTCCAAGGATAGAGAGAAGAGGGAGAAATGGAGGGGAGAGAAGAGAAAAAAACAACTCGTGAGTTGAGATAAAGACAGTTTAATAGAACAATATCAGAAAAGGAAAATAAAAATAATAATAACAATAATAATAACGACACAAGTAATTTTCACCACCCGGTGAATTGGCACCATCCCAAGCAGTGATCACAAGTACTCACCCCCCAGCTAACCCCATTTATATACTGAGCATGACACCTCTGGTATGGAATATTCTACTGGCCATTCCATTCTCCTGTCTAGACTTCTTGTCAACTTCTATGAGAAGCTGAAAAAAAGTGCTTGAAAACTATAAACAGCGCTTGGCAACAACTAAAACAATATGTATTATTGACATTCCTTTCATACCAAATCTGAAACACAACAACCACTAGAAAGAAAATTAACTCTGTCCCAGCTGAAACCAGGACAGCCTATCTCTAGTCAATGCCTTAAAAATCACATTTGGTAAGACAAAAGAAAAAAGTCCAATCCTTATAGCAAAATCTTGTATTTCTGATGTTTTAAACAGAAAGAAATTAATTTTTATTTACTGTCTATTAATGTTATGCAAATTGGAATAAAACTTTGTGAGCTATGCCTATACTCCTATAAACTACGTTTTCAAATAGACTTAGTCAAAATTTCTTTTACAGGGAAGAAAATTAGACAGGTACAGCACACCAAATGAGCTGAACTTTGTCCTCAAAGAAAATTGGTTTTTCCTTTTCAATTTCATTTCAAAGAGATCTGACAACTGTCGCTTTGAACAAACTTTAACAGCACAATATCCTTTGTGCAAGTTTCCCCCTGTCAGCTTTTCCATTCCAGCAGGAACTTACAACAAAGTGTATGCTGCCCTTTGAGTTGAGAACTTCATCAGTTGAATGAACACTGGTATAGTGCAGTGAAATTGAGGGCATACTCTCTCTGTGAATCTGAACAGTGCACTCTCAACAAATACAACTTCTCTATCTTTTACAAGGATAAACTAGCCATCCATCCCTCCTCACATTTTACCTGTTCTCCTGTGTTTACTGAAAATTAAAAGTCATTTGAAAATCTACCTGTTCAAACACAGGCTGGGTAGCAAACAGTCTTGGTCACAAACGCATCTCTCTCTCTTTCAGTTTTCATATATAGAATGTATGAAATAAATCTGCATTTATGCATTTCCATCCTTTCTGAAATCTACTGACCAAAATGTTCTTTTTCTTTTAATTTTCTTCTTAAGAAAGCCCTTAAGGGTATTTAAAAATAAAATGGGGGAAAAAAAAAGAAGAAAAAAATTTTAGAAAATTTAGAAAGTTCTTAGGAGTGATTAAAAAGATTCAATTCAAGAGATTAATCACATTCATGTAGTGAAATTATCATAGAATCATAGAATGGTTAGAGTTGGAAGAAAACTTAAAGATTATCTAGTTCCAAAGGTCTTTTGATGCAGTCCAAGGTGTGTCATTCATACCCAACTAAGATTAATACTTACATATTCTTGGACAGCATCACTCCCTTTCTCATGAATGTTTATTTATGACCATGTTTGAGACTACTGTGTTTTAGCATTCATGCATAGTTGACACATGGTGATCTCTTTAAGTGAAACATGGGAAGCAATTCTACAATATCTCTTCTGGCTCTCTTTTTATATATTTATCTCATGTAATGGGAGCCAGATGTTGTCTGAAAAGCTTCTTTAGGAAGAAGGAAAAAAAAAGGAAACACACGGAGAAACACTGTTTATGTGACCTGGTCTTGAGTGGATCTGCAGTCGTGAAAGCTGTCCAAACAAATAAATTTTGGTAGGACATAACACCGAAATAAGTACAGATGACTTTTCGGGTAAAGGTTTGGGCCCTTGAGTGCATCCAGCACTGTCTTTCAATCACAATTTACAAGGCTCATTGGCTTACTAATTTTAATCACTGGAACAGGTTGCCAAGAGTGCTTGTGGAATTTCCATCCCTGGAGATTTCAAAAGGTATCTGGACATGATCCTGGACATCCTGCTCTAGGTGAACTTTCTTGAGCAGGGACGATGGACTAGATGACCTCCAGAGGTTCCTTCAAGCCTCATGCATTCTGTGATTCTGTGAAAAAAAAAACAAACAAGGCAAACATGAATTTTAGTCTGTTTTCCTCTGTGCCATTTGCTGTACAAATCTAAACCCGTGACTTTTGCTATTCTTTGCCTTCTATTGCTAGGTGATTGTTTTAATGTTTTTTTCTTATCATAGAATCGTTAAAGTTGGAAGGGACCTTGAAGATCATCTAGTTTCAACCCCCCTGCCATAGGCAGGGACACCTCCCACTAGACTGGATTGCTCAAAGCCCATCCAGCCTGGCCTTGAACGCTTCCAGGAATGGGGCATCCACAACTTCCCTGGGCAACCTGCTCCAGTGCTCTCCACCCTCACAGTGAAGAATTTCTTCCTGATCTCTAATCTAAATCTTCCCTCTTCCAGTTTAAAGCCATTACCCCTTTTCCTATTGCTACACTCCCTGATAGAGTCAATCCCCATCTTTCCTGTAGGCCCCCTTTTAGTACTGGAAGGCTGCCCTAAGGTCTCCCCAGAGCCTTCTCTTCTCCAGGCTGAACAACCCCAACTCTCTCAGCCTGTCCTTATAGAAAGGTGCTGCAAACCCTCTGAACGTCTTCATGGCTACGTTCTGGACCTGCTCCAACAGGTCCATGTCCTTCTTATGTTGGGGACCCCAAAGCTGGACGCAGTACTCCAGGTGGGCGTCTCACAAGAGCAGGGTAGAGGGGGAGAATTGCCTCCCTTAACCTGCTGGTCATGCTTCTTTTGATGCAGCCCAGGATATGGTTCGCTTTCTGGGCTTCAGGCACACATTATTGGCTCATGTCCAGCTTTTTATCCATCAGCACCCTCAAGTCCTTCTCATCAGCACTGCTCTCCACCCAGCCTGTATTTGTGCAGGATTGCCCCAACCTGTGTACAGGACCTTGTACTTGGCCTTGTTGAACTTCATGAGGTTTGCACAAGCCCACCTCTCAAGCCTTTCAAAGTCCCTTTGGATTGTATCCCTTCCCTCCAGCATGTAAACCACTCCACACAGCTTGGTGTAGTCAACAAACCTGCTGAGGGTGCTCTCAATCCCACTGTCCACATCGCTAACAAAGATGTTAAACAGCGCTGGTTCCAATACTGACCTCTGAGGAACGCCTCTCATCACTGCTCACTGCTTGGACATTGAGCCATTGACCACAACTCTTTGAGTGCAGCCAGCCAATTTCTTATCCACCGAGTGGTCCATCCATCAAACCCATGTCTCTCCAATTTATAGAGAAGGATGTAATGAGGGACAGTGTGAAATGCTTTGCACAAGTCCAAGTAGATGATGTCAGTCGCTCTCCCCTTATCCACCAATTCCGTAATGCCATCAAAGAAGTCCACCAAATTTGTCAGGCATGATTTACCTTTTTTGAAGCCATGTTGGCTGTCTCAAATCACCTCCTTATTTTCCGTATGCCTTATTTTCCATGTGACTTCTCCTCTATTAATATTTAGTTATTAGTGTCAAATGTGCACATAGAGAAAACTTGAGTGCAGAATAGGTAAGGTTACCAAAGAAATCCATGCCTAATTTAATTACAGACTTTTGATGATCAAGTCTGCTAAATAGTTGAGAAATCAGCTCAAATATTGCATGGCTAACCAGGACATGGAATTTAAATCTTTTTTTAAAAGTTCTAGGAACTTTTTTTACCCAATTCGAACTGTGTAGTTGATTAAGAATCTAAATACCTTAGGATCATGGAAATTCATATTTATTGATAAGATAAAATATTTTAACACAGAAAGCCAAATTAGCTAAAAAGAAGAGTCCAATCAGACTCTAATTAGAACAAAAATTAATAATAGTGGAAAATCTGAAGATCTAGTCACTATAATTGAATGCATTTTTGACACTGAAGAGCATATGCCCAGGTATTCTTAGTCGTGTAATTGTCAAACTGAAACATGAAATTCAATGCACTGTAACGACAAGTTCCTGAAAGCCTTGGGTATGCTTATGTTTGTTATCTGTATGTACACCTATAGCTATGTATGTGTGTTTTTATGAAAATACAGGGGTTTTATGGCTATGACTGTCGTTGGGAAGAAAGTGTATCTCAAAATCTACATTTTGAATTTTTACTTGGGGCTCTTCCACCTCAAATTCTGATTGGGAAGACGTGAACAATGGTCTTCTCTGTGAGGATTCAATTTCAGTTTCAATTTCCTCCCTAAAGGTTCGGTGACATTTAGCTTTGGAATTCTATGCTATGGTATTTTATGCTTTTGTTTACACTGCTATTATACCACCTTTCCTGGTTATTTGTTTACATTAAATGATACACCTGTGCATCGTAGCAGAAATTTTTATGAGAGGGAATTAAGTACACTTGCTATTCAATCTCAAGGATTCCAATAGTGTAAGTGAAACCTCCTGAATTTTAGTACTTGAAATAACACCACCATTCTATATACTGTAATGTGTGATCATTTCAGATCCCTAATCTGTATAAATATTTAGAGGGACATATTTCCATGAACACCAAAACAGATACAAGAGTATAAAACCAGACAAATGTAAATTTACCTACATATTTCTTCTGATTTGGAGATTCTCTTAGCCTTGGTGGCATGTATATTTCATATATTTTTATAGTACTTATAGTGTAATTTTTATATTATGTACACTCTTCAGTGGTCCTCCATTTCTTTATACCTCCAGTTCTGTCACTTATTTCACACTTTTTGTCTTAAACTGTAAAAGGACATTCCATTGTCCTTTAGCCTAAGGATGAAAATCCACCCTGCAGTTGTTCCTTCACTTCTTGATGTCACCTCACTATTTTTTTATTCTCTTCTGTAGGATCAGAGGTCCCATGCTCCACAGGAATGTAGAAATGATGATGCTATACAAGACGTTTAATCTGTGCTAAAGAAGTGGACCAGCACGAGCATTTTTTAATCTTAAGCTTCTTATATGCATACAGGACCCTAAAAATGTCCTAATACATTATAACCAGGAGAACATAGCTATGTTTGTACCCTGTAATCTCTGACTGCTTTAAATTCCATACCTAAGAACATCTAATGAAGACTGCAGAACAACTACTGGAGAAATTACATTGGGAAGAAGTCACATAAATGACTAAAGAAGAGAGGAAAATAGGAGTGTAGTACCATTCCAAGCTGGTATAAAAGGCTAAAAGCTGTTTCTTTGTGTGTGCTTTATAGATAGGTTCTACGGAGAAAGGAATGTTGTACAGACAAAGGGATGTTGCAGGGATGGGGTTAGTTTCTTTGTTTTTGTTCACATCTGTGTTCCACTTTTGTACTACATTTATGCAGCGGTCATTTATTAGCATTTATATAGCTTGCTGTTTCAAGACATCTTGCAGTCAGTCATTGGATTTAACAAGAGCAGGGATATCTCGTGCTTTGAATTCTTCTAATGTTTTGTTTGAAATGTGAAGCAAAGTAGAAAAAGCAGTCTGAAATGCCATCTGAAATTAACAAAAGCATTTGCTTTATGTTTGTGACGTGCTTAAAGAATGCATGAGCTGACAATAAGGAAAGAGAAATAATTGAGATACTTCCCCGAAATTGTGCCACTAACAAAATACTAAAAAAGTGATATGATTTAAAAAAATATAAAACCATACAGTGTATTCAAATTCATTCATAGCTGTAATTTAATAATAGGTTTCAGTAAGAGACAGGCAATAATAAAGATTTAGAGTGATTTACCTGTTTCACAATGAAAGTAAAAGAGTTTATTGACAGTATAGACAAATCAGGAAATAATGATTCCTGTGGCAAAAGAAAACCCATGATTAGGATGTCCAGTTTCTTTTTATGACAAATCTTCCGTCCTGCTTTGTACAACACTGAATGATCTGGCCCTTCCTTGCTGGATTATGCTATTGATGCTAATACAATTATATTTCGATTTAGATGGTTTGTGAGTTCTACCTGTATTTACACTCCCTCATAGTTTGATCCTGTACAGCACTAATTGCATTATGGTCAAAGGTGCTCTATTCCTCCTCCATTGCACACCATCATTTCCTCCACAGGTTTTGAAAAGTAGTGCTAATATCTTAAAGAACATGGACAGTTATTTCAATGGGAAATTATTAATTTTATTATTATTTGTATCCTATAAACACAGCAAAAGTCTTCTATGGAGGCAAACATTCCTTCTGTTAAAACAGCAGTCATTTCTTCTGACATTGAATCATGTTCAGATGTCATCATGTTTTATGATGCACATGGCAGCGCACATGCATGGGAGCAAGAGGAGTCAGAAGAACAGTAAGAAGAATGAGAATTGGCCTGTTTGCTTCTTCAAAACTAAGATACCTCAATTACTTTTATCTTGTTCTTTATATACAGCAGCTGTGGGCTGAGTCTTACTCGAGAAAATTTGTCGAAGAATCTCTTTAACTCCTCCAGAACCTTCCACTTAAGCATCATAGTAAAGTTCTGGAAGAATTTATGGATCCAAAAAGAATAAATTTGATCTAACAACTGTCTTCTCCTATTGGAAAATAAGAACATTTTTCCATTTTACCAGTAGTTCCAAGAAAACCCCATCTCTACATTCTATAATTTTTCAAAATAGAAGAGGTTTGCTTTGAAAAATCATTTGAAAGTCCACGAACAGAGTTTTTACAGAAGACTCAAGAGAGAATATATTTGCACCTAGAGATCATAGTTCCATACATTAGAATGTTAAAACAATGCATGGCAATAATAACAGAATAATTTTTAGAACGACAGGTTCAGAGTCAAAAGCTAAACTTGACCATGATGACAGAGAGGCATAAATTCACCAGATACTTCAAGAGATCGATTTTGTGACAAGAGATTTCTTCATAATGTCCTCTTGAGTTATAGGAATTGGACTGCCATAAAGAGTACTTGAGATTTTCAATTTACCTATTCTGATGCAAAAGACAGAAACATAGAATATACAGAAATAAAACTTTCTAACACACCACAATGAACTGCACTGACCGAAATAACAGCAACTTGTTTCTGTATCAAAAGCCCTTTGTTGTTAAAAGCTGAATGAAGTTATTTTTAGTGACATTGCTTGAGTCTGTGTTCTGGAAGCGATATTATTTTGGATCTACCTTATTTCTTGACATGGTGTATGAAGCAGTAATGTTGTGGAGTGCTGAGATAAGCACTAAGGTCCTAAATGGCCACAGATTTCTAGCACTTGTTTAGCAATCGCATTTCAAAGCATAACACAGACTTACTAAATAACAAAACAGAAGAGAAGAAGTTACTCTGAGAGCACAGCAGTGAAAGATTTGAAAAGATGGCTGTCATGTATAACCTATTAATTATTTACCAGTGTCAGAATTGTATCCAGAGAATCCCAGACTCATGTATCTGAGCAGGATAAAAAGTCAACATCAATCCTAGCTTACCAGAGTGGTGATTTTTTTCTAAACAGTGACTTACAACAATATGTGAGATAGAAAGAAGATAGGAATTTTAAACTTAATCAGTCACTACATACTGTTGTCGTTTTTCACTAAAACTGCTTTATTAGTTAATTTAAAACTCGCTGTACAAAACTGAGGTGGAATGATATGCTTTGTATGCACCACTTAAGAGAAAGCTTGAATGTAGATACTATTTATATTTAAGAACAGATCTTTCAAAAATGTTGGAAAGTCACATCTTCTAAGGGGTTTACTCTCTAATTAAATAATTTTTCAGTTGGAGTTCTGTGCAGAAATATTTTGGATGATCTGGGCATCAGTCTTGTTAAAAGTAATGGATTGTTTTTAGTACTCACATATCTAAGGCCAGATTTTACAATTACTAGGTCACTAGGTATATTAGTCAGCTGCCCCAAAGATTTGCAGAATATGGCTATCTTGTTTAGGTACATCTGAAAATCAGCAGGTTTTGTACCTAAATTACTTCAGAAGAAGCTTTTGTAATTTATAACTTAAGATTCTGAAAATTTCATCTTAAATATGCCACATACTGTATACATGAAACACTCGTCTGTAAAGCACTTAAAATCTGTATATTTTATGTAGCAGTATTATTATAGAGAAGGTGTAGCATCCAATAGCATTGCCAAATAACAGTTTTATTTTTCAAATATATTGTAAACATGGATTTTTCAGGAGCTTATTCTGTGTGGATAGCTCTAAGCAAAAAGTTTAGAAAGCTCCCAAAATGTTAAACTCTTGCTGAATTTCATGACAAGGTAGTTTTTAATAATATGTTAACTAGTTCAACTGGGTTTGGTTGTTGGTTTGGGATTTTTTTTCGGATTTTTCATATTGTGCATGAAATTCTCATTTTCTTTCTTATCAAATCTGGCAACTTTTGATTCATGTCATTTCTTTCTCGGCTGCAAGGGTAGAGCCACTAAAAATACAATTTATAATGGAAGTAGTTGCAGCTTTCATAAGGAGCTAAACCAAAGCTAAGGTTTACTGTTCACAACACTAGAATAAATTCGATTGAAGGATGGAATTCATCACGAAGACATATCTATAAATGGCTTCTATGTACGTCAAAAGCATGACTGGGTCATTCAAAAACAGAGCAGTGAGTACTTCAGCAGGCTTTCTTTCCTTTAAGAACACGTATTATATATCCTATAGGATGTCTTCATGGTCTACTGAGCCAGTATATATTGCAGATATTAAAAAAAATATTTTATGTATTTATTCACCAAAGCAAAACAGATATCAAGAAGCCATTCCAGGCTGTTTTCATTCATACACTATTTTATATGGCCTACTATTTATCCAGTAGATTGGAATGGCTCCTTAGAAGCTGTTTCGGTTAATGAGGTCATTATGCATTAAAGACACAACCCTTCCTTGAGGAAACTCTGTGTTAAAATTCTAAGGGGAATTTAGTGCAACTGTAGCCTATTTTAAATTGCTTTTTATGTACAAATACTGTATGCAATGCTGTATGCAGCTAGTTGAAATTTCATCCTTTTTTCTAGATGCTGTGTTTTTTACAAGTGAAGCTTTTGGAACTAAAAATCACATGTTGTACATATCTTTAATGCCTTCATTTTGCCTAATATATATAAATCAAGAACAGTTCAGTTGGAAATGAGCATGATGCTTGTTGATAATGGATCTATTCCAGTTGCCCCTCTTGTCACAGATGAGAGAAAGATTGTTGTCTACAAGTTAATTTTATAGTAGAAATGGTACAGAATAGTGTTCAAACTAGTCCCACTGCACTTAAAATCTGTTTGTACAGTTTATGTAGCAGTAGTGTCTTCTTTCATGTATATGATATCTACTTGACAAATTATCAGGAAGACTAAGATTGATCTGCATATTTGCATAGGTGGAAAATTGAGTATCTGCATTTTTTGAATGTGCATTGCTAGTTCTGCTTGTTGGGGATGAATTGTCCAGGGACATTCTCTTATCTTTACCTTTCTTTTTTTTAGGAAATAAATAGCCAAATTTAGTATGGTTGGAAACCCTCATCCTCTTTTAAACTGTAGTATCTTCCTACTCTGATATATATTACCCATGGGATGACTTCCATAAGTCTCAGAACATAATTGTTTCTCTTTCAATTTTGTTCCCACTGAATGTTTTGCAACTTAAATAAATATACTTCTACATAGGCATGAATATCCCTTTTAATTTGGTAAAGCATTCTCCTTCATGTGGCAAATCTTACCACAATATTTTGAAACAAACAGCATCCTTCTTTAAAACAGTTTTTTAAGCAAAACAAAGCAAAACTAGAAACAGTGACAAACTCCTAATGAAACAGTCATGAATACCAATATCCTGTAATGCAAGAAGAAATAGGGTATCTAATAAGCTTGTGTTTAAAATGAAATGCCATTTCAAGGTGAATAGAGTGATCATCTAAATAAATGTCACTGTGAGGTTTTTACTCTCCTAAAGCACTGCACAATGAAAGGGTCTAGCCTTTGACTACATACATGTCCAAGGCAAAGCACCCACCAACTCAAAAATCAATCTATAAGATCAAACAAAGGAGAAAAGCTCTGGTCTAGGCTTGTTTTGGGTTGCCTGGGTTTTTTGGGGGCAGGATGGTGGTGGTGATGTCAGTGTACTTGCTTAATTTTCCATTCCCCACATTCTTCTTTTCTTCCAGACAATTCCAGATCCTACTCTGAAAGGGCGTTTTTTTTCTTCCTCATGTGCAAAACTAAAGCTTTGAGCACTCAGTTGCTATGGAAACAAAAAGGACAGAAACAGTTTATGTATTTCAAAAGCTGTCAGCCTATATGCTGTGGATTTTGATAACTAAACCTAAACATGAACCATCTTTTTTTAAAACCATTGTGACATTTATTACTGTGCATGACTGTTGCTAGGGAAAATAAGGCATCTATTTTGCTTAGCTTATTTCCCATTGGTTTTATAAATAGTTGGCATTTCAGAACTAATTTTTGTTCTTAATCAGTGTTTAGCAAACCAGACTGGAAATAAACATATAGTGAGCTGGCAAACATTGCAGCTCTCTCCATGGTTAAAATAAAGCAAATTGCAGCACAGCCATTCAAAGACAGACGCATTGATGAAAGACATCTTTTATATATTATATTTAATACCTACAAATATGTGCTAAGTTACCTAAGAAAATTTTATGAAAAATGAAAAAAATGCTGTCTTTTCTGCAAAATATAGTAACAAAATCATTTCTATGTGCTTTTCTGAGCCTTAAAAGGTGAAGTTGCTGCTACACAAAACCAGGATATTTTCTGAACTGAAAAAGACTTCTTTGAATAATTAGTTTTACTAGACATTAACAGTGTCTATTCTATTGTTGTTCTGATGGACATTCTAATGGTCACAAGATTAAGGTTCCCATAACAAAGTCTTTTTATCAGAATTTAATGCTCCAGCTAAATGAACCAAGAAATTTGCACAAAAAACAACTTCCTTAGTAGTGCACCGTGATGAAGGCCTGTAACAAGTACAAAACTCATCTCCCCCAAATATATCAGAGATCAGCTCAGTTTGGAAAACAACATAAAAGATCATGACTCAAAAAGGATTCTTTTACATGGGGAGGAGAGGAGAATGAAAATGTGTCAGAATATTTTCTGAGTGCTTTTACACATAACATTTAGCTTTCTCTTTTCCACCCACAGTTTCTGTGATTTTAACGATAATAATTGAAGTTATTTAATAGTGATAGCTGTTCTTCAAAATGGAATATTCTGGACCCACTGCTGACATGGTCCCTTGCATTGCATCAAAAATACATGAAAAATAAACATTTTACAATACAAACGAGATATCAGAATTGCTTATAATACAGTTTCATCTGCTTTGCCATTTCGAAGGAAAACGGAACTATAGAGATGATTAAAACAGAACAATTTTTATTTTTTAATTTTCCTAGTTATGAGATTTAGATAATATCTATTTATGTAGCCAGGTAACTAATTTCTTAAATTTAAGTCTGATCAGGCCTGGAAACTTGTTCTGAACATAAATAAAAACATTTATCATGAACCATACAACATTTTTATTTATGTGTTACTATAATGTAAAAAGGCAGTATTCTGTAATAGTCTAAATTATTCAATAGTCTATATCATCTAGACATCATTGACAGACTAAATCTTTTTTGAAGATAGTTCATTTTGAGTTGAATGGGCAAAAATTTCAGACAAAACTCAGTGCTTGTAAAAACCTTATCCTGAATATCTTGTTTGTACAGGTGGTAGAACACCAACCTAGCAATCTAGTTTATTATAATGAGTATCGTGTGGGTTGCTGTACCTTTTTTTCAAATGTTATTAGCACATGATGGAGAAATTTTCTGATTGAGGAAAATTATTGGAACACCATCACACACTAGTTCACTGGGTTTCTCTTTAATTAACCCACAATAGCATCAGTCGGAAGACTTTGACTGAACTCCTGGTTGTGTTGGAGTAAATTAAATGAACTGAACTTTGATCAACTTAAATAAGAACAGAATTGTACGCACAAGCTCAGCCATTGGCTCTGTAACATATTTTCTGCATGGTCTTAGGCAAATAAAAATCACTATCTGTTAAACAGTAAAAATAATTACTCTTCCTCACTTCCCCACACCTTTGCCCAGAGTCAAAGGGCCATCTTCAAGGTTATATTTGTTAATGACATTTATATATAATCACAAATAGAGACTACAAAGAATTCTGAAGGTCCCAGAGGAAGGTGGTTTGTATACATGAGTGATGTTCTTATTCAAAATATTCTACAGCCTTCAGTAAAAGTTGGACACATGCTTCAGTATACTTTAAAGTATGTGTCACAAAAACAATTTAACCAAATCGTGTTTAGACTTTGGACTCCCAATTAAAATGAAGAAAAGTCCTCAGAACATAGCCCGTATTCAAGTAAAAAGAATACACAAGGTGTACAGAAAGGGAAGCAAAATCTAATTAGACGTATTAAATGCTTCTTCAGTAACCCTGGGCTTGTCTCATGTATTTCAGACCTCAATCAAGACAGTGTTACGAAAGCTCTGTGAGAAATAGAGTGTCCTGAAGAGAACAAGGGGTGAGGCAGCTGAGTTCTTAAATTATTTTTGAGGGCTGATAGAGCTAATAGCTAGATTAATTTAACAAAACCAAGTGAACAAAGAAATAGAAAGTGAGCTGTCTCTCAAAATCAGATTTATCAGGAAGAATATCCTTATCATTCTGTTCCAGTCCTACCAATAATCAGGAGGGAGTAAAAACAAAAACTAATCAGGGCACTGTGGTGTGTTACTCACAAGCTTATAACTGGCAGTAAAATTGAAAGGACTATGTCTGCTGTGGTGAATAATTTCTACACTGAGGCCCAGAACAGACAAGTCTCATCATTTGTAACATCTGCCCCAAAAAAACTGAGCCAAAATAAGCTAGTTAGAAAGTTACATGTCTTCCTTTTATTCCAAGAAACTTGGCTTAAAAAAGCCTACAGGGGATTCTGTATTTTGAGAGATTTTTCTAAAACAGATAAAGTGTATGAACTAGGCTATAAAATTACATTTGTGCATCTGTTCTTATTTTAGAAAAATGTAATTGTGAGGTATTATAGAATGTCACATACAAGTGCATGCATACATGTGTACATATATACATATAGGTGCTTATAGGAAACTGTGCCCTTGATTTATTGGTAATTGATTACTTTTATTAAACAGTCTAGAAATACCATGTAGAAATCTATAAAATTTTAAAAAACAAATGAGAATTCAAGTGCAGCCTAATGAAAAAGGTTCAGGTAGGTTCGAAATTTGAATTATCAGATAAGATACATAGCACGAGCTCCTTCCTCACCTCTCAAATAATGATTACGCTCTTTTTGCAAAACTAACTAAATTATTTCCTTCCGACCCTCCCTTTCTCCTTCATTCTTTCATTCATTCCTTCATTCATTCCTTCTTCCTTCCCTCCTTCCTTCCTGTTGGGTGTCTCTGACACATAGGAACTAAACTCTCAGAAAGCTTTTCTGTCTTCTCACGCAAACTTTTTCCATTATTACAGTTGAGTTTCTGAAAGGAGGAAGTGATGAGCCATTGTTTCCCTTTGTGTGAACAATATTGTCACACTCAGACCTCTTTTTTGATCCAAGTTTTAAGAAAAAGACAAATTGATAACCTACCCTTAATAAGGAAGCTACTTTAGCCATATGGCACTGATTATGTTTCTTCATCAGCACTGATTGCTGCAGCTTTTATGTCATCTGGTACATTTTGCTTCTAAGTTAGACTATATAAATTTGATGCTGAGTCAGTTCTATTGTAATCTGACATATTCATTGTATAACTAAAACTAACAGATTCAAGGCCAGGTTGGATGGTGCTTTGAGCAACCTGGTCTACTGGGATGTGTCCCTGTCAGTGGCAGGGGGGTTGGAACTAGATGATCTTTAAGGTCCCTTCCAACCCAAACCATTCTATGATTCTATGAAGACTGAAAACATGGGTTTGAATTCTTAGTCTTAAAAATCTGTGTTTTAATTTAGAAAGATGTCTTTTTTTTTTTTTTTTTAAAAAAAAAAGCCATATATACTTATATGCCTGCAAAGACTTCGGAAAAAAAAAGTTGTCCCTAAAATAGTAAAAGACAGTTGGCCCAGCCTGCAAAGTGAAGTTATTCTACAGATCTTTTCCTCTTATTCTGCTACACACTTACAAAGGGCTCAAGCATATTACTAACACCTGTACATGGTGTTGGTAACTTTAATGATGTCTATGTTGCAGGGGTGATTAGACCTTTTGGCTGAAAATTGCAATCCAGAGAGACAAATTATCTGGCTTGACTTCTTCTGCAGCAGTGTCTCAGGAACTGTTTACAGGGTAGGAGCAGCAGCAGCAGCTGGTGCTTGGTCCCCATTGTTGTCACCTGTCCTGGTTTGAGCGACACAGGATTAATTTCTGTTTCAGTAATTTTACTGTCAATATTGTCTCTTTCAACACTTGGGAAAACTGCATTTTTAGAGGACTCTAGTGTTTGAATAGGTGAAAATATTTACTTTGTAGCCAGCTATGGCATGTGGATTTCAAGGTTTCAGTGCTTTTGAGCTTGTCGGGTGCAGGGATGAGGAGGAGCAAGACCCGGGCGCTTGACCCAAGCTGGCCAACAGGATTATTTCATACCATCAGCGTCACATTCAATATAAATTATTAAGTTTGCTGAGAAGTTCTCTCTTCCTTGATGACTGTGGAGTTCTGTCTCTTCCTTGATGGCTGCGATCCTGAGAGCCTCTTGCCCTGGTGCCGGACCCCTGAGGGCTTCCCTTCCTCCCGAAACTGTAGTGCTCGCAGTGTCTGACATTTGTTGTCCCCTGCTGGGAGTGCACAGCTTCCTACTATATAATTAGCTAAGTATAATTTTTGTATATTTTATATTGGTATCGGGATCAATATTGGCTCTTTAATATTATTAATGTTACTTATTTAGTCTTATTCTATTAAATCTTTTTATATTTCAGCTCTCAGGTATCCTTTTTTCCTGATTCCCCTTCCTGGGAGGGGAGGGGTCATTGGGTGATAGAATAATTGTCTGAACAATAATAAATTGTTGTGGGCTCTTCAAACCATAACACACCCGATAAGAATAGTGAGAGGTCACTGTCAGAGGCATAATACAGGAGTAATGTGACCCTTGGTCTAAACCACTTCTACCTTTCTTTCATCTTACTTAGTGTAATTCACTAAACTATTTCAATTCTAAGCAAAGCAGTAAACAAACCTCCACAGAGCTTCAACTGAAGGCTTCATCTACTCTGTTTACTAAAACTCACCACCACCACCTGCTGTTTCATACATCTGTGCCATACAGGAGCTGAACAGTCTTCTGCAGATAAATATATCTTTACATTATGAAAGGCCAGCAAATCCAGCTGATGGAAGAGCAACAAGCTATAGGCTGATGACCTGACCTGTATGAGATATCAAAAGACACAAAAATTAATACACAAGGCTTTTTCCTCTTATATATGCCACTTTATAGATTTTGTCTAATAGCAAATTATATAGAGCCCTTCTCTCATCCACCCCCACCACATAAACTACTTGCTTTCTTAGGTATTTTGTTCTTATCTAACAGAACAATGTAGTCTTACATATTAAGAACTATATAAGTATTAAATAATAAAATGGAGAAGTATAAAGGAATTAGCTGAAGTTAGTGACACTTTTGAGATTTCACTGTCTGTAATACCACTGTAGCATCACAGAATCACAGAATGATCGGGGTTGGAAGGGACCTCTAGAGATCATCTAGTCCAGCCCCCCTGCCAAAGCAGGTTCACGTAGACCAGGTTGCACAGGACTGCGTCCAGGTGCATTTTGAATATCTCACAGAAGGAGACTCCACAAACTCTCTGGGCAGACTGTTCCAGTGCTCTGTCACCCTTAAAGTGAAGAAGATTTTCCTCATGTTGAGACAGAATTTTCTGTGTTCCAGTTTGAGCCCGTTGCCCTTTGTCCTGTTGCTGGGCACCACTAAAAAGAGTCTGGCCCCATCTTCTTGATACCCACCCTTTAGATATTTGTGAGCATTGACGAGATCCCCTCTCAGTCTTCTCTCTTCCGGGCTAAACAGTCTGAGGTCTCTCAGCCTTTCCTTGTAAGAGACATAGTCCAGTCCCTTGATCATCTTTGTAGCACTCTGCTGGAGTCTCCAGTAGTTCCTTGTCTTTCTTGAGCTGGGGAGCCCAGAACTGGACACAGTACTCCAGATCAACAAAATACCTTTTCTTCTTTATATATAATGTATATGCATTTAGTTTTGTCCCTGCTTTTTCCTTTTACTTAAGCATTTCTTCTCCCTCCACAGTGATTAAGCAGCCAACATATTTATGGAAAGCATCCATAACTCCTGTGGGGCAAACAAACCAAATTATTTCGGTCTCCTTTGGTATTAAATGGCTGTAAGATGTTTGCCTTGATCATTCTATTGTCGTTTATTCCAAATTCCCTTCTTGAATGTGAAGAACCGTGTTTTTATATGACATTCCAGATGAAGTTTCACGACATTGAATATTATCTTAAACACTTTTCTGGAATGCTAGCAGGTAACAAATAAGCGCCATGTCATTCAAAAGTTTAGTTTTCCTGTATTCACAATAAATCCATTTGAATTTTCCCTATGGCCTCAAGGTCATGATTTATTAATGCTCTCCAAACAGGTATTTTTAGAGACAAATAAATATCCATTTTTGGTGCAGATTTGCTTGAAGTTCATTAATTTACAAGAATAAGCATAATTACTTTTACTAATTAATTTCTGAAATTTAACTTATTTGTCCTGAATACACCCTTTCCTTGGATGGGTAACTACACAAGCACTTTAATAAATGTAAATGAAGTGTGAACAAATGTTTTCCTTTTAATCATCTAGTTACATGAAGGAATATGCAAATAGTATGACTGCATTGTAAGTGTTTGGCAAAGTTATTGTTTTACAAATCTGTAATGCTCTTAGGCTGACTTGATTTCTACTGTTATTTCAAGCCAGTAAGTTCTCAGATAAAGCCAGCATCTTGTCAGGGGGATGATATAAACCAAACTCAAGGATCCTGTACTGGATGGCCCGCTAGGCTGAAAAGGCTTCTCAAACAATTCCGAAGGGAATTCTTAGTAAAAGGAAAGCACATTTTGCATTATTTTTCTCCTTCTATTTATCTGCTGCTCATAGTATTTTAAATATAACCCTGGCTTGTTTTTTTCTGTGCAGGCTACATGGCAATTAAAACCAAATATTACAGCAGCAGTTCTCAGATCACTGCATGAAAACTTAAATAATCATGTAGTGTCAATGACTTTACACAAGTCCAATCATCAGCCCTGGCTGTAGTGCCTCCAGGTATAATTTCTGTTTTACTGGCACCCAGTCCAACACATTTGACAAAATCAGACTTTTAAGTGTATATAATTACTTAAGTTACTGAAGGCCAAGGCAAAGGAGAACTTGCCTGAATTCAACCTTCAGGCAAATATGCCTAAACTGTTGTCAAGAATAACCTTCTTCAGGATCTTCTTTACTGCTGAATAGCAGTAGATACTTCCTATTTAATCCGAAAATCTTCTCTGTAAAGCTGAAATTATCCTGGTATGAGCAATGAGGCATTGTCAGCTAGACTCAGAAAGGATGGTGCAGACTACGTGAAAGAACATCCAGTTATCAGCAGTGTCTAACTGCTTAAGAGAGAAGGTAGTTTTGTACCTTTGGACTAGAAAATGAATTTAGGCAGTTGTAATACAGCTAACTGGATGTATCAAAAAAAACTTTGAGCTGACCTCTTCAGCCAGTCCTTCATATCTACATGTGTTTGAGCTTCTATGATTCACAAACTAATTCCCAGTGTGCACAGATTCATTCAGACGCCCAACATTTGTGATGATCTCAGCCTCTCACCATGGGCAGCACTGAATTCAGGAACTACAAAATCTGTGACGTTTTCTTTTCATTATGGTAACTTTGTTTCTAAATTTTTTTTACAGATTTTTATGAGCTGCTGCTTCTTTTGTTCATCCTAAGCTTTTTTTTACAAAGTTTCTCTCTGGAGTGGGGGTATTCGCTTACACTGCAACACAATTACTATAAGAACTACATAAACAATTTCTACCACACCAGTTATTTCCACAAAACGTGTATGCTTTATTGCAACGTGGATAAAAGGACAGCGTCTCGTACAGGATTTGGATAAAAGGCTTTGGACACACTGTTTTGCTCTCTTCATGAAAAAACATTTTGGATTTCAAAAACCTGCTGGGAAGTGACAGAAATACTTTAAAAACAGTGAGATTTAATCTCATTAGCTCAAACCTCTGAAGATGTATGGAATCTGTTTTTAACATGTCAAAATGTGGTTTGACCGCTATTTTTGCTGCAAACGCCTACACAGCTGCAGACTTCTGTGCCTCTGTTGGAATTAATGTGATTCTAATGCAACTAAACAGGATTAGAGGTGAATATTTGAGAGAAAAAAAATAGTCTCATATTCATGATTTTTTTTTCTTGTTTTTAGTTCCAAGTAAAATGAGGATTGTGGATATTCACTAAATTAATTCTCTTTATATTAGAGTTTAATTAATCCAGAATGACAGTTGAGTCTGCTTTCCTAATGTTCTGTTGTAAATCATCTGCAAAGCTTCAGTTGACTTAAAATTAGACGCATTTATGCACTGCAAAAATGAAAACATTAATCCAGAATTAGCACTATGGAATAAATGTAATTCCATTACATTTCATGCCAAAAGCCTCTATGTGTAAGCCTTTAAAAATTGAAGGGTAATTTTTAAATCAATCCTTTTAAGTGTGAAATAATGCCATATTTTAACTTCACAGGGAAAAAGATAACATAAATAATGTAGAATTTTATTAATGATTAATATCCTGATTTTTGTTACTTCTGATGTATTAAGAAGTATATTTCTCTTGTAGGCTCTCTCCATTTTTTACATGTTTAATTATCCAAAAGAACAATAATAATTGCAGTTATGGTTATGGTTTTGGTTAGCCAATGAGCTGCAACTGATCCTGATTTCCTTTGAATTTATTTGGAATTCAACAGCTGAATTGTTTAGAAGAAAGGTTTTCCAAATGTGGATTATTTACAAATCACTCTGTATAATTCTTGTTGTGCAGTTCACAAACTGTTTTATATCAGATTATTTTTATACTTTGACCATGTGAACCATTTCAGAGTGAAGAAAAATGAACAATAAAAGAGGATGCATTTTGTCAGGAAATTTTCAAACAAACATTTATACTAATTTGTATGAACTTTGTGAAGTTCTGATCCTCTGCACAAATTCTCCATCACATCAGTGTTCTTTCAAACAATAAATACTGTGGTTCAGGTTTATAGTCAATCAGATTCTCCTTTATTTAAGAATGAATTCTATTATTTACTATCCAGTAATAAAGGCCTGAAATTTTAAACACTCCCTACCAACCTTGTGTATTTCTGCTGCTTTTTGCACTTTAAAAGGAGAGGTTGCATTGTGCTATTTTGCTTTTGTTTTTCTTTAAATATTATACACTTCTAGCACATGACCATCCAAAACATGATACCAGCTGCAGTTTTCACTTCTCTGTTCCATCCCTTGCTTGAGAAACTCCTCTTCCAATACGTGGGTGGTCCACTCTCTTCAAGGCTAGCTCCTTACTGAATAAGTTATTTGTCATGGTTTAGGCCAAATTGGCCACTGGGGATGTTGCAGACCCTAGATGAGATCGACAGATGCTCCCCTCTACCCCTCTTCAAAAAGAGAGGCAGAGGAGGGAAAACAAGACTTATGAGTTTAGAAGGAACTAAACTATTTTAATGAGATACTAATAATAAAATAAAAAGGGAATAATGAAATATATACAAAACCGTATCAAGGTCCCAGGATGACAGTCACGACACCGGCTGGCACTGGGGCAGTCCCAGGCTGGACTCAGTGACAGACAGGAACTGGATTCCTGATCTGCATTCAGGATCAGGACCAAAGGCAGACGACTGAAGTGAAGAAAGAGAGAGTGAGAGAGAAAAAAAGTGGAAAAAAAAGAGAGCTGACTCTTTGATCCTTCAGCTTTTATACTGAGCATGAGGCAGAGGGGTTGGAATATCCTGCTGGTCACTTTTGGGTCACCTGTCCTGTCCCTTCCTCCCCGCAGATGGGACCCCACTGCGCTTTTCCGCTTCTGACCCTCCAACGGGGCAAGTAACAAAGTTGGTTGCCCTTGGCTGTTATAGCAATAAGTGTAAGCGAGAGCCTCTCCGCATCCCATGCCTGGGCATCAGCTATAAACATTGGTCTTATCACTCTGAGAGAGCGAACAGTGTCTGCACAATATGCTGCCAATTTTAGTAGTCAGAAGAGGCCCAGCTAAGAAGCAAAGTTACTGAACAAAATTGGTCCTGTTTTACCTCAAACCAGGACACTGGGGACCAACCTTATCAATCAATAATACTACTATGGTTGGAAAGAATGACAAGCAATCCACAGTAACAGTCTTAGAGTATTCTGTCTCTATCAGTGTGAATATGGAACAGGGTCAATAATAAACCAAGAGGTTTCATGCATATATTTGCACAAATAAATTTTCTGTCCTTTACTGATCAAGATAAATATAGAAAAAGTAGCCAACAAAGAATGAAGAGTCAAGTATGAACTTAGAGGAGACTGTTTCCTGCTTGAGTAATTTTCTGCAGGAAAAGTATTTCAGGGTTGTGTTTGTGTGCAGAACGCATGACCTGCAGAAAGTGAAAGGGCAATTTTCTATCAAAGATCTCTTCTATTGAACCTGAAAAGTAATAGGAAACAGGCACCAGTTTGTATTAGAAAGACAGAACAAAATTTCATTACAAAACAAACCGCTCCAGTTGCTGGAGATTAATGGGGTGGTTTTCCCCTGGCTTGCTGTGTCTTGTACAATATATATCTCTGTATGCTTATTAAGGAGGGATGAGGGACTACATGCACACAGAGAGTGCATTGCATTGCTTAAACTTGGTCATCACTGCCTTGCTGAACAGAGTTATGACATTATGGTGTGTTAGGAGCAAAGCTTTAATCCATGGTCATTTAAGTCACTGTCAAGGTTTTAAAATGTGATTCAGCAGAAGCAGTTAAACAACTTGCCAAAAATGTAAGATAGAACATCCTGTACCATTTCTTTCTGTGCTCAGGAGACTTCTGGAAAAGGAAGCTGCTTTCCATCATGAAGCATAAAATAGACACCTTTAAGTGAGTGAAAAATAAGTCATTTTCAGTATAATGTGCTCAAAATGATCTCTAGTGAGACAAGGTATTATTTATCCTAATGAGATTTTTAGAGATATGATATTTCTCTTTTAAAACTGTGTTAAGATATTCTTTATCACCTGCATTCTTCATTTGCTAGTTCTGCTGCCCCTATTTTTATCAGACTCTATTTTCTACAGATAGGAGAAATTAAGGGTATTTCCTTCTTATTAAACTTTCTTAATAAAGCTTATGGACAAGGTCAGATTCCAAGGTCAGATATTCATTCCTCTCTGTTTTTTTCCCTACTCTCCAATATAGATTCATACAACAGAGATAAGACCACGCTGGTGAGCAGCCTTATGTTTGCCAGGTTCCGTGATCTGCATTTTTCATACTGTACCATTGTCTAATAGATAAGACATAGCTAAAGCTCACAGCATTCGTGGTGAATTTAGGAACAGGAGACCCAAGCTGCTAGCGTGCAGCAGAGCAGCATGCAGAGCCGCACCAGAATATATTGGCGGACTAGTTTGCTCATTTTCAACACTGCCCGTCTCCTATTTGTCTGGACTGTATGAAAGTAAATTTGGATGTGTTTAGGGATCCCAAATGTACTAGACCTCTTTCATACAGGCTGTTGTATAATCAATTAAATCCTATGGCTGACTGTATTTGCAGGTAGACACTGTATTGTAAACACAGTGAAGCCACTGAGAAAAAGCCCAAAGAAATATCATTTTAGTTTTAGTTTTTATCTCTAGTAACTGTTGCTTTCATCTACATCACAAGCAGAAACCTGACATTTCACAAAAGGTTTTCAAAGACATTTAAAGCAATGTAAAAAGGCATTTGTAAAAGAATAAAAGTTGCTCAGAACTAAAAATAAATAATAAAATATACATTCAGCATTAAAATATGTATTTTTCCAGGTTATCAAAGGTTCTTAGATTTTCATTAAAATATTCTGTATTGAAAGCATTGTATCACTAGATCATAACTTAATTTTATTTTATTCTCTTGTAGATGGTGGCTCATATATACTTCTCAGTGTACCTCAGAACTCTTACAACAAATGTTCCATAAAAATAGCAATCTTAATTTACTTTTATTAAGCATTGTACACTAATCTATTAATATTCTACAGGTAAAAAAACGCAAATATGTATAAATATCAGTGAATCAAAACCTCCTTTAAATGGGAAATAAAAATTATTGCAATATTTTGTAAGTGACTATATCAGAGTAGATAAAGCGTAGGTGGCTACACCAGTGTTACAAAGCACTGGAAGCAGGGGCATGAAAAGGGTATAGGGCACAAAAGCCACAATATTCTCTGACCACATGATTTTATTCCCTTCCATGGAGACTCTGTGCTGCTCTGAAATGCACAAGCTTCCTCTACAGCTTCCAAAAATGCTTAGCACCACTCTGATTACAATCAAAAGGTTTTTCTTGTTAGCATCCCTGTTGGCAATATTCCCCAGAAACAGAATGTCACAGATCAAATATTTATCACAGATGTTTAAAGATAATACAAAACTCCTACTTTTCTTGACAGAGCCTATCAGGCTCAGCATATGATCCTTTGACTCTAAAGACAAAAAGGATTTGGGAGGAATAACTGGATTTTCTGCAGAATCTTCAAGAAATTTGAAATAATCAGTTCATTTTGCCTGTCTTGACCCTGTCTGAATGTGACAGTTCAGAAGGGCTGATGTCCTCAGTGGACACTGAGGATTAAACTGCCTTTGTCTGCTGCATGAATACATCTATTTGTGGTGAAATGACACTATTCTACTTGGCCTGGTTTCCAAATGTGTCCCAGCAGCTTCAGCTTTCATCTGTGTTTAGTAAGGGATATTTTCACAGGGGCAAACAGAAGATAATGTCCAGGACACAGCGCTCAAAGACTCAAGTCTTATGTATTTTTCCTTGCTGTAGCTCATATGCACCACAGAATAAAAATTCAAAATAAAAGCTTTCCTTGCATAGTTTGGAAGTTACCATGTTTTGAAGTGGAAATATCTCAAAGCTGAATTAGTAGTGCTGTTTCAGTTTAAACATAGAGTTATGGCTTTAGGATTGACAGCTGTTTGAAAATTCCTGTCTGAGAATCCTGTCATCAGCAAACACCCTAAATGTACATAGAGCACTGGCTTTTGGCTACTTATGCTTCTGTCCATCTGTTAAGTTCACACTGTGCCAAATCGTAAGTGAAGATGTCTCCCTGGGGCATAGGAGTTAGGCTGTGATTGCGTTAGATAAGCAATAAACATAGCATTGAAAATGTCATCTCTTTTGAAAGATTTTCCTTTGTGCCAGGGCTTATCATTTATTAAATTGATTTTATAATGATCATACCATACCTATTGACAAATTGACACACTCTTTTCCAGTGAAAATATGGGGAATGTGTTCCTAAGGGTCCAGCTAATTGTGAGAATTCAAACAACAGCTGGCAACTTACGAAACTTTTTATGAATTCCAATAAAAATCACAATTTAAGTATATGTTATTAGTCATCCAAGAATTTTTGTCTTTGTATGTCTCCTGGCGTTCCTTTTTCACAATAGATAGATGTTAAGCATTTACATCACCCTGTAAACGATTAGGAGAAATGTCACACAACTTAAGCTCCTAACTAAACACCATGAAATGTTATGTGTTAAAAGGAGAAAACAGAGTAGAACCATTGTCCTTCTTTAGTTGCTTTAATCAAAAACTTTTAGTAAATACGTGCAAATTATGAATGTTGTTAACACAAAAAATGGTAAAATATATGGTAAAGTTCATGGCAAATTCTGTAACCAAAGAAAAGGTAATAGATTTATAAAAAACCTGTCGATTTTGGACAGTGCTGAATGCATGAATAAAATAAGCATCTTTAAATATATAAAGTTGTATGTATGGAATTCCATCTATAAAAATATGATATTTTTTTTTCATATTTTTATAAAAGAACTTGTGAGTAGTGCCATGGTTTCTGACCAGCGTATCATAATTTTTTATGAAAGTCAAATCAATAAATATGTAATAAAGCAGGAAACAACTCCAAATAACAAGGAAAGTTAGAGGGTAATTTCACAGGCAAAAAAGCACTGTTCTTAGACAAAGAGCTGTAAATCCTGAAGTAAAACTTAACTTAGATACTATAGACAAATGACACAGGGGTGACTTTACAACAATTATTTTAGTTTTACAATGTAGAAAAGCTTTAAGGGGTCATCCTTGTTTCAGTAGCACTCCCGCTCACACAGAAGCTACTAGCCTGCTCATCACCATCCTGGTTGTATATAGCTTCAACAGTCCAATTCCATGTTTGCAGCTCCCTATTTTTCATCATATTTTTTGTTTGATTGCAAGGTTTTGGTACTGAGAAGTGAAGCATTTAAAATTGTTTAAGTCTTCATCCATATATTAAATCAAACTAAATCCGCATTTTAATGGAGCACCTTATTCTCACAAATCTTCATTTTTTTGCCTTTTGGATTGCAGTATCTCTCAGAAACACCAACATAAATTGAAAACAACTATATATGCTTTTATACCTCTTACCTGAAACAGTGAAGATACACCAAAGCTGTGTTGATCCCAGGGATAAAGAGCCAGCATTCTGGAGATGCTTTTAAAACCATTGATTATCTCATTGTGTACCAGGCACTGTTAAATTTTAAACAGATCTATTAGTAATTCAGGAGAAATTTTAAAAATATTTTCCTTTCAAAAATTGGTGACAGAGACTTTTTTTTTCCTAGGACCTACAGGGGACTCTGTCAAACTACTGCAACAAAGAAAGTGATGGAAAGATTACTGGAGTAGGGCTGAACCTGGAAAAAACTCTTTGTGCAAGGAAACAGTTGACAAACAACAGGTATTTCCAACATGCCAAATTTGCTCTATTGTATAACCTTTTTTTTATTGTTTATTTTTCAGCAAAATTGAGCTCTACATTCAAAGCCCTTTTGGGCTTATTGGTTGCTGGTGGATCTACCTCAAGGCTGACTATCCTTGTCCTTCCCAAAACCAAAATCCAACCCTCGGAGTGCATTAATGTTTCCCCAAATCTTTTGCAGGAGTATGTATTTCAGCTAGCTTTAGCCATCTAAAAAATAGCTACCTATTGGAATTTTGTTTGCACTCTTTATGACCATTTGCAAGAAATGAGAATCTATACAGTGCAATTCATCTGAAGATAAAAGGGGTGACAAAACCTCTCTACTGGGGCTTATTTGTCTCACTTGACTGTGAAAGAGACTGAGAAGTCCTGTGTACACTACACACCTACATTTCAGGTGCATGAATTCAGGGAGAAGACTTCTGTTGTAAGTTGCTTGGGTAGTTAGTTTCCCCCGAAAGCCTGTGGAATATTAGTGCGTAAGTCACACCTGGGACCCTTTGAAAATTGTTTTCGTCATTGTTGTATCCTGATTAATGTCAACTGCAGTACCCCGTGTGTCTAAAACCAACCTTCTCCCCCACCAAGGTATTTCAAACTCTTGCATAGCTTTTACAAGAAACGAAGATATTCAGCAATTCTCTCTAGGTGATATCTTTACCCTTTCCTTTCCTAATCTTTCTAACAGACCCTGCTGTTCAGACTTCTCTTACATAATGCTGTTCAATGAACAACACCACATTTAGGGAAAAAAAATAAAATAAAATTGCATTTATCTCCTGAATGCTTCTCCATACACAAGGAGGCACTTTTCTTTCTGCCCAAGTTAAGTTTCACCTCCTTGCCAACTCTGTGACATTGCTAGTTTTTTATCGCGCTCTTTTTCTGCAGTTTACTTTCTATTTTGCACCTCATGGGCACACTTAGTTTGCAATGTAGAGCAGACATAAAGATTTAATGGCAAATAAAACTTGGAGGTTTTCAGGGTCTTTCTGCTCAATTCTCAATCCTGGTGAAGTCTGACAGCTTTAATATAAGTGAAATCTTTGTGTTATTAGGCTACCTGTTGCACTAGGAACTTTGAGTTTAATTCCAGGTTGTATTTGTTGTCATTGTGTCAAAAACAGAAACTCATGCTCTCATGATTACTACTTGTTCATAAAACAAAATCAAAGTTGCCTTGGACTCTCGTCATAATCTGAAGTTTCATTTGAGTGCTCCTGTTCTCAAGAGCTGACTTCTGCTTCATGTAAGTTTTCTGATGCGGAATGAGCTGAAAGCAAGATCACCAGACCTGATATAACAACATAAATGGACCTGGGACCTTTTACAACTATTGCCGATTTGTTTTTATCATTCTTGAGAAGGGCTGCAATTGAACCATGCTGGAAAGAAGAAAAGGTCATTGACCGGCTTGGTGAATTACACTACCTTGTCACCGGATGTTTTCTTTCCAGAATAATAAAATGAAAACAAAGTTAAACTTAACTGCTTATCTATGGATACAATGTACGATTCAGATATCAGCCTATTCATACTCTTAGCTTTTACTGTTGGGGCTCTCCAAATCCTCAGATCAGCTACTGAATGGATGTATTTATCAACACATTCAAAATAGTTTAAAATGGAACAAAAACTACTGCAGAGAGAAACAGAAAAAGGTTGAAAAGAAATGCCACCTGTCAACTCTTTCCAACTTGTTTGCACTTATAAACTTTAAAAAAGAACTAGCTAAATCTATCACAAATTTTAAAAAAAAGAGAAGAGAGAGAAATATCCCAAATGAACGATACATTAAAAAATCAAGAAATAAGCATGGGAGCCTTCTTTACCAAAGTGGACTGTACATTAAGTAGTATTGTCTAGATATCCATAAAATATGCATGATGAAATGAGTAAAAATGTGATTATTGAAGGGAAAAGGTTTTCAACAAAGAAGAATCGTTGATGATAATAACGGATTATTTTAAGGAACTGAAATGTGAAGCATGCGCCATAAAATGCTGATCAGTACAGTGAATCTTTTGTAGTGGTTACTGTATGAGTGGGATCGTGAGTCTGAGCAGATTTACACAAAGTACTTCATACAAAAGGACAGATGATATTGTCCAATAAGCAATAAAGTGAAATCCATGCAAAATTTGCATACAGAAAAGAAAATCGTTCCAAACAGGTGTTACCACAACTGCTTGGACAGTTATGGATTCTTTTGCTTGCTGGTTAAAATAGGCTGTATAAAGACCTGAAAAAGTAACAAAATAGGAAAATACAATAACAGTAATAAATTATTGCATGGAAATAGCCTTTTCTCGTGTCATCTATATCTCTCTTCATTCTCAGGATCATTGGGAAATACATGAGCTCTTCAGAACCAATTTTTTTATTGTTAAGAATTGGAAGAAGTCCAGTGTGGGGCCGCTTCACTAACTGGAGTGGAGTTTCAGCCATTTACAAGAGCAGATAATTTGCTCATTTACAAGAGAGTGTTTGGCTTAATGACCCTAGCTCATGCCAGCTTCCTACAGTTTTGCTAAAAAGAACTCTCACCTCTGTTAATTTTGTGTGTGTTTGGTTTTTTTTGAAACTTATTTCAGTATAGGAAATCTTCAATCAATTCAACAGTTTTCTGTATTTACTCCAGCAGAATATTTATCTATCAGCCTTTCCTCATAGCTACTCTAGCCAGTGATAGAATTAAGAATAGGCAAGAGATCAAAAAAAAAAAAGTAATTAATTCTATGCCTCAATCTGATGATCAACAAATGTTTAAATAAGAAAGTTATTTTTCTGCTGTAAAATTCATTACTACTAAGTAAAATTTTAGTAAAAATCAGAATATTCTTTAAAAAATCAGAATATTCTTTAAAAAATGCCTTAATAAAATAAATAAATAAAATAATAATTAAATAAATTAGAAATTTTATAGAAATTTGATGAAACTGATGAACTTCTAAACCTGGAGTAAGAAATTCATATGTACCTAGAGAAAATATTATTTTAAAAATTTGCTTGTCTTCCTGTAATATTTCTTCTTTGTCATAAAAATTAAATATTTCAAGGCCAAAGAGAATGAAGAAGTCTAGATAGCTATTTGTGTGTCCACTCTAAAAACAATAATCTTTATGAATACGTTTCTCAATAAGGAGATTAAAATATATTCTTTCACAGGAATTGCTTGTAATTTAAAATTAATTAATAAGTGTTGGTTATTATAAGCTGCTTTTAATAAATTAAAATGTGTCTGTCTTGCACTTCCTTTTTTAATATTTTTATAAAACAGAACATTAGATGTTTTTAATTTTAATCTTGACAGTTCTAGTGAAATACCCCTGATAACACCCTGGATTGCATTTCAAATAGTATGTGCTCATTAAAATGTAAATCAAGGGTCCAATCAGAATACGATGGCAATCAAACTGCAATATTCAATGAAGAGGTTTCCAGGCTGAGTTCATTAGTAAACATCATGAATTTTAGGTTCTTACTGGTCTTCTATGTGTTTGTACAACTGTACAGGCTCAATTATGAAGCCTTGAGACAGTCTAAAAATAAATAAGACTAATTAAAAGTTTCAATTAGATTTGTGCAACCCCCTTTTATTTTTTAAAATCTTGTTTTTCTATTTAACTGTTACAAATGAGCTCTTGGAGAGAAGGTTAGAAAATGGGAAGTATGATGTTATATTTTCTATTACACATGCAGCTAAAAGTATATTGTACAAGTTTCCAAAGATTTTTAAAACATATTGTGGTTATAATGTGCACTGTTTTTACGTATTCTATATTTTGTGTGATCTTTTATACTTTAAATCAATTAATTTGTGTACTTTATCAGCTACAGGTTTATGGTTTCATAAAAATTAAACTATCGAGTATTTTTTTATTCCAAATAAATTAATTAAAAAAAACTTTAAAAAATGTAGTTTTCAGATAATTAAAGCTTTTTAAAATAGATTATGCCTGTAAATTCAAGAAAATTCTTAAACTAACCTTCACCTGATCTTTTTTTTTTCAAAGTCAACATTCTCTGTCAAAAAAGACACTATTAGTCAGAAATTTCTAGCATCAACCTAGACTGAAAGTAGGTTAACAGTAAATAACAGACTTGATGTCAAATATGTTTCCAAAGATTCTAAAGATAGATATCTGACTTTATTGTAGACTTATCCATTAGACTTTGCAGCTTTAACATGCTGGTGACTTAAAGAAAATTCAGATAAGGCGCCAGTTATTTGAAGAACACCTTCTTGTTGAAGGCAAAAGTTAAGGTAACTCAGAGAGCAAATCTTTTATAATATTCTACATGAGTGACTGAAACACAATATGGCAGGGACTATGTTTCTTTCTAGAAATTCATGGCTAGGTTGTACCCCATTTTGGAAAGAGCAGTTTTGTGGAATGGAGCAGGATGAGGTAGTATATTTAAATAAATATTTTTAAGGTGAATTATTATATAGGGATTCCAGTATTGTGATTTTTGCTGGGAATTCCTTAACTGGGAATCATGTCAGAAACTAAGACTAAAATTTAATTAAATAAAGCATTAAATTATCAAAACAATGGCAAGTAAAAACCTTATACCAATTTTTAATTCAGCTCAAATTTGTTGTTTCACTTGAGCATTTCTTTCAAATATTAATTTGAATGGGTTTCTATGCTTTAATATACTTTTGGTTTGCCCAGTAACATGTAAAAAATAATATCAGTGTTTCTATGTTTTTAGGTCATGAAAGAATGGAATTGACCCTTCATACACAGGTCAGCAGTTCACATCTGGCCCAGTGTAAAAGTGAGAATCATTAATATCTGATGGTTATTCAGTGATGTCTGAACTTCATTTAGTGTATAAGCAGAAAATGATATTTAAACTATCTTCAGCTTAGATTGTGCAGAGAACTGGTACAAAATCAATTAATCTCAGGCACAATATTATTTTTTTAAATCACTTCTAGTGTAGATATCCTAAAATATTTCAGTAATGACACTATTAAGCATGTTATGGACAAGTGTAGGAGTTTTCACAGTAGATATTTAAAAGTGTGTACCTTTTTATTACTGGAAAAAAAGACTGTCACCAAAAAAATGCTTTTTTTTATTAAACTTAATTAGAACTATCAAATAAAAAAATCTACTTAAGATTTTTCAGAAACAGGTATTAGTGAATCAGGTGCCCAAAAAGTGCTTTTAAAACACAACAGGATCATTTATGTTGGTTGTTATGCATCAGTATTCATCACATAATTGATTTTCCCTTTCTTTTTCATAAGTGAAAAGAAAAAAGACTCAGAGAACAGTCCATGAAAGACAAATGATAATAACAGAATAATATAAGAAAAGGTCAAAGAAAATTTCAGCAAAAATTGACCCTGGGAAAAAAAAATTATTAAAAGGTTATTGCACTAGACGTACCTTAAAGCAAATAAAAATGATTAAAAAAGGAGGAAATACATGTATAAAGACACTAGAAAAAATACATTTTCAATACCCTACTATCGGAAGTGTTGATTACTCATCAAAACTCATTGAACACCTATCACTTGAGACTGAGTAATTAACATTACCGGTCTTCAAAACCAGCTGGTTTTGTTTGACATAAAATAATGGTTATAGCCAAGCAATATAGCTTCTCACAACACTGTGCTTAGCAGTGGAATTAAAGAAAGTAACAGTAAAGTCAAGAGATGACTGAAAAATCAACTGAGGAAGAACCTTGTCAAAACTCAGACATCATAGGACCTAAGAAAACAAAATCTGTGATAAAAGACTAGGGTGCCATCCTCATAATTATCCCCCTATCATCAGAATGTTGTCAGTGGTTATCACCTTATCATCAGCATAAGCCACATACAAGAAAAAGGGTACTCTGACTGTTATTCACCTATTATGTCATCATTATCTATCAAAATGTCAATGGCCCAACATGAAAATACAGGAAGTCTGAAACGAATGTTTATTATCTACATAACTACGAAATCCTTTCTGCTCGAGCAAGATAAAGCCAAGCAACATGTTGTCACATATGACTGTGAGTCTCTAACAGGTTTAACAGCTGATCTGTGTCAGCCCAAACAATCTCTCTACCACTTTTCTCCCTTCAAACCAGCAGCAAAGTCTCTGAACTTTACAAAGAACATAAAGTACTGACATCATGATCTTCACAACATGTTTGCCTACTAGTGTTTCTGAAAAATGAAGCATCTTTTGAGGCAACCAAGCCTCCTTATAAGAAAGGTAAGACAGTCTTGAACTGGATGTCTCGGAAATATATATTTTAATATTTGTATTTTTATTTCCAAACAACAGAATGCAAAGACGAAACTATGGTTGGAACTCCTGAAAGGCACCAATAACTCTAGAAAGAAAATGGCACCAGTCGGTAAGTTACAGCCTCAAGTTACATCATAGACAAAGAGCTGGCAACAACATCTGACTCAGCTGGTCAAGTTTAAACATCAAATGTATAGAGCGCTTAAAACTGATTAAAAACAATTTTCGAACATCAGTCAGGCCAAAGTCCATTAAAGTATCATTGTTCAATGGTCAGAAAGCATGTATTGTTCCAAGTGATTCCTATTTAATTTCTTACCAACAAAAAATTATAGGCACCCTTAGAATAACAAACAACAATCACCACCCTTTGCCTCCCAGCAAGCTGATAGTTTTGCCTTTGCTTATGAAGAAAACAAGCCTATTTATCTAATATAGAAGAGAAATGTTAATCTTTTCTCTGGTAGATACTAAAAAAATCTTAACCCTTCACTCTTTCACATACCTAGATACAAAATTATTCAGGAGATTAGATGTTATCATCAAAATTTCATAAAATTACACACATAATTGTAAATTTTGAAAAAAAAAAAAGGAATAAACACCAAAAATATTAAGAGAGAAATTATATGCCATATAACTGCCTGTATCATCACTGCCTGTATTATCACTTCCATGAAATCACAGACAGTAAGGCCAGAAGGAACTTCACAAAGTTATCTACTGCTACTTCTTTCTTAAAGCTGTATCTAAATTATTCCTGAAAGGAATTTGTCAAAACTTTTCTTACAAGCATAGAGATAGAAATCTTTTGAATAGAGTTTTCAGAACCTCTCTATAAAATGTTTTCCAAAGCTTGACTTTGGTTATTTGCTTTGTTAGTCTTTACTGCTGTTTCTAAGCAAAACCTTACAAGATATACATCAGTTTGGCAGATGACAAAACCAGAGTAACTATCACCATTGTTCCAGACTCATTTATTACCTGAGATATGTCCTCCCTCAGCAAAGCTATAGTTCAAGCAATCTGTGAATTATCATCAAAGACTCATAGTTCCTCAGAAGGCAGGACACCATGGAGCCCAAGCGTTTGGGAATGAGAAGGCAACAGAAGCACCTATGAACTCCTTGACCTCTGATCAAGGATTAATGCTGAGTATTTACCAAGCCCTTTTCAGAACTTCAAAACTTGTACCAACTTCAGTGGCTGTTATTTATAAATGTATACTTTGGAGTTTAGCTAGCACAACAGAATCCATCTGCAGAGTTAAGGATTGTAGAGATGTGTCTGTTGTCCAGCTGATAGGACCAGAGGCCATGCAAACTTGCGACAGCAGCTTCCTCAAGTTGTCAAGGTAGAAAGATAAATCTTTCCCTGCTTTACTTAGAGGAATTTCCATAATCCCAGTCCCAGAGTAATTTCTCCTTGGGATTACTTTGGCTTTTGCCAGGCAGTCTGAATGAATGAAAAATTCTTTAGGCAGAATGTGTTTTAATGAAAACACGTAGTATGCTGGCTCACTAATCTTAGACTTGAAATCTAAAAGCATTAATCAAAAATATTCTAGAATTTCCTTTGTAAGTAAAACTAGGACCCCAGGGTTTTGCAACTCATAGGAGCCTGTCTTACACGACACCATAATTTACACATCTGGAAAACATATGACATATTTCCATTTTTCATTTTTTCTGTGAAAACAAAATTGGATATTTTTTTTTCACACAGTAATATGATATTGTTATATAAATGCAATCTCACTGAAAATTCTGATTTCTCTCAGGTGAAGCAGGGATTTTGGATTAAGCAGAAATTTTAATTGGTGGTACAGCCAGCATACTGAAACAGGTATGGTGACTGGAGAGAAATAGCCATTTCAAAGTGAGAGGAACTACCCGTATTTCTCTCCTTTGACTGTAGAGTGAGCCTGGGGTCAGTAGCTTAGGCTTAGCAAATATTCAGATACATAAGTCTGTGTTGGTGAACATCATCTTTACTGTTCATAACTATTCACTCTCTGCAGTTTTATAAAAGAGCAACAGTTCTACATTTGTTGTCATGTAAATTCAGCCATGTTTTCTAGCAGAACGAAAAAATACACCATTTTACCCCTTTGCAGTTGGAAGAGGATCTCTTGTAAAGTAACTAGTCCAGTGATACTGCACTGAAAACATCCGGGTCTGGAAAAAGTCTCTTGATGTTAGCAGTTCAGTCTGTCGCAGGCGTACAGGCAAACATGATGTAAGGCAAGGGCAGGCTGGAAGGGTGAGTCTGCAGAGTCCACGTGTAAGTCACACTCAATTTCTCCTGGCAGCTTTAACAGACATTGTATAAATTAGATTATCATCTGTAAATTATGGTTATCGTTCCTATTAATTTAGCATTATCCCTTATTGTTACTGTGTCATCTCCAGATTAAGAGCAGGATTCAACTTTGTCTCTTTAGAGGATCCTTTTACATTTCTTTCGAACAAACTGATGTTGAATACTGTGTCCTGTTGTGAGTCCCTCAGATGCAACACAGACTGCTCTCACAGAGTAGGCTATTCTTTGTAGGCTGAGTTTCATGCTAATATCTGATTCAGAGGAAAAATCTTATTGTAGAAAGAGATTTTTAGCAAATATAAAGTAGTTTTTTGACTATAAAGACCCTAATAGTCCTTTATATCTGCTGAAATGGATACTGGGGCACATAACATTGGAGGAATCCTGTCTTGAGTTAACATATAATAAGAGAATATTCTATGCATGTGATGTGTAATATATGATACCATTCACTGAATAATAAATTATTCATGAAGTGTCGACAAGTGCACTCTAAAATAAATTAATGTTGAATTTCTTTTCACTCTGATTTGTTTTAATTAAGCCTATAATCTACATGTTTCTCAGTTTTAAGTAGTTTCATTCTTTCATTTAAAAATTATTACAGCAAGCTACTAAATTTTAATCACACAAAGGCTTCTCTTGTGGGATTTAAAATAAAATTCTTTGTCTTTTTAATTCTACGTATTTTATGAAGCATGGGGATGCCTGTGTAATGGACTTATCAAATTTGTCTTTATTCTTCATATTGAGATTGGGGTTTTGTGTTTCTGTTGCTCATCATTCATTAATGGTACAAACAGCCTTGTCTTTTGACTGTAGAATTCCCTTTTTCTAGCTTATAATTTATGATGAACATGGCCTTGTGTGATAAACACCCATCAAAGTCATCATTATTCTACATTTATCTTCTTTGAATTGTTTTATCTGTTAAAATGTTTAAACTCTTTTTCTATCCATCTATGGTTTTATTATACATCATCTCCTCTTTACTGGTGGACTTAATCCCTACCGTACTCTTTTTGGAACCTTCCCAAAAGAATACAAAACAGCTGTTTGAATACTCTCGGAAGTTTTAAATCAAAAGTCTATCTGTTCTTTGCTTTTGCAAGAAGGTTTAAATGAATGTTATTTAGCACATAATACATTAATCTCTAAACACTGTGCTGCTTCTGCATTACCAACTTATGCCTGCTCTCTTTCCAAAACCTGATGCTACTACCTCATCATACAGAATGTTCTGAAGCAAACTACTGTGTCCTTCCTTTTATTTCTGCATTCATCATCCACCATGCGATGTTCCACACACTTTTTGACTCTCTTTAACTGATTGGGTTGAAAGATAAGCAATTACTTTTATAAAGACTCGTTATCATTTATCCACCTTGATTGACTTCTCATTCTAATCTACTTATAACGGAGGGATGAGAGCACATTCACTCAAGGAAAAAAAGGAAAAAAAAAATAAAGGATGAGCCACACTGAAAAACAGACATAAACATCTCATTGGGTTCATGAAAGTCAAGGTAAGTAATGTTTCCTCTTCATCCGTACCAGTCTACACAAGCAACTTTCCTGAAATCCATTATGAGGTTTCACCATTTCTGGTAAAATCTGCCAGTATATAGAAATCACATGATTTTGGGGACTTCCCTAAATATAAAGCAAGGGTTTTAAGTATTGAATCACTGTGATGAGCCAAAAGGAAAGTTAATGAAATAATTGGCCTTATTTCTTTCCAAGTAATCTGACTTTAAAGAGAAGGTTGCCCTTTTATTTTATGTAAATTGTCCAGAAGAGTAATATTGCCTTCTTATTTCTTAAATAAATTTCCTAAAATACATTTAGGGGAAAAAAAAAAGGAAAAAAAAAGAAAAAAAAGATTCAAAAAACAGAGATATAAATTTTTAGGGGTGATGAGTTAACCCTAGCTGACAGTTAAATACTGACCCAGCCACTTGCCGCTCCCCTCTCTTGTGAGGTGGATAGAAAACTGGAGGAAAGTGAGAAAACTTGTGGATGAAGATAGTGACAGTTGAACAGGGAAAGCGAGATCTGTGCATACCAAATGGTAGATGAAATTCAATGCTTCCGATAGAAAACAAAATACAAACCGTAAAGAAAAATGTGTTATGTCCATTTATTGTTCTAGAACTACACAAGCAACTCAACTCATCATTATGACTAGTTCTGTGAAAGTATTTTTTCATTGTATTGCAACCATATTACAAAATATAGATATATATATGTTTCTACAGATATATATCTTTGGACACCAACACGTCTTCAATGGGCTGGTTCATGATCAGACATTGGTATGATCATGAATATTCAGTCTTAGTCGGCTGCACTGTGTTTTATAAAGTTTTAAAATGAAGTCATGACACCGAAATATTACAAACAATTTTTATTCATGGCCCCGTCTAAAAAAGGCCTCATGTAGCGATTGCCAGTTGGGGAGACAGGCAGCAGCAGCAAAACGTGGATTTTCAACACTCTGCTCACTCAAGCCTCCCACAGCAGATGGCATTTCAACAAGCAGCATACGCAGACTTTGGAAATTATACAGCTTTTGCAACTTGACATCCATGCAGGTAGCATTTCCCTTTTGTCTTTTTCCAAAGCCTGTTGATGAACTTGATCAAATGTCAGCTATGAGTCAGCTGGCATGCAAGTTCTAACCATTCCTGGATTTTCTAGCAGATGTCCATGACGAACAATTTCTCTAATGAAATGTCATTTGGGGATTACCAGAAATACTTTCCTTAAACTGAAATCTGAAAGTTTGTTACTGACTGTCTGCCCCATTTCTTGCATATTGCAATTTCTGAACTTGTTGTTGTTTTCTGAACCAACACAGAGTCTCTCCTAAATTATTTGATACACAGTTATTGTCCTCATCTAATCAAATTTCTTTACTAGTTACTTATCATCATTTAGTAAGGTTTTGCTGTTTTAATTTATAACTTTAGCTCCAGTTCTTATATCTTAAAAGAAGTTATAGTAGTTATATTTTGCATTTCTTTAAATGGTCAGTTCCTTTTTGAGTGCCTGCAAAATATGAACTAGAATATCAGGATGTAATTGCTTGTCCAACTTTAAATGTCCACCTTTAGTTTTCATTGTCTGTGCTTCATATTCAAATTTCCATTTTCCACATTCCAAGAGATATAAGAATCGTAATGTTTTCACCTGACTAGAAAGTTTTCAAAGTTTCACTTTTAGGATATAAAATGCCTTCTAAACATATTCCTTTTGGTACCTGGGATTAACGCTGAGAATACAAACACAATCTCAATCCCTTTGTCACAAGAAATTTGATAGTTTGCAAGGAACTGCAGCCGTGGGAGCTTGCTTTTTTTTCTTTTACAATTTTAAATGAGTAGGGATATGTATAGTTTTTACAACTAAAGGTAATTTATATTTTCACAGATTAACAGATTATTCTAAAGGTTACATGATATATCAATAATGGTTTATTGAGACAAATTTTCCTGTTTGTCCTCCATAATGGTATGGAGATACTGAAACATCCTCTATTCCTACCAACTGTTATTAAAAAATACTGATATTAAATCATAATAATATTGATCAGATTTCATTTTCATTCATGTGTAGTTGGTTTGGACTCTCAACTGGTATACTATCACTTACTGAAATGAGCAAGATCTTCAGGTGCTGCAATTATCAATGTAACCTGAGAATTTGGGCCATTGCTTTTGTTTTTCAGTAGGCCTGATTTATAGATACATAATTATAGATTTAAAGAAAAAGTCCATAGGAAATCCAGATCCCCCAATACCTATGTCCAAACAGATACATTGAAATTTCACTGCTCACTTAATAAAGAATAACCCACTCCCGGAGAGCTATTTGTTGACCAATTACTTATAAAAAATCCAGTCTGGGTTTAGTTAACAGAAGTGGCAAAAGAACAGATTATTTCTGCCAGGGCTGCCAGTGGGAGAAAATAATTTTAACCTTCACTCAGGAATCAAACATTTATTGATTAATGCTGAAGGTACTGTAAACTTAAAGACTGATTGAAGACATCTTGCTGAACACAACTGCAATTTTTTCTGATGGAAAAAACATTTTCATAATTTTTCATATTTTCATAATGCAAGTTAGTTGTAATACCTAAAGTCCAGAAACTCAGATTACTTGGCTATAGATGTAAAGTAAGCAAATGGTGAGTAGGAGAGACAAAGCACTGTGATAAAAGCATGTACACGAGTTTGGAAACATGTTCATGTTAATATCGTTATTGAGAAAGCAAAGGAGATTCATCAAGTTGTTCAAACATTAGCATTCAAACTCTTCACTGTTTCTGCTGCCCACTACCGAAGACTTCCTAAATAAAAGGAAATTTTGTGAAAGTATGAAAGATATTTTATGGAAGCTGATATAAAATACTATTTTGGCAGCATTTGTATCTTCAGTGGATGGGTGTAAAAGTACTTCCTGGTCTTTTTCACTAATATATATCTTCCAGCAGTGTCAGTTCTGTACTCTGGATGGAAGGTGTGGTCAGGTTTCCTAATCCCCCAGACTGTTTACCAAAGTATTCCTACAGCTAAGCTCTACCAGAGCTGAGAGGATAGGGAACCCTAAACGTAGTTCATGAAAATCACACTATGATGTTTCTTTTTCACAATTCAATTTAATTTGCATAGCTATGTGCCTAGGCATCTTGGGCCCTTGGTCAATTAGGAGTTTGAAGTTTACCAGTAATTAATTCCTCCATGAAAGCAGGGAGAAGGAATTAAATATTGCAGCTTTATTTAAAAAGGTACAACAAACTAGTTGGAAGAACCATATTCAAATAAGAGCTCATTTCCAGGAGCCTGAGTAACAAATCATAGCAATTATAAATTGCCAATTTATGAGTACACATTTCATCTATCCAGGACTGCTGAAATCTGATGAGGTGGTTTGGCTGATGTTCAAATCACTGACTATAACATAGTTAGAAGAGAATTTGAAGGGAAAGAGATGATACACAGAGGGAAAGCCCCACAGTCCAAAAGTAAGTTTCTATGGCCAGTAGACCTAAAGAGATAAACTGACTAATTCAAGTATTTCCCCTGGCTGTCTACATTAAGCAACCTTTATTACACTTTTCTAAGTCAGTGACTTAGCTACTTTTTACTACTGCATCCCAAAACCACAGTATGCCCCTCCACACAAAGGCACAAGTGCATTTTTAAAGTATAGTTACTCAATTCCTGAGAAAGAGCTTATCATGAAGAACAGAAATTTGACAATGTTTAAAATACGTATTATGATTACAAGGAAAAGGCTTGGTTATCACATATATATCCTTATTATTATTACAGGCAGCCCTGTTAGCTCCCATAAATTTACCAGGTTCTGTCACAGAACTAATGGAGGATATTTTTGTATTTTGAGGCCATTCAGGTACCTCACCTCTTGATGGCAAGAAAGCCTCTTCTGTTCTCAAGTCTATATACACTTACGGCCTATTCATTCTTGCTTTAACATCTTCAGTTAACTTCAATAGTTTTAGCCCTGTTAGATTCTTTGTATGTTTATAGACAAAGTCATTTCCCTAGTTGGGTTCATTTTGTTAAGATAAGTGTTCAAGTCCATTTACATACCTTATTTCACAGGCTCTTTAATTTGCATTTCAGCCTCCACATTGTCTTTGAAACTCGTTTCATTTTTGTCCATTTTTCTTGACCACACGAGTTTAAAACTATAATGGTATTCTTGATGAAGTCTTATAAGGGTTTGTACAGTAACATGAATCTTTGCCTCTGTCAGCTGAAACTATCCTGATTGTTGGATTTCGTTGTTTTTTGTCAGGGCCACATTACCATTAGCAGAGAGAGACTCCACATGGGAATTTCATCTCCTCTGTTATTTCAAGCAATGACCTTCCACTTTCTAAAAAAAACTTTACTCTTGGTCTCTAACTCTCTGACTCCACACTTCATCCTGTAAAACTTCACTGTTTCTGTGTATCAGTCATTACTTTCTTCTTCCTGATATTTTTTATTATCTTTTGCATATACAATGATTCCCATCTCTCATTCATCAGATAGATTCATGATGACAGCACTACTTTTTCATGCCAAAGTCATATTTTATAATACTAAATAAAAGCAATCTGTAGACTTGAGATATTCCACTTACAATTTTCCTCCAGCTTTTTACCTCTTTTTTAGTGTAACTTTTGCCATTCCATAGTCATTTGATTTAGAAACTTATTAAAAATATGCATCATAAGATTTACAGTTCTAGGAATGACTTCTTTTTCTTTTTTCTTTTTAGTTTAATTTAGTTTTTTCAGTTTAGCTTAGATAGATTTAGTTTAGAAGATAACAATGTCCACTTGATAACAGAAGGCTCTTCAGGATGTCTGACAAATATATAGAAAATCAAGAAACTGGAAGTGGAGACTAGACAAATTCAGATTAGAAATGAATCATACAAATCATAAGGGTAATCTAAATAACACGTAACAGGTCTGAGAATGATAACAGCTTTTAGAACAAAAAAATACATTTTACATTTATATTATGAGCTTATTTGTGTGTGTGTGTAAATATATGCTTTCACTAAAACATCAGTTAACTCAGAGAAGGTCTGTCACCAGGGTAATACATAAGATGAGACAAAATGATGAGGAACGTCCCATCAGAGTTCATAATTTGTGAATCTATAAAAATTAAACTATTACATTAGTTTACATTAGTTATATGAAAATTAACTTATATGGGAAAAAATACTGTCTGTATTAAATATCAACAACAAAGAATAAAAAGAATAAAAGAGGATTCAGAAAATATTAAATAAAAAGAAGGATTGCCTATACTCACTAGCTAATTGATGCCTAAGGAATCATGTAACTGGAGATTTCAACCCAAGAAAGTCACAGATTTTTTTTCATGTGCCTTTTTGGTACTTGTGCACTTTAGAAAAACAAAAATCATTACAGCTATACCACTTTGAGTTGGCACAGCTAGAGGATGCTAAAGCATAAAAAGCATTGATAGAGATCATGTAATGATATATGGGAGTAGAAGGGAAAAATAGTACCTTGTAAAATTATAGGTTAACATATTTACAGAGAATGGTAATTCATTTTTCCTTTCCTTGCATATTTTTAAGAGGAAAATTCTATTCAAGAAATTTGCTAGAGAGATATAAATGACAAGGAAATTGGTTTAAATTTTGATCATACAAGGGAAGTCAACAATGTAGAATGCATTTTTCTTCAACAAGCTATTATTCGTACATACCATTTATTCTTGAGAAACATAACCAAAAGAAAACCACTTACAAAAGAATATCAGTGCATTGGAGATCTAACTGCAAAATAAGAAAGCATGTGCATAGATACAAGCAATTCACCACGGTCATGGATAGTTATTTTACTGATTCTATTCTTTCACTGTAACCTGGTGCTAAAACACAGCCATGTTTTTCAACATTCCTTTTACATTTCCCACATTTACCTATTTCAAACCAAGCTTAATTATTCTGAACCTGGATTTATAAGATGAGATTGGTTCGGTTAAATAAACATATCCGTAGTATAGACAGTCACACCAGAGCAAATCGGCCTGAGTCCTTTGATAATCATTTGAGACCCAGTCGATATAGTCATTGGAGGTCGTAGTATTATTCAGTCAATCTCAAAGAATATATTTACATTTGATCAAAAAAATAACTTCCTAAATTCCATTGACTATGTAGGCAGAGAGACAACAAAACAAACATATATAGATATGGCCTAAATTTAAATGATGATCCCACTTTTACTGTCTGTTCTTGGTGAGAAGACACAAATATGGACCAATCACAAGAACAACTAAAGAAACCTGAATCACAGTCACAGCTCTCTCCCTAACTATCTCTTTTCCAAAACAAAGATATACCTGTGTTTAGGCACACACCAAGAACAGATGATTTCTCATCTATACTGCCAGTGGCATCAGGGTAGCAGAATCAAGGTTATGCACAGTATGTCTCTTCTAATTATTTACATCTTGGAATCCCCTTTTCCGTTTACATTTAATGGATATAAGTTTGTGTAAACTGTGTAGAAGAGCTACTTAGCTCTTAAATAAATGTTTAAATATGTTCCATTGCACTCTTAGAAAGGAATAATTGTCAATTCAGAACTGAAATGTAGTGGGTTTCTTGACAATTATTGAATGAATATTTGCACCCATAATACAGACTTTCCTGGAAGATCTTCACCTTGCAGCACATCCAGAAGTGCACAGATAAGAACAGCCAATGTAATTAGTCAGTGTCTGGCAATAACAAAATAATCAGTTCAAATTTTAATCAATAATTAATTTGACACAGCAATCTAAAAACTTCATGAGCTTAAGTACATGGCGTGGAGTACTGATAGTTCCTGCCTAGTATGTTGCACTAAAAAAAAACCATCCTTTTCCTGTGCAAGTGGAACCCTCAGCCCGATTGCAATAATTCCAACATGAAACCTGTGAATGGAATAAACCCTAGAGAAGCAGTAACGACCTGAGCATACTTTATTGTTGAAATTCCTTACAATACTGTTGCTTATAATATTTTACCTCTAATTGGCAGTGAAGTTGCATTTTGTGCAAAAGGACTGTTATATTCACTTTTCAAGTTAGGACAGTGTTGGTGACAGAATTCACAATGCTACAAAGAATTCTGTGCATGCTAAATTTATCTTATATGTCAAGCATAGGCAACTATAGTGAAGAAAATGACAGAAAGCATGACTGTATCTAGTATGATGCAAATATGTATTTATTCCCATTTACTGAATAAACTAGTTCTTACAGAAATTTCACAGCCACACAGAAATATACCACTAAAATTGCTTTTTTAAAAAATAGAATTATAATCAAAAGTTAAATAAGATCTATACATCTTAGAGTAAACATGAAATCTTCTGTATACATTACACCAATATGGAATAAATATGAATATTTAAAAAATCTATTATTAACTGACTGGAAAACATGTAAATAACTACAATAGTAAATGAGACAAATTAAGAAAAGTGAGGAAACCCCACAGTTCTTCAGTTTGCAATAAGTAGTTATCACTGAGAAATCAAAAAAACATAAACAAACACAGCGGCATTGTGGTAATCTGCATCATTCCCAGAGCCAGGAGAGATACTGGAGAAAGAAATTAAAGCAGGTTATTTCTTTCTGTCCCTAACCTTTCTACTGCAGGGGGGAAAAATGTAGGAAAAAGGAATAACTTGGTAGACTGCAAACAGTCTAAGAAAAAGAGTAGAACAAAGATCCATTATTAATTAAAATTCTTTTTATTAGATGGAGAAATCGCAGAACACAGAAAACCCCAATAGGCTTGATATGTCTTCACTTTCACAGCAAGTGCATATTGGTCCAAGTGACTCCATCCCATTACTGTAAAAAAAATGCTTTTAGAAGAAATAAGAAGTAATGTACATGTAACAAGGGAAGACATCTTATATGCCAAAATTCACAGGTGGATTCATGTACAGTACTTAAGAAGTGAACATTTCTTTGGTACCTTTTCACTGGAGCCACAGCAATAGCTTTCAAGACCTTGCCAAAATAGTTTGTGAGGAGAGCAATTTGTTGAAGTAGAATAGCCAAGCTATTTTTACCTGATTCATTCCCAACACTTACTGCTTGTTAGGTTTACTGAGAACTTACTTGCTGATTTAGTCACCAAAAGTACCTTAGTTATCAGGAGTAGTCAACAGAATATGTTGTCCTTCACTAATGGTTCTGCTTATAATCTCTAACAGTCAGTTCAAGACCTCACACTTGTATCTGCATCTTTAGACAAAATGATAATATAAGCTTTTAAGCTCCAACTATTAATCATGTCTGGAAATGGGACTTGGGGATCTAAGTCCCTGAGATACTTGAATATGTACCATGACAGAGAAATATAACAATCCATTGCTTTAGAAAAAATCTGATGACCCTTTCAGAAAATGCTATATCATAAACAAATATATGTATCCTAATTTTTATTCTGAGAGTCCTATGGAAAAGACATTCCAGAATGTCAGCTTCAAGAAAATCAGACTTTCTTCATTTCATTCTCAAAAACTGGAGTATATGTTATGGGAATATCAACACGTATTTCTGTACTGAGGAAAGTTTAATACTGAGTGTGCACTTAGATGTCTATTCTTCTAGTTGTATAGACACACTACTAATTGCAGGTGCATTCTATTCAATGAAGAAGCCAGAATTCGAATTTTGCTTTCTAAGAAGCTATGAATAGAAATTGGGTGTTTGTTAAAGACAATCTTAAATCAGTTAATTAACCAAGAACTGTGTAGTATTTGGACTTAAAACTTGTGAACTTCATCTGATGTTTAAGTCAGTCACCAAAGAAAAGCAAAATCCCTGTAACTAGTAGATAGACACATTCAGATATTTCCATTTACATTTTACCTGCAAAAGCTGAATAATTTGTCAAAGCATAAGAATAATTCTATATATTAAATAATTTCAAACAATATGGAATAAATTTGTAGACAATCTTCTTTTCATTCTGAAAAAGGAATGAAGAAAATTTATTGAATTATTACTATTAGTCATTAAATTTTGTTGCCCAGCTCTAATTGCTATGAAAAGCAAGGTGTTTCAAAGCTTTCTCTTCTTTAAATATTGTGTAATGTACTGGAATTTTCCCTTTACACTTCACGAAAAATCATGGGGAAAAAGATCTGCCTGTATCTAATTTTCCCTCAAAAAACCTACAGAAATATTATAAACCACATATTTTACACTTCCTATCTAGAAAACCCAGAAATCACCAAGATGAATATATTTGAAAAATTTGCAATATTCACTTGCTTTGCTTCAAGTCCTTCCTTAACAGAATTTCTCTTGAAGAAATAAGCCACCATTTGCTGAAAGGGTCCTCTCCAGTATAATATCATTGTCGTTCTTATGAACTCTCTTAGCCCCTATCCCCAATCTCCTTGCTCTTCTTTTGCATCATCCCAATGTCTTGAAATGCTTAAAGACTGATATGAGAGAAATTTGACACAATGTGAATATCAATGCTTATGTTAATGTCTTAAAGACAGCAAAGTTGCCTCTGCTGGGTGCTTGAGAGTCGCAAGCATTCAGAATTTGCATAGGACCAGGAGATCAAGATTTTCAGTGATTCTTGTAGAAAACCTGGCATGTGTGTTTTTCCTCCTGCAAAGAAAGAACTAATTTAATCTGAAGCTGCATGCACCTGAAAGGACATTGAAAATGACAATTATGGCAGGAGAGGGAAATATAGGATGATCTGGACTGTTAAAGTATAGATTGACCAGTTTGTAAGGTGGATATCATTAACATATTTGGATATAAAAATATTAAACCTAAGCCAAAACTTTGCTTCCCTTTATCTATGATACCAAATTGCTTTGCAATAGTCTTATTGGTTGACTTGCTGCCACCAGTAATCGTTAAATTCAGCAGGACTTTGTGTTCATACTTTAGAGTTTATTTTTAGACATACTCAACTGCACCTAGAATTTAGGGAAAAAACACACAAGTTTTATTATAAGGAGACATTGCTACATAGTTTCCCACTATTATTTTGAATAAATTGTTTCTCATTTTATCATTGGCTTATTTTTTTGCTTACATAAACATTTTTATGTATACTTGAAAAGCACTTCCTTGCTGTTTCACCGCTACATAGCAGAAAACTTTCAGAATTGTGACCATTTCCATGCCTACATCAACTTTCATTGAAACAAGCCTATCACCCCAGCCTAGAAAACACAGTTCACGTATTTGTGCATCTAAAAAATTAAAAGTTCACAAAGATTGTAAAATCAGAGATATTACAAAACAAAGGACTTTCATATCCCTTCAGCGGTACAAACATCACACAAGAGCCCTGGGGTAGTCCCTTTATTTCATTAATAAAGTTCACAATTCTCAGCAGCAGATTTGGAATCATCATTTAGAACTATCTTTTGCTTACCTATATGTGTCTCTATAACAAGAGATATTCTACTTGACCTGTATCTTCCCAGAGATACACTGTTATATGCAGAGATCTTTCTGGTTGGTACCACTGTGTAGTATCTGAAAAACTAGACCCAGGCAATTGAAGGCAGCAGAGTCTGGGAGGGAGTTTGACAAGAAGATGATGAAAAAGGGATATGGGATTTTAAGTCCATTGAAAGTCTGAAAAGTTAGAACACCATGAAATCTGGAAATGAATTAACAATATAGCATTCACAGCACTTCAGAAAATCTGTCACAGCCTGACATTCCTGTAAGCAGGAATCAGGATGGACAGCCTAGGAAATAGGTACCTAGATTTATTTTGGACAGACATGATCATGGAAGCTATTCATCACTATTTGGTTATAAGCATAGTGACTTACCTTGAGAGCATTTTACAGTAAATACTGAAAGTATGTTGATATGCTGATTTGAAAACAGTGAAGACACTTTCTGTGTTGTGTATACGTGTTTACTAACAGATGAAGAGCAGAGACGTCACTCAAATAATTCCATTAATCATTGTATGGTATTTTGAAGTGAGCAAGTCAAAACACCATAGTACTCACCCTTTTTTGTGGACATCTTTCCTGTGTCTGTCTTTCATTCAGTAATATGCAGCTAGAATTTAATATATAGAATTTAATTATAGAATAAATATATAATTTAGAATTATATATTTTTTACAGCTGGAAACAATAAATTTGTAAAGGCTCTATTCTACTTTTATCTGGCACTGTTGTACATAGAATCCATGTATCACTGCATTAGATATTCCCACAAAAATTGGCACTGCTTAATATTCTAAACAGAGCAAGTTTGAGAGCTAAAATTTTAAAAGCTAAATTTTAGGGGTAGACTGGAGCTCATTTTAACCAGCAGAATGATAGTTCATACCATGTATTCATTTGTTTGTGTTTTCCGAATATACTATTCTGTATAATAATGACTTCTGAGTACATACACAAAATAAAGAGAACACTAATGAATACAGGACAAACACTTACTTACTTAGTGAAAAAATAGGATTTGCATAGTTATTAATTCCAAAATTGCTTATTTACCTTCACCAAGAAAAACGAAAAAAGAAGAAAAGATGTCCCAGCAACTTTTTGAGGAGATCAACATGCTTCAGATGTTGCCATAAAAAAAAAAAGAGGAATGCTGTAGAATTAACTCTGCATGACAATGTCCATTTTTTAGGTCCCTGAGAGTAACCGTTTGAACAGCTTAGCCAGTTGTAACTGCAATGTAATTTTGTCCAGCAAATTGGCTTTCCAGGGATCAGGCTGGTGTAAAAGCAGCATGTGGAACAGTACAAGAAATTCATATACTTTTATAACAAAGAAACCAAAAGGATTTAATAGGAGTAACCCGTTATAGTTACCTTATTTTTGAAATTGGAAAATTACCTCTAACTGAAAAGGAGGGCTTGGATTTTAAAATGCCAAAACAGGTCATTCCAAAAACTTCGGAATTATTTCCAGCATACATTCACCATTTGAAATAACTCCAAACTCATCTTTCTAAAGTTTTCATTTCCTTTAATTGGTACCAGTCAAAAATTGTCCAAAATCCATAAGCTGTTTTCTCCATGATTCAGGTACACAATGCATCTCTGTCCCAAAAAGACACTGTCCTGATATCTGATTTAAACTGTAGAGATTTCAATGAGAAACACTATTCAATTTATAATTATATTTTTTTCACAGGATTCATTTTGCGGTGTCCTCTCCCTTTAAGGTAGAGGACATAGGTATAGCAACCAAGAAAAATACTCTTTTGGCAAAGGAATTAAGACTGCTGAATTGGTGGTAGCAGCAAAATTCAGATCAGGTATATATTACAAACCGTTGTGTTCTATATTTTAAAGACAAACTCTAAATTTTGATAAGTTTACCACCTCAAATGTTCCATGCAAACTAGTAGGAAAAACTATGGGACTTACTCTAGGCATGATATTTTCTGAGGAATGGTGATTTAGGCTTCCTAATATTCTTTATTATAGTACTAGGGCTTCAGAAAAAAATCACCACAGTAGTTTCCCTGCAGATTTAATCCTATTCAATGTCAGGTACGTATCTCTACCTTTTTTTTGACATCTAGATATTGCAGGAAGCTCCTGCTATGAGATCAATGAAAAAACCCTCTGTTTTGCTTATTTTACAAGATGAAGTAGAGCTTTTTATATAAATTAAACTTTTAGCCTTTCCAAATAATTATAGCTATGAAGTACAATATTTTAAAAAATAATAAAAAAAAACTGTTAAACCTTAGCTTTTCTTATTTCTTTCTCAGATGTCAGCAGATCTCACATGATCTTGTTGTCTGACATACTGAGCAATAAAAGCAACTGGTATTTAAGTGATGACTATAGACAAAACATCTCTGAATCCTAAGGTTACAACGTCCTACTACTTCTGTAGTGACAATAAAACAGGAATAAGTGAAAAAGTGTTTTTTTAACAAGACCAGATATTCCTACAAATGTGCTGCAAGTCCATTATTCTTGAATTTTAGGTCATAGATATAACTTTGAATAAATTTATAATTTATAGTATTTGTCAGTGTTGTGAAGCCATAAAATACATGAGAATCAGCATTTCTGACATAGTTCTACTATTGTGCAGTGAAAGTAGGCACTAACGAAGCAAAAAAAACAAGTAAGCTATACTCTGCTCTCTTGAGACCCCACCTGGAATATTCCATCTGGCTCTGCAGCCCTCAACCTAAGAAGGACATGGACCTGTCGGAGTGGCTCCAGTGGAGGGCCACAAAGATGATCAAAGGGCTTGCAGCACCTTCCCTATAATGACAGGCTTAGAGAGTTGGGGTTGGTCAGCCTGGAGAAGAGAAGACTCCGGAGAGACCATATAGCGGCCTTCCAGTACCTGAAGGGGGCCTACAGGAGGGACTCTTTATCAGGCAGCGTAGCGATAGGACGAGGGGTAACAGTTCTAAACTGGAAGACTGTAGATTTAGACTAGATATTAGGAAGAGATTTTTCACTATGAGGGTGGTGAGACACTGGAACAGGTTGCCCAGAGAAGTTGTGGAAGCTCCATTCCTGGAGATGTTCACAGCCCGGTTGGATGGGGCTTTGAATAATCTGGTCTAGTGGGAGCTGTCCCTGCCCATGGCAGGGGGGGTGGAACTAGGTGATCTTTAAGGTACCTTCCAGCCTAAATTATTCTATGATTTTATGGTCCTATGTTATAGTATTTGTTTGCTAAAGGTAATGTTTTTAAGGTGACATCGCCCAGAATTATTGAACCCACTCACCCCATATGCTTATCAATATGTCTTTCTCTTCATCTCTAATGTGGTGCATCACATCTGAAATCAGTTCACCCATTCAGCAAATCTGTTATTCTTTCCCATAAGCTTCCTAATTGCTGAGGATGGACAGCAGAGTAAATATATAAAAAATAAGTGAAGATAATAAAATCATTCTTTCTTCCAATGGTCTGTATAGCATCATTTTTGCTGATACCTTGCAGTGTTTGACCTTTTAAACTGACAGGGTGTTCACCACTGAAGCTTTTTAAAGACAGCTATCTCATCTCAGCAAAGTGGAAGCCAGGCATTCAAGACTGACTTGTATTTGTCTCTGAATCGAACTGTCAGTTTTGCTCTGTTAGTGTCTGTTATCAAGTCCAGACAAGCAGTTGTTCTGCAGGTTAGTTCATATAACCTTCATTTTTTCAGAAAGTCCTTGAGAGTTAATGCAGCCAGTTTATGCAACTACAATTCATGTATATAAGTGAGTTATACAGAATCTTGGCAGCCAGCAGTGCTAATAAACATTTAATTTACAACACATACAATCCTTTCAACTTTGCAAAGTGCTTCATGTATCCATCTATTTCCCCTGATTTATTATAATTCCTGTTTAGCTCCACTTACACTTATGGTGAACCCTCGGTGAAGCAAAAACCAGGACAAAGGTATGAACCGTTCATGATCCAGCAGGAATCATGTTAGGATTTCAAGCAGGACATTTAGTCCAGACATTTAGCAAGTGGACACACACCCCCCACCCCCCCACCCCCCGCAAATTAAAACAAACAAAAATTTACATCAACATACCTTTACCAGTAAAATGAACATATATGACTGAGACCAAGGAACTCACTGCTTCACTGCAGGAAGAAGAAAACAGATCACTTACGCTGATATAGTGAGCCTACTAGAAGAAGTATCATGTACTGCATTATACATTTGCATAATTCACAACAAAGGGTGTCAACCAACCACATAAATAGTCAAAGTCAATCAAGAATCCAGATTTTTCAGGAAAGTACCCTAGGTCAACGATCAGGAACCAGTCTCTGAACAATTTAATAAATTTAATAGTGTGAGTATTGTATTGTACTTTGTCTCAAACAGGTGGGTTTTTTCTTCCAGATTTTATTGTCCTTTCTCCTTTCTTTTTTTTCATGGAAGGATAATGCAATAATGACTGCATGTAATTTCAGCACTAATCTGCCCTGCTTATTATGGTAGGCAATGTGTTCCTAAATAATTCTTGCGGGTGGCAGTAGGCACCTTATGAAAGCATGCAAACAGATGAAAATAGATTTCAACATATATGTAGGGTACTTTAATCTAAAGAGCATATTACCTGTTAGGATTTGAGTTCAGAAAACCATGTTTGTTCTCAAAAAAAAACGGTGATTAACAAATAAATAAAACCACAACAAGAGTCTAGACAACTTCAGTCCGACTGCCATGGCTGTGTCAGGGATTGCAGAGAAAAGCAGAGATTAATCGTAGCTTTTTTTTAAAAAAGAGTTTAAAAGTGTTTATGTCTATGTGTAAAAAAATCTCTTGGGTATGATAATCAATGGTAGGGAGCAAACACTAAAGTCAGCTTTGCTGTTACCTCTTCTATACCTTTGAGCATCTTACTACTCTGCTCTAATAAGGCCTACATCTTGATTTTCATAGAATCATAGAATCATATAATCATCATATAGTTTAGGTTGGAAGGGACCTTAATGATCATCTAGTTCCAACCCTGCTGCCATGGGCAGGGACACTTTTTATTAGAGCAACCCCAACTATAGTTAAATACGTTTTTAGGTCTAATATTTTATTGATGCTGTTGCAGTGTCTTGTCACATTGGCAATGTACATTAAATTACTCTGCTTTTTATATTTCTAAATAAAATTAAAAGTGTGCTCCATTCATACAGAAAAAAATATTAATCAAGGACTGCTTTCCTAGCCATTATTGGAAAAAAAAAAAAAAGTCCAGGTAAATATTGGCTATTGTTTATGACTGAACTTGCTTCCACATGTGTGGTGGGTTGACCCCAGCAAGCAGCTGAGCTTCCACACAGTTGCTTGCGTACTTGTTGCCCACCCCCAGCAGGATGCGGAAGAAAATAGGAAGAACAGAATAACAAAACTCATGGGATGAAATAAAGAGAAGGAAATCAGACCAGACACTGTCACAGCCAAACCAGACTTGACTTGAGGAATTTAAGTTCATTCATTGGCATTAAACATTTAGTTACTGATTCAAGTAATGGGAAACAAGAGAGGAAAACACTTAAACACTTAGGGCCAGTCACCTCTCCTCCCTGCTTCCTGGGTTCAGCTTTGCTCCAGCCACTGAGTTGTCATCACCGAAGGTCACATTCAATCCTTTCAGTGATGCAACTGGCACAGGTGGTCAGGGTCAGGATGTAGCAGTTTCTCTCCCTCTCATTCCTTCTGGTTCATTTCTTATGCTATGGGGATGTACCTTGTCCTCCATGGAGCATCTCATATGCCTATGCCTTTGGTGTTCCCTCATTCCCTTGTTCCATCCCTCCTATTCATCTGACCTTTGCTAAATGTTTTCACGGGCACCACACACTCGGCTGTTGGGGTCAGCTTTGGCCTCCAGTGGGACCATTGTGGAGATCACTGGAAGCAACTGTGTCTGGCACAGGGCAGGCCCTGACCTCCTCCAATAGAAGGCATCCCTGCAGCCTCCCACTAATAAAACCTTGCCATTTTCACCCAATAAAATATATTAGAACACGACATATATAGATGCATTTTTTCATTTAAGCTAAAAGCACAGTCAACCTCCACACCCAATGTAAACACAAATTTGTATTAAAAATTTATGCGTGCATCTTGATTGACTTCAAAAACCCCCAATATTTTACTTTAGTACTTAAATATCTATGTGACAATAAAGAATAAAGGACCATTTCTACAGCACTGTGTTTTTGCTCCTCGAAGGTCAGTGCAAATTGAAGACTGTAGTATACAGCTATATATGTGTAGCCTAGAGTCAAATCACTTCTGATCAAATGAGATTAAACAACTCCACAATATCAGTATGAATTATCTAGCTTGGCTACAGAGCTCTTATACTAGTTGTTATTAACTGAAACGTGAAGAATGTTTCTTGGGCTATAACACTGCCATATGATGCAAAGGTTCAGCTCTCTTTGAACAATTACTCTGTGTGCTAGTCTTCCATTATTACAATGAGATGTCAATACTTTCTTCTCTGACAACTGCATTGTGAAGATAAATACACGCTCAGGACAGAAGCTATGTAGCCACTCAAAGAAGCAGTCGTAAGTGCGAACTGGGTGACTGCTGAGCGTTTGAAATTAATATTTCAGCAAGAGTGAAGTTAGACAAGTTTTCAAAATGTTCATTTGACAAAATGAGTGTATTAGGATCACAATTTTTTTTTTTTTTTGCAAGCAATGTAACAATATTAAATTTTGTGAAAGCTTTTGGAAGCATATAAGAAACAACGATTTTCTGATGTAAAACTAGAACCATTTATTTTCTAAGATATTTTACTCAAGATTTTTGGAAAAGCAGTTGGATTTAGAGCATTTTGTTTTCAAAAGACATAACCATCTATCCATATGAAAAACTGTTTTCTGTGACAATTTGAAGCATCTAGATACCACCAAAAGTTGGGTTTGGTTTTGGCTTTTTACTCTACTGGTAGGAATATCACTGTCTTTCAGACTGTCAGCGCATCTTTACTTTAAAAGACTCAGTGGGCCAGTGATTATAGTTTATGTTCTTAACTCCTTCCCATAAAAACAAAAATTTTTGCTATAAAACCCCCAGATAATCATGCAATCCCTTTATGTGTATGATGAATGTTGTCTCACATTTAGTAAGAAACAACTACTTCAAAGCAGTAGTATGTATGGAGCTGATTACAGTGAAGGGACTTAAAAGATGATAGGACTAGAGGATTTAGAAACCATTCTTCTGTGTTCTGCTTCTTCTTTCATCTTTAGTTATTGATGAGAAGCATGGAAAGCTTATTGAGACAGCTGAAGTTCGTAACACTCACTGGAAAAATAACATAAATCATGGGAACAAATATTTAGCTACTAAAAAAAAAACATCTTCAAGCAATTCCATAATATTGACGAAGTGGTAGGAATTGGTAGGAAATGTTCGTGTTAACATTGATGCTAGCTGTCAGGTTATAGGAAACCTGCAAGAAAGTTGGGCTGCCACCTAAGAGATGTACATTTAGGTATAAAATGGGGATTTCCTCTTTTTACTTAGCTGTTCCTGAGCAGTAAGGGGTTTTTCAAGGGGTTATTTTTCTATGTTTAGAAAGAAGAGATATTTAAGCTACTCCTTTCCTATCTTTTCTTCTCATTTGTAATGCAGAATTTATAGCAGCCCTGAAGGTAGCTGAAAATCTGCCATCTTAATCAGAAAAAAAGGCACACTACAGTATATTTTATCCTTTAGTAGATGAACACTGTATGATCTATAAAGAGTCAGTGTTAGAGAGGAGGTGATTATAGTTAGGTCTGGTATGACTGTTAGCAGAGAGCGATTTTATTAGATGTGAGTGTAGCAAGTAGGTGACTGTTATGCCTTTGAACCTTTACATTACTGATGGCTCTGAACTCAGTAAAGAAAGGCAGCCATTTTACGTGCAGTTTATTGGTATGTACTGTGGGCATTTTATGTGCAACTTATTCATTGTACTTACTGCCTTTTTCATTTTTCCCCACAGAACACTTCTTTATTAATGGAAATTATAATCACATAAATGCCTAAATCACTGAAGAAACAAACTATGCCATGAAAGTAATCAGGTCTCCAGATGCTATAGTGATAGGCACAATGTAAGAATTAAAAAAACAACAGACAAAATTGTATTAACCACACTTCATGTCAAATAATTAATAAATTAACATATCTTTTTATATGAAATAAAATATTTCCACAGCTTTGTAATCTTCCAGCATTTTCAGGGTGTCTATTCAACTGGATAAAACTGTCTTCTGGATATAGATCTGGTGTGTTTTCTAACTTTGATTATTGTGCATTTTTATGCTTTAAAGTATTTAAAGCATATTAATCCAGCATACATATCTACTACAGTGTTACGTCAAGTGTGGTCCAACCTGTAGGAGTAGCCTTGTCAATACTATTATAAATTTAGCTTTTATATAAGTTCTTAGCATCTATCCTGCTTCCCCTTTTAATTAAAAGCTACAAGTATGTCTGAAATGCCAAATGGTTATAAGAAAATTCCATATTCCTTAGCTCTAGCTGCATTTTTCTGTCTTTCCGCATATGTAACGCACAAGCTGATTCCAGGTAACAGGATGAAGTGAAACCATTCAAGCCAACTCCATGTTAGACATAGACTACTTGGCAATGAGTCATGATATCTTTGAAACTGGTTTCCTCGCTTCTATTATGTTATTATTTATGCATTTTTCCATAGTGAACTAATTTTTTTTTTACTGAACATTACAAGACCAAAGGTATACTGTAATTTTGCATATTTTATCAGTTGTGCTAAGTACATATTCAAAGAGAATATGGTAGTATCCCCAAAAAGGAAGTCTGAGGTCTTGGATAAAACTTATTACATTTGAGTATAAAGAGCCATGACAAATTTTCTTTTTTGTTATGCTTTGTTTCTTATGTTCTTATGTTTCTTATGAAACGGAACCTTTATTTTTCACAAGAGGAACCACATAATGTAATTGTTTTTCAGTAGATGTTACTGCAAGATGCCAGGAAAAAAATGCAAGCCCTTGAAGACATGACTCTTCTCAACCGTGTTGTTAAGAATCAGTGGAATACTGACCAGCTCCTAGATTAGTAAAGATATTTTTTGTCACTTGCAAACTGTAGCAGAATATTATGTCAGCTAAGTTTTCTGGGAAATTTGCATTATTGCAGACTAAACATTTTAAGAGGAAATAGATGTGCAAACAAGCAAGAAAAAATTGTCTTAGAACAAACTTACTGAATGAAAAATGTTAAGCTTTATCATACAAACTGTTTGATCAGTTTTAGTTGGTAAGTATACTTCTGAGTGTTGTGCTTCATTTGATTGCAATAGTTAATGAACGATCTCAGCATGAAGAGTCACCTTATCTGAATTATGAACACAACATCCTGCTTACATAAACTTGCTTCTTCATAAGCAATGCCCAAACCTTTCTGCTTCCACAAAATAAAAGAATATTTTGCTACGAACTGAGTTTTGTTTTCCTGTTTATAAATGTCCACGGACAATTTTCTTTAATTTTCATACTTAAAGCTCTAATTTTGTGATATTGTCTATAGACTGCTATGTCAATCTTGTGTCAGCTTTGAATTACATTACAGTGATTACTACTGGGAAAATATTCTGATCAAAAAACCCAACTAAATCTAAGTCTTCGTATTGCTCATGAACTTTTTTCCTGAGTATTTCACATGAGCATTTGGTAGTTTTTCTTTCTTACTGAAATTCTGATGTGGAATTTACGTCTATTTAGACTAACTTAATAACTTGGTGAAGTCCTATGATGACATTTTATTGCTCTAGTTAATTTATGCAACTTACTAAATTTTAAGAAGCAGCTGGAAAACATTACACAAACCTGTCACCCAAGCAAAACACAGATGAAGGGAAATCACCCAATGAAAAACTGAAAATTGAAGGAGTGTTTAGGAATAGAAATGTATGTAAGTCACTTAGAGGACAAAAACACTTTCTTAACCAGCACAAAAGCTTTACAGCTAAGGCCTACCTACTTGACGTAGAACACATAGATTACAAATAGGATAGTCACTAAAAGCTCATAACAACCTCGAATACTGGTAAAGCTCAGTCATAACTAAATGCTTAGATCGTGGAAAATGTTATTATCATATAAAACCCTGACACTGATCTCACTTAGACCTGTTTTGTTGATTCATGTTCATAAATTACAGGGTCAGTGAGACACAATTTTAAGTATGTATGTGTAAAAAAATGATTAATATAATCTAAGATTCACTCTGTTGGTTTTCAGCCTTCATACTTTAAAGGATTTCCCAGAAAATTGCCCCATCCCTGGAAACATTCAAGGTCAGGTTGGAGGGGGATCTGAGTAACCTGATCTAGTTGAAGATTTTTCTGCTCATTGCAGCAGGGTTGGACTAGATGGTGTTTACGGGTCCCTTCCAACCCAAACCATTTTATGACTCTATGATTTTAAATTCAGTTTTTAGAGAAAGGAGTTCATTTGACAGAACGCCGATCATATCCAGGCAACCAATGCTTTGATTATCCAAACAATTATATTAATAATCAGCAGTCCTATGATCAAATATCTGTCTATGCCTCTTTGATCAGAAATCCCAGGATTTCTTTATCATATATTTGTTCTTTCTTGAATCTTTTGGATTCAGATTAATCGAAATATTTTAGCTTGTGTCTTTTGACTCTCTAACTTCAATTGCCTATTTGGACACGTGTATTGATCTGTTTTAACTACTGATGTCTCCCATTGTTGGCTAACTTAGCTATTTGATTTTCTTTTGATTTTTAAAGGAATCCAGATGCTAACTCAGGAAACACAAGGGAAAAAAGACCCAATTTATTTTATCTCCTATTTCACATGCAAACAGCCAAAACCATCACTATTATTTCTGTATTTTCCATACGTGAAATTTTTCTGTAAGCTTCTCAACATCAGAGTTTTAGAAGGTAAGGCACAACTATTTATGCCAGAAAAAAACAAGTCACAGGCCTAAAATTTCATATTGTCAGAATTTTAATGGAATCATTACCCTTTTATCTTTGGTATTATAACCTCCAATACTAAACAAGAAACGTGATGTATATGTATATATTCAGCACTAACTCAAATTTGTTTTGAACAACATCTCATTTCATCCAAAGTTGATACAAAAAACCGTGCTCAGTAGATCTTCTATATTAAACACCTGTCCTATATAAATAGAGGCATTATTTTATTCCTATATAGTTTGCAAATATCAAATGCAGTTTATATTTTAGGGTTTTATTGATATTTTTGTACTATGATCTAAAGAATAATACCCAATTAGTATCTTACTGATACCACAATATTTAAATACAGTAGTTTTCCAAACTGGCTCTATTTTAGTGTTGGGTTGATTTCTTTAGAAAGACTCTTCTTCTCTAGCTACATAATAAACTCCCTACTTAAATATAACTATTTTAGTGTTATTAGCCTATTTGAGTGTCATCAAACACAGGAACAGGTTGTGCAGAGAGGCTGTGTGGTCTACATCGTCTCACTGGGCATGGTACTGGGCAACCTGTTCTTGCTGACCCTGCTTGAGAAGCAGGTGAAACTGGATGATCTGGTGAGATCCCTTCCAGCCTCCACTATCCTGTGATTGATTCTGTGATTCTGTTTAATAGGTCTTTCTGAAGACAAAGAGAACTTGTATTTCTGTCATGCATTACCTTGGTATAAAGAGTATGATCTTTTTTATATAATTGATCTAATTTTAAATAGAAACAAAATTAAAAAAAAAAAATACTGCAACAGGACTCCATAAGCAAAGAGAGTCATTTTGATAAAGTTGTCATGTAACTGATTGTAGTAAAATCTCTCACAATGAGGGAGTCCATGCGTAGCTCTCCAGCCTATAATAATAACTGATTATGTGATCCAGAGATGTAATAATCTATTTTGCTTACTGTATCATTTTTAACCCATAATTGCTACCAAAAAATGACCATATGTGTTAATTATGCTAAGCAGCATATCAGATCAGTAAGAAATTGAAAGTCAACAGAGTAAAAGGTATTCAAACATGGTGAAGACAAGATCTGGCCATAAATTGGTTGGTAGGTCAGAATATCTGTAAGATATGTCATGTGCAAGGTATTCAGAGAGCTGGTGTGTCTGTGGCCTGATTGCAACCCACAGCTGGGGTACCTGAGTTGTTACGGACATAATCATAGAATAATCAAATCTTAGATTGGTTTGGATTGGAAAGGACCTTTAAAGGTCATCTAGTTCAACTGCCCCTGCAATAAGCAGGGACATCTTCAACTAGATCAGGCTGCTCAGAGCCCGGTCCAACCTGACGTTGAATGTTTCCAGGGATGGGGCATCCACAACTTCCCTGGGCAACCTGTTCCAGTGTTTCACCACCCTCATTGTAAGAAATTTCTTCCTTATATCTAGTCTGCATCTACCCTCTTTCAGTTTTAAACCATTACCCCTTGTTCTATTGCTACAGGCCCTATTAAAACATCTGTCCCTGTCTTTCTCATAAACCCCTTTCAGATACTGGAAGGTCGCTATAACGTCTCCCCAGAGCCTTCTCTTCTCCAGCCTGAATAACCCCAACTCTCTCAGCCTGTCCTCATAAGAGAGGTGCTCCATCCTTCTGATCATTTTTGCGGCCCTCCTCTGGACCGCTCCAACAGGTCCATGTCTTTCTTGTGCTGAGGACTCCAGAGCTGGACAGAGTATTTCAGATGGGGTCCCATGCGAGCAGAGTAGATGGGGAGAATCACCTCCCTCAACCTGCTGGCTATGCTTCTTTTGATGCAGCCCAGGATACTGTTGGCTTTCTGGCTGTGAGCACTCACCGTTGGCTCATGTCCAGCTGTTCATCCACCAGTACCCCCGCATCCTTCTCGGCAGGGATGTTCTCAATTCATTCATCCCCCAGCCTCTATTGATAACAGGTGTTACCATGACCCAGGTGCAGGACCCTCCATTTGGCCTTGTTGAACATCATGAGGCTAACATGGACCCACTTCTCAAGCCTGTCCAGGTCCCTCTGGATGGTGTCCTCAAGCATGTCAACCGCACTACTCAACTTCATGTCATCTGCAAACTTGCTGAGGGTGCACTTGATCCTACTGTCTGTGTCATTGATGAAGATATTAAACAGTGCTGGTCCCAGTATGGACCCCTGAGGGACACCATTTGTCACCAATCTCCATCTGGAAATTGAGCCATTAACCTCTACCCTCTGGATGTGACCATCCAACCAATTCCCCATCCACCAAACAGTCCATCCATCAAATCCAATTTAGAGAGAAGGATGTCATGGAGGAGCGTGTCAAAGACCTTACAGATGTCCAAATACATGACATCTGTAGCTTTTCCCTTGTCCACTGATGTAGTCACTCCACCATAGAAGGCCACGAGGTTGGTCAGGCAAGACTTGCCCTTGGTGAAGCCATGCTGGCTGTCTTGAGTCACCTTACTGTCCTTCATGTACCTTAGCATCGCTTTTAAGAGGATCTGTTCCATGATCTTCCCAGGCACAGAGGTGAGGCTGACAGGTTGGTCTTTGCCAGAGTCCTCCTTTCTACCCTTTTAAAAAATGGATGCAATGTTTCTTTTCTTGCATTCACAGGGGACTTCACCTGACTGCCATGACTTTTCAAATATCATGGAGAGTGGCTTGGCAGCTAATTCAGCCAACTCCCTCCAGATTCATTTATACCTCATAGGTCTCATAGAATCTTCTAATAAAGGAGTTAAAGTTTTAATAGAGAAAAATTAGATGAAGCACCCTAATCTTGACAATGCCTGATCTCCTGCCTTCTTCAGACCTTTCAAAGCTGTAATGTGTTAAAGAAAAGTCACTGCTCTAAGTAATACTCAGAAGTGCTTACAAACATTTCCTCCAACCCAATTTCCTGAGACATACATTAAACTTGAAAAAGCCTAAGAGCTGAAAGCCTCTAGGAGTTACTTGGCACAGTTATTCATATGTGCACTCACTCAAGAAGATGTACGTTCTGAGGATAATTAATACATCATTTATAGTACCAATGAAAGGTCAGTCATAGATCACAGCAAATCCCTGCACCACAAGTAGAATGAATAACATTTACATTTTAAAAAGAAAATATTTTATAAACATGTAGAATCTGATGGTAGCAGTACCCTCTTACACAGTTATTTTGCAAGGAGGTTAATGTGTTGTCTAGTATAGACTATGGAAGGTGCAACAACACCACGTTTAAAGGATTTTTCAGCCATCTCTCCTTATAACGAAAGTGCCTTTATGAGAGCAAAGGTGCTTTAGCAGGAAAGGTAATGACATCATATTCCTGCAGCAGTTAGTTTTATAGCAGTTTTTTAGTTTAATTCAGTTTTGGTAATCCCCTAGTTATTCTATAAATATCACAATCTGATCTCTTGTGTGAGATATCAGCTCCTTCATAATGATATACATGGAGTAAACAGTGTATTAATTTATGTCTGTCAGAAAATAGAAAATTCTTTCATTGTTATCTTTTGGTGTTTTTTGTTTTTTTTAATTGTGGAAGAATAACCAAACTGCGTGAGAAATCATGTGAAAGAAAAAGGAACAAATACCTTTTTCCTGGCTTGTATACAACGATGTTTGCTGTCAGCCTCAAGATAGATTCTCAGTGTTCCTTGCAAGAATAAACAAGGTGCTATCCATATTTCTTTTCCTTCACCTGCTATTGAAGACCTGTGGAACCTGTTAGATTTGATCACCTTATTAATTTTGCCATGTCTTAGTATTACTATCCCACTTCATACACTGAGACAGTACCACAATAAAAAATCAGGATGATGAATAGTCTCAAGTCGGGCCCTTATTATACTGTCTCAGGTGCATTCAATATCTTGAAACCAACACATTCTGAAAGTTTTGAGATCAAAGAAATCAATGAAGCACAGCAATCAAAACAAAGTCAGAAAGGAACCTAGTCTATCCCCCACACCTGGTTATTTTATCTCCTCTGGTCCCAAATCTTGGAAAATCTGAATGCTCTAATAACTAAATTTCATAACCTTTGTAATCATCCATCTCTCTGTTGGTTTCTCACCTTACTTGTGCCCATGGATAAAGAGCATCAAGCTGCTGTGTGTGGAGCAGGATTACTTTTATATACAAAATTCCTTTAAATCTGAGAAAACACACCTGAGTTTTTCAGCCACACATTTGTGTTTGTTAAATAATTTAATACCTTAAATATAATTTAAAATATTTTGGCCAGTTTAAAATATAGATTTTTATTATTTGTATTCTCTTCCTATTTTTAATATACTAACTTGAAAAGCCACTACATTATTGCTGATAAATTTATATGTAATATAAAACTTTATTGCTACAATGGCTTGATGAGCTACAAGAAGATGGATGGCATACTTCCTAAAAAATATTTCTATGCATTAATTATATTTATAAAATCATCCATAAAAACAAATTGCAAAACAACAACAAAAAATTTTCCTTACGGTAGCAAATTTTTCTTATATTGAGAAAAAAAGACAGGAAAGAAATGTAAAATTCTGTTCAATTATTATTTCAGTATACTGAAATTCATCTTTGTAGACATCCCACAGTCACTGTGAGAAATATCAGACCTTAATTCGTCTGTTGGTTAAAACCTTGTATTCACAGGCACTGTGTGTGGGTTGTATGTCAACAGTTTTTCAGTGAGTCATCTGTAGCCACAGTTACAGAGATTCTTTACACCTGTCACACCAGTCTACCCCCCCTGTTGTCCAAATCAGAGGATTTGTCAGAGTTCTCTGTGGCTTTTCAGTCAAAGCACTTTGGATTCTTTGTGTAGAAAGAGGGAGAAGTCTCTTTTTCTATCTTATCTTCTTCAGTTAAAAAGTAATCTTTAATTCATGGCACGTTTGAAGAAACTCATACAAAGCTGAATAAGATTAAACCACCTAGGTCTGTTGTTTACCTAACCTATAACCTTCTATCAAAGTCCCATGTAGTCATTCAGCTGAATGCAGTATTGAAACAAAATCATCAGTCTTCAGTTGTTCTTGCGTCCCACTGCACAACTGGAGGTAGCCAGAGTACAATTTCCAAGGTGTAGCTAGTGAATGAAAGTGTTACAACCTTAGAACCTTAAAAGGAGAAAAGAAAATACTCAGAGATGCTAACTGAGAATTTCAACTCTATACTTCGCTCAGATAAGAACTAAGAACATCAACATGCTGATAAGACACTTCTCCAGGTGCCAGGATGTTCATACTAACCACATTTTAAGGACCAAATTCTGTTTTTACTTAAATACATGAATCTTTGGGTTTACACTTCCAATGAGTGCATTTAGGTTAAATCATCTTTTTGGGAGGCCACGTGAAAAAGGAGGGTTAAACCGCAGCACTCACAGAAAGCACACAGATAGACCACATCACACTAAGACCTAATTTACATCAAGGTTTTCCTTCCCCCTGCATCCAGTTTGCTATCTGTACACATTTAGTGTATTATAAACTTCCATAAGTATTATATTTCTCTACACAGAGAACAAACTTTAATATCATACAAGGGAAAACCAGCAAGTATTAAACGTGTCTTTCATCATATAACAGACCCTTCAGTTAACCAACAGACCAAGTAATGTAAGTTAGATACAGGACCCGACTAGTGAGAAATTATGCTCTTTGATATACAACTACATATTCCACAGAGAAGTATGGTCATCTGCTATGCAGATCAGGATTTGCTAAAGAATGTATTCCACAATGAAAAGAGATTCAGTGTGGAAAGGAAGAGCAATGCTAGGAGTAACTTTATAAAAAATATAGAATAAATTATACCTTCTGAAACAAGTCTCAAGTCCAACAGCTTTAACATATGCTCAAATACATTTACTTTCTCCATGTCAGCAGTGTAATACTGCTTCTTCCTTATCATTTTTCTACCTGCACCTGAGATAAAAATATGAGATATGCAGTCATTAAACATAAAGGTCTTCTATATTTAGGCTTGGTGTTGTGATAAACCGTGTCCTGCTGTAATCACCTAAGCAACGTTGCAGAGACACAATTTTTTTTTCCTGATTAAGAATGCTGGAAAAAAATTAAACACTTCCATTTTTTCTACTGCAAAAATATTTTGCTTTAGCACAATCTTGTAAGCAGTTCTATGGTTTATCTGAGTGGAACATAGTAAGTATTTACAATCTTTTTTATACTGAACTAGCTCTCACAGTTGATTAATTGCAACTTATTAGAATAATATTAAGGTTTTTTGAAAAACATTTGTCTTGACAATCTCATTAGCTTATTTAGAGGTATGACAAGACTTTTGAAGATGGAAGAACAGCAGATGACTCAAGAGTCATGCCAACTCCCAAAGGAGTCTGTGTGACAGTGCTCTTTGCTAAGGAGAATAAACCACCTGTTATTACAGAGGAGCTGGAGACTACAAGATTGTGCTGCATAACAGAGGCAAAGATGTGAGTTACAGAACTCAGGTGGGAAAGGATTCTGAGGACTGAAAATAAAAGTCCTCTAATCTTTCTTCAAACCACACCAAATGACACTTGAGGATTTCCCAGTGCACCAGATGAAGCACGACTGAACACCTCAGCAAAATGGTGGCTCAGATGGTTTTGAGTTGGATTCACTTGATCCTTCAGGGAAGACAGCAAAAGGAACAAGATAATGAAACCAACAGATACATCCAGGACAGGTGTTATTTAAATTGCATGCATATATGCTAAGACATAGAACTAATGGATGTACTCTCTGAGAGCAGCTGGCGTTTTATCTCTTTGGGGTTTGAGACTGGTGCAGCTGAGAAGAGGAACTGTAAAGCAAAAGAACCAAGCAGAAGACCGAGAAAGAGACTGAATTAATTCCTGTGCATTTTTAATATGTAGAGTGAGGTAAACAAAACAATAGTAACAGTCTATCTAATACCCCAATAGATAAGAAGGAAGGATACTAAGAACAGAAATATCAGTCATATTGATCAAAACAGTAATCAGGTGGTTCTGCCTATGCCTAATGTTATTATGAGACTTAGTGTGATCTAAAAGAAGCATCATAAATATTTGTACCCTGAAATATCTAGACCTTGACTGATGAAACAAGAAATCTGAATTTACAATGTAGGATGTGAAACTGAATACTATGAAGTGGAAATATGGAAATAAGAGATATTGGCAGCTGCAGATGGTTCACATGGTAAAAGACACATGGGGGAAAAAAATAACAAAACAGTATTCTTTTACATATACATTAAGCTCTAAGAAAATAAAAGATATCAAGGGCAGAATATCTGCTTGATTAAAAATTTCTTTGAAAAGGGATAATGTTACCATATTTAAGTTGTATCTTATGGAAATAAAAACAAGTTATCAGGGAAACTTACCTAACTGGACAAGAAACAATATCATATGTATGCACAAAAAGCAAAATATTGAAGATGTGGAAAAAGATCTATTAGAGCCATAAAATTAAATAATGTACACTGTATAGCACACATCTACAAAGCCTAATAATAAAATTCAGGTCTGTAATTTTACAACACTGGTTAAAGTAAGTTATTTTCTAAACTGGATACAATTAAGAAAATAACCACATGCCTCTAAGACAACTGAAGAGATGAGTACTTCTTTTGCCCTAACACTGCGGATCACAAATGAAATAAAAATGTGGCATGAAATAATCTAGCAATCTAAAACCGTACTGAAGAAGGTTGGATCAGATCATGCTGTGGCAACATTTTTTGCATTGCTTAACTATTAAAATGCAGAGTTTTATAAAAGGAGGTGAAAAGAAAATAAAAATGGTATTTGGATGTCCTCAAAGATGGTAAGTCACACAGGAATCCAGCTTGCATAAGCACTGACCCTGGAATACTGCATGTACTTAGGCAACAAGTCAAAGATGATGGTAATTGAGGACTAGCAGTTCAGTAGATTGCTCCTGACCATTCTGTGCCCAGAGATACAGCCAAGGTACTGATTTGGTTTCATGAAAGACTGTCACCCTTCTTGAATCATTTTAACATAATTATGCTCCTTCAACTACCATTTCCATGTATTTGGCCTGGACAAAGACAATTTAAATGCATTTCCTATAAATGGGCAATTTTCATAGGTATTGGACGTGCTCTTGGACATTTAAAGTTCAACCTCTTTGTGATCAGATAGATTTTGCATGGATTTACAATTTTGTGCTGGATGGGGAGCTTTGCTGACTATTTTAAAATTCAGACTCTTATTCTCTGTAACCGTTCATTAGTATACTGCCCGAGAGAGAGCAAGATAGTGAATGCCTGTGTCAAATGTATTTCTTAACATTGCTCTTATTTTTAACTTTTTTTTCCCTAAGATCTTTCTTTTTATTTTTTGTGTTTTCTTCAATTTTTTGTTCAGTCAAGGGAGAAGTATGTTTTCTGTTTGTGTATATGTGTAAAAATACATCTTCAGACATTTCAGACTGTGATTAAGATGAAGCAATTTGAAACATTTTCAGTAGCAGAAACACTGAGCAATTATAAATAACTTTAACTCCTTCTAAATTGCCAAAAGCAACAATATACTGGGCAAATATTTGAGAGAGAAATAGTATGTATCACTTTGAGTTTGCACACTACCCACAGCTACCCTTTCTCTCAGGAAAAGAACATGAAACAGAACAAGCCAAGGCTTCCACTGCAGTTCGTTGTCTCTATACTTACAATCTAATAAGTTCTGTTTCTTATGACTGATGAAATAGCTGATCAGGCACAGAATCAATACTTGTGTCTCTTTGTCAAAGTAGTCACACCCAGGGTTTTGTGGAATGAATGACCAAACAAAAGGCCTGATTCTCAAAAAAAAATGTTATTTACCTGAATAAGAGAAGGGACATGAAGGAGGGATATCAGTATCAGTCCCAAACAGAACAGCTATGTGTATGACTGTCCCAAAAAGAAAATAAAAAGCAGAAAAGTACAACAATTTTCCATCTTTATTCAATATTATGTAGCTAATAATGTTGGCTGAAGTACTATCTTCAGCTTTCACAAAGCTAATATGATAAAGCTTATATGTAACACATATATATATAACATATTTTATTATAACAAAATATAGATACAAAAATACATTAATTCACACCTTGCAATTTTAGAAACCTAATCAACATGTCAGAGTTACTGGTGACATCTTTGTAAGTTATCATCAGAACAAATAAAAAGAGACATGTATTTCTGGAAAGTGATTCACATTTTAGGTGACTTTACACTTGGAAGTCAAGATTTCCTCCACTTGTACAAGTCTATGTTAACCTGAGCAACATGGTTAGGTACTTATAATGAGTGGAATGACACCAGGCTCTAAGGCCACAGTAGGAAGACCCCGTCCCTCAAAATTACTTGGCCTTGAATAGGATTTACATTAATGCATTTACACTGACGTGCTGCTACAAAGCAAGCTTCTTAATGTTACAATATCTTAGCATCTCTTTAGCACACCTTCTCTTCATGGCCATATGTAATCTATACACATTCATTATTTCTATAAGGATTGTCAGTCCTCATGATGAGTAGATATATTTATTTGGACAATATATAATATCTACATTGTTTTGTTTGTTGTTTTTAAATTCTTTCTCTTTCCTGCTCTTTATGTAATCTACTGATTAATCTTCTGAGCCAAACAAAGCTCTGATAGGTAATACATTTTTCCTCCTGACAGTCTTCTATCTCTATTCTGTTCAAATATTGAACTGGTAAAACGTAATGCTGCCCTTACAGAATTGCAGTGTTTTATATTCCAGACTTAATAAGAAGTCACTTTTCTTCATTCATTCTTTTCCTTGAAAATCCAGTCACACAAAAATTACCACATTGGATCAGATCTGTGGGGCCTTTAGCTCAGGATCCTAACTCCCAACAATGACAGTTATCAGGTTCAAGAGGTGGAAGACAGCTTACAGATGAGAGAACTTACACTTGCTGAAAGACTTTTATATAAACCCTTAATATTTGGAGTCCTGAGCCCTTAATCACAAAGCATTTACAACCTTCTAAATAGAAATTTTAACAGGATATTCTAGCTCATATGATAAGTATGTAATCCATCTTTTAATCTTGCTGTATTCAAGGATAACCTTTGACAATGAGTGCTGCAGGTGAATTATATACTGTACGGAAATATTAATAAACTTGAAATCATTTTGAATTGAGTTCTTTTCAGTTTCACTGAACTTCACCTTATGGTACAGAGAGAAGAAAAACCTCTGATTTTTCTTTTCTACCTTTCTCCAGTTAAGTTCCAGGCAAGTGCTGTGCTTTTGAATCAGTAATCGTGATCATACTAAATTTTGGGATCTTTTAAAAAACGCACACTATTCTGCCTTTTCTTCTTCCATGAAAAATTATAAGCCATTTTAATCTCTATTTAGAAAGTTTTAGTTCTTTTGCATAAGAATAATTGAGATATAAATTGTAGTGGCTGCATAAAGGTAAATTGGGCACACATTTTAGAAACAGCCAGTTATAGAAATCATAGTGTACAAAAATCTTGTTAATGTGGCTATATTTAAAAATTCAGAGTTACAATTTTTTGTCATCCGTGTATATAGATTATATTTGTAGACATTTTGTAAAAATACTAAGGTGGTCTGATGTCAAGACTTGCACTTTTTCCAGTTCATAATTTGTTTTCCACCGTCTATAGCTTTATTATACTTCCAAAAATTGTATTTACATTTTCATAGCATTCAGCTGCTCTGTGGTCTTGATTTACACTCATTCAATGTAATTAAAGTATTTGTAGTGGGGTTATAAGATACTCAGTGGTCTATATTTCCTTACTGTCTCTCCCTCAACCCCAAATCTATTTTGTTCATCAAGCTAAACCTTAAAAAAAAAAAAGAAAAAAATAAGAAAGAATTGTCTTGAAAGCAGCTTAGTATACAGATAGAAGCTCATATCTTATTTAAATTTCCCTCTAACTCTGCAACACCAATTTAGAGTTTAAAATAAAGGCCATTCTCTGAAGGAACCAGACTCTAATTAGTACAGTAAAGAATCTTCCGTAGTGTCAGTGACTTAACTCACGCTAACAGAAAGAGACATACTTAAACGCTGTTCTTAACATCACTCTCTCTTTTTACATTATCTTTCAGGTCTTTTAGACAGTGAAACTTCATACAATGGTGTTATATGGAATTCATCTTGGAATATGAATCTGTTAAATAGCGCTATGTTGAGTTCTATCTATTTTGTTGGGTTTTGCAGTTAAGTTTAGCCCTGGCTGATAGCTGTCTTTACTTTCTTTAGGTGTCTTAACTTTCTGAAGTATAATACATTTTAATACCTTATTTTAATGCTGTGAAAGCTCCCATTCTATTTCTTTAAAACAGATTGGAATTTCGCACAGATAACACCCACACATAGATTTGACTAATTTCCACTGGTGTATGTGGAAACCTGAATAGACAGGACTAAGACAAGTAGATGCTAACTATCCCTCTGACAAACTAAAGTGGAAATGCTTTCAAAGGACATTTGAAAACTGATCATAAATGTGGGGCTCTTCTTCAGTAGGTTATAATTGATCAACAATGATATAAAGTGAAGCTTATTTAGTCAGAAACTGAGTCTTCTTGAAGTTCCTGGGTATTAAATTACAAAATACTTATTTTTTTCCTTAATGGAAATTCTTAAAGCAATAAATAATACCCCAAAATCTCCCAGTATACCCTCTGTTCTTCCCAGATTGTGCCCAGTTAAGCCTACTTGAAAAGATGATTTCTCATTAAAAACAAAAGGCTGTAAGATAAAGGCAGTAACAAAGGAATAATATATTTAAGGTCTGATTAACTTGTGATTTTTGTTCTATGAGATTTTACTGGTTTTGAAGTAAAAGATTACCAGCTCAACAGAAAAGAACAGCCTTTGTTTTCTTTATCCTGTTATTTCTACATAATATTGAACGTTAATGAATGGCTTTGATTAATAGTCAATGCCAGGAAATTAAGCAGTAAAACTGGAAAGGGAAAGGGAAATGACTTTTCATGTGCCAATAAACGTGAGCAATTCAAGAAACCAAAGGACAAAAAAAGTCAGGTATAAAATAAACATTTTACAGCTCAGAATTGCACACAGGCATACCCTTTACAGATATCAAATTACAAAATGCATCTAACTGAAGTCATCTCTCACCCATGAACGAGCAGAAACAGGTATTATAAAAGCAACTTAGTGAAGGGTTGATTTTATGTTTTCCAGGTAAACTATGTTTTATATTTAATGTCACTCATTAGGGTTTTTTTTCTTGATAGAAATTGAAAACCCCAAAATTATGAATCCAGTTTTAGTATTAGTACACTTAAGACTCATTGTCTTAGGCTGTTTACATTCCCCCTCAATGGTATCCTTAAGGCCAAATTCCCTGATCGTGCCCTCTGGCTCAGAATCTGAGTGTAATTGGACATCATGGAGTGTTCATCTGGAGAGAATGTGAAGTCTAGTCAACATCCTCCACTGTAGTTTCAGGCAGTCTAGACCCATGTGTACTTATATACATTAAGACACATCCCAAAGATCACACGCCGTTACGCCCTCAAGCTGAGCTGCAGAGTCAGTGTATGTGTGCCTCTCACTACAGAAGATCTTTACACATGGTTGCTGCTAGCATCTTGTCTCACTGCTACAGTGGCAAAGTGGAGAACTGACCACAAGGACCAAAATAGCTGCTCTGATTTTTCACAAGAGCCTCTGCTCTTGGAGTTCCTGCTCCAATACTGCTGGCCAAGAGAAAAGATGATGGCTGTGATCCATTTCAAGCAGAAGAGTTAAAATTTTAGGTGAACCTGAAAACGGCATGACATGCCTGCATAAAAACATAACAAAAGTGCACATTCCCATTACCCCTCCACAGCTGTTGAACTGCGCTTAATGGATTCCTGCTCTGTTCTTTCTTTCCTTGTCTTAGTTCCTATCAGTCATTTCAGAACAACTGACAGTACTGCTCATATGATATGCTGATATGAAAGACAGCACTTGTTCACAAATAAAAACAATTAAAAAAGGAGATTGACCCTTTAATCTTTACTTACATACAAAATTTACCCTATTACACATGCACCCTGCATTTCTGCATCGGTCCCAATCTGCCTAGATCTTTTTCATACGGTTCAACTCAGCAGTGAAACTAATTATCGAGGAGATAGCTGGAATACCATTTCATATAACACACAGAGATGCTTCACTCCTGGTCCAGGTTCTGGTAATCTTGGTCTGTGATGACATGTTAGGAGAACAGTTCTGCAGAGTCATTCATACAACAATGGCACAACAACTGCTTGGAAGACAGATTCACTCCCAGCATTTCTTTTCATCAGTCCTGTTAACACTCTATGTCTATTGCAGGTTGACCTCGTTTCCCAATCCCCCTCCCAAATGTGCCTCAGCCTTCATGTAAAATTCACTTTACAGTGAAGTTCCCCCCTAAGAATAGAGGACTGGAAAGATTGTTAGTATGGATGCCTACTGGGCACTCCAGTACTGGAGCAATCCGAAGAAACAGTTTGTCAGAGCAATGAAGGAATTCCCTGAATTCACTTCAAAGAATCAGTAGTTATGGGAAACCAGTGCAGACCTGAGAAAATATGGGATACCAACAAAAAAGTTATGCAGAGAATACACAGGCATCAGCACATGTGTTTCTTTATTCCTGCTAGGCTAAGAAATTTATTCAGTGTTTCTTAATACACAGAAACTGAATAGAAGATTGTTGAAATCATTGCTATACTCAACATGCATGTCTAAGAATCAGTTCACTTACTGTGAAGGGACACAGTGGCCTTTCACAGTCAGAAAAATATATTTTGAAGCAGTGTTTTGAAGGCTGAAGAGATCAATGGTAGCGTTCAGTCAGGCATTTGAAGGCATAACTAGTTTTATTTTCCCTTCTTAGGTCAAGTTTGATGTGGCCATGACCCTACCATGATCTACAAGTTGGAGAAATTCCACAGCTAGAAATACAAGGCTGATAATCAGTGCTATTGACTTGATAGGTTTGGAAGAATGTGTGCAGTGTCAATACCAAAGTCCATTAAATTCATGGATGAATGCTAACACCTATTCTGCAAATCTGAACAGTTCAGATAACTAAACTCTAAACCCTTTCTTGTTTATCCATCATTAGTACCTAATGTAGTTTATAGTAGTTGCTTATGTAGAAGTTTATCATGTCAAAGTGGATATCTGCATTTGCATTTTATTGTTTTCTATCATTATCCCCTTTGAATTAATGACTGTATCACCCTGAAAAATCTAAGCATATTCAAAACAAAAAAAAATTTCTTTGCCCACCCTAAACCAGTTAAAAACAAATTCAGGATTTCACATAAAGATAAGAAGAAGCATTCTTAATTCATTAAATGTACTCTGGTGAGCATCAGCCCCAACTAACACCAACCTAAAGTCTGCAAAAGTTTTTAACATTGGTCAGATGATATAAGCATACTAAATGCATAGGTCATGCTCCCTGACATCTAGACCTTTTCAAAGTGGCCCTGTTATCTCCCTTTTAATTTGTATTCAAAATAACTGTCATATGCTCAAATCAAGAAGTCAACACAGTTTTATTTTACAACTGAAATTTCTGGGTTTGGATGGAGGCATCAATTGCCCAGAGAAAAATAAATTATTTAAACCAAACAAAGCAGAGATGAAGTAATAATGCTTATCACAGATTTTACACACATTTGTTTTTTATTCTTGTGCTACTGTCATACCTGAAGCCAGTTATTATCTAGTAGTAAGCATGAAAGCATACCAGCAACAAGTAGTTAACAGTTTAATAGCTGGAGAATGTCAAAAACATACAGGTTCATAATTTTACATTTAGGCATACTGAGCTCAGATCCATTGCCTGAGTTTTTTCCTCTTCATTACATTATGAAATTAATTGAAGTGCAACAATTGAAAGCAGTGTAACTATCATTCCTAAGCAAAGGAACAAATTTAGCTTTGATTGAAACCAAAATCTTTCAAAACCACAAAGCATACAGTGCAAAGAACCAGCAAAAATGACTGTGACCTTCTGTGAAGCAGGACAGAGCAATCTTTTCCGAGCTGGTTTGTAGTCACTGACTGTATTTATGTCGCTGTTGTAGGAGATACAAAAGTAGTAGAGATTTGGGATGAGTTTTTTGTGGTGGTGGTGTCAGTTTTGGCTGGGATTTTTTTTCACCTTTATCTTTTTATCTGTCCTATCTAAAGCCTGCCATTCCACCAGGGAATAAATATATGCATAAAGCCCCATAAGTGAAGCAGAACAACAAGGGGCTAATCAATCCAGTGGTAACATAACAAAAGCTACTGTCACTGAAACTCTCTGTTGAATATGATGGCCAAAATAGCCTTCTTTTCAGTGTAGCCAGAAAACATAACAGGTGAGAATTACTTTATCACTTACAAGCATCAACTTGAAAATCCTTTTCATTTGGTTCCTTTTTGTTACAAACACATAGTATTGGTTATAGCCACAGAGTATAGAAGCACTAGAGCAGAATATTAAGTAAAAAAAAAAGTCTAGTTCAAGCTTTAGAGGAGACACTGCAGACTTTAAATTTCATATGCTTGGCCTGCAGAATACGTAGAAACCAAGCTCATTCTGTGTATAGGTACTAACCATTTGAAGAAAGACAACCATGGGATTGTTATCCTCGATCTCATAGAAGTAAAGAAAAACACAATTCTGTCTTTGGATTTATTTAACATATTTTTGTAACATTTAATAGTAAAAAAACCCACAAAACCTCTGATATCCTCAGAGTTTGTTTACATTTTAAATTATTTAGTTCATATCATGGAAATAGTACAGGTAGATTAACACTGTCCTAGTTTTATCTAGGTCTCCTCTTAAAGAAGTAGTTCCATGCCCCAAGCCCTTTTCTGCACTTTCTGAACTTCTAATGTATTTTCTTTGAGTAAGGAATTCTCTAGGCTCTTAAACTTCACTTATTGCGGTGGCAAGTGGCAAGGGAATTAAAAGCTTTTTGATTGATATATAAACTTTCAAAGAGTAAAAAGAAATTAAAAACTATATTCACAGAGGAATCAGAGGAACATTGAGAATGGGTTTGTGATTAGTCATGTCACGTTACTTATACATGTAAGCAGAGCATCTGGATAGAATGAGGAAGAGGGAGACAAAATAAATTTGATGGTGCAGAGAACAGAGAAATGAGAAATATCTCAAGTACAGCAGTGACAGACAATGTGAAGGAATGGAACTTTATGGTAACAGTTTTGAATTTACTTGAGAATCACAGTGATCAGGAGAGGTTCCTGAGTACTGGAATAAACCAAATGTCACTCCTATCTTCAAGAAGGATGAAAAATAGCCAGGAAACTGCTGGCAGGTTAGCCTTACCTGGCAAAGTGATGGCGCAAATAATTATGAAAGCCATTTCCAAATATATGAAGGACAAGATGACTGGCAGTAGTCAGCATGGATTTATGAAGGAGGAATCATGCCCGACCAGCCTTCCGAGGTGTGCTGACTCACTTGGTGGATGAAGGGAGAGCTCAGTATTGGAAAGGCTTTTGACACTACCTCCCACAACATTCTTTTGGGCAAACTGATGAAGATTAGATTAGAAAAATGGGCAGTGAGGGGGATGGAAATTTGGCTGAACTGGCAGGCTCAAAAGCTGCATCAGCAACATAAAGTCCTGCTGGAGCCCAGTGACTAGCGTTATGCCCTGTAAAATTTATGTCTTTAGAATTACAGTATAAATTATAAAACAATTAATTGTTTTTGTAAACATTGTAAACTATGCTCAAGTGATTTCTAAAATGCCCCACGTCCCCAGTGGCCGATTTGGCCTAAACCATGACACTACGATTTTTCCTAAGATTAATATCAACTGATATAAAGTTACTCTGTTTTTCAGAAGTACAACTAAATGGAACAGGTTAGGGCCCCTTCCACATATTTTGAATATAACCATATAGGAATGCGTAGCTTTGCTAGGTCAGGAAAATTAAACTGATAGAAATTAAAGCCAAGTGGGCTGAATCCCACTGAAGGTTTTGAAGCCTATTCCTGCACAAAAAATGCTGATTATCTTTAAAAAGCTAAGGAATGTCACAGAATCACAGAATCACAGAATAGTCAGGGTTGGAAGGGACCTCTGGAGATCATCTAGTCCAACCCCCCCGCCAGAGCAGGGTCACCTACAACAGGTTGCACAGGACAGCGTCCAGGCGGGTTTTGAATGTCTCCAGAGTGGGAGACTCCACAACCTCTCTGGGCAGCCTGTTCCAGTGCTCCACCACCCTCAAAGTAAAGAAGTTCCTCCTCATGTTAAGATGGAGCTTCCTATGTTCAAGCTTGTGCCCGTTACCCCTCGTCCTATTAATGGGCACCACTGAAAAAAGGCTGCTCCCATCCCCCTGGCATCCTCCCTTCAAGTATTTGAAAGCATTAACAAGATCCCCCCTCAATCTTCTTTTCTCCAGACTAAAGAGACCCAAATCCCTCAGCCTCTCCTCATATGAAAGATGTTCCAATCCCCTAATCATCTTTGTAGCCCTTTGCTGGACCCTCTCCAGCAGATCCCTGTCCTTCTTGAACTGGGGAGCCCAGAACTGGACGCAGTATTCCAGATGCGGCCTCACCAGGGCAGAGTAGAGGGGGAGGATGACCTCCCTCGACCTGCTGGCCACACTCCTTTTGATGCACCCCAGGATGCCATTGGCCCCCTTGGCCGCCAGGGCACATTGCTGGCTCATGGTCATCCTGTTGTCCACCAGGACTCCCAGGTCCCTTTCCCCAGAGCTGCTCTCCAGAAGGTCGGCCCCCAACCTGTACTGATGCATGGGGTTATTCCTCCCCAGATGCAGTACCCTACATTTACCCTTGTTGAATTTCATTAGGTTCCTAATGTGTTCAAATTACTTAAATAAAAGTTGTATCTTGCTAGTTTTTAAGAAACATAATACTGTAAGGGATCAATAAATTGGCACAGGAATGTAAAAATAATTCCAAATATTCTTGTTTGCTAAATGAAGGAGGAAAACAAAATAAGTAAAACAAGACCTTTTCAAGTACATATCAATTCAAAGGATGTGACTGTAAGTTACTTTTAATAAATAATTAAGGGAAGATGCATATACCTGGAGTCAAGTATACTTCCAACTGAAGTGAAAGGTTACTTTTTCCAGTAAATTGAAGGAGAAAGTGAAATATCATTTGTAGATATTCATAACTATAAGCCTGCACTTTGCTGAGATAGGTCTGGTACAAAGAACCACAGGCTTCTGAATATGGATCTGAATCAAATCTCTAGGCTTGAACCTAAATGCAGGTGCTATTCTTTTGATTCCAAAACATGATTTATGCTCTACTACATGTTTTTTTCACATGAAGTTCAATAGAGATCTGATAATGTGAAATATACCATCTGATCTGATCATGCCCCGTATATCCATTTGTGAAACAAAGAGGTGAAAAAATGAGATAAAATTTATGTCCATTTTTACAGGATTCTGAGTAAAGCAAAGCAGTTTTTAGGGACATTACTTTATAGTACTTCTAAATGAATTATGAATTCTGAAAATGACAGTGAAAGCAGTATATTTTGAGTAACACTATGTGATTAAGAAACAGCTGAACACATTTGAAAAAAGAGAAATAGAAGAGGAAGAATAAATTAAACTTAGTCTTTCCCTCTCTTCTGCCTCCAGATTTACAACAACAGTTGTTGTAACAACTGTCTCCTACAGTTGAGAAAAAAACCTTCTTAAATGACCAGAATATTATAGAAATATAACCTCAAACAAAACTTTTTATGGCGGTTTGCAAATCTGAAAAAGATCTGCATTCAAAAAAACCACATTTTTTCCAAAAATTAATATTAAGTGTGAAAAATCTAAGACAATGCAGAACAGTCACTTTAGGAAGCAAACAACAGGTATTATTACCAAAACCAGATAAAATTTCTAAAGTACCTGCTGCATACTCTAACTACTAGTTACAACTCAAGATTGCCAACGTAACAATCTGTGAACTGTGCATAAGGATTCCCCCAGTGAACGTGTGGTTAGTTACAGCATCATAAATGAGTATAAGAAGTATAAAGGTTGCACCTGTAAAAGTTGTATAAGATATTCAAGCAATTGTCTAAGTCAGATATTGCCTGCTGCCTTCAGTGTTAGGTTGCTAGTCACTGCAATACTTTTACATATACCAGGCTGTCGTGGTTCAGGCTGAATCGGCCACTGGGGAGGTGAGGGACCCCAGATGGGACCGACAGATACTCCCCTCTACCCCTCTTCAAAAAGAGAGGCAGAGGAGGGAAAAAGAGACTTATGAGTTCAGAAGGAACTAAACATCTTTAATGAAATATTAATAATAAAATAAAAAGAAAATAATGACATATATACAAAACCATATCAGGCTCCCAGGATTACAATCATGACACTGGCTGGCACTGGGGCAGTCCCAGGCTGGACTCAGTAACAGACGGGAACTGGATCTGGATCTGGATTCAGGATCAGGACCAAAGGCAGACGAATAGACAGAGTCTTCCTCAGATGTCAGCCATTGAAGAAAGAGAGTGGGCTTACCCTTTGATCCCTCAGCTTTTATACTGAGCATGAGGCAGATGGGATGGAATACCCTGTTGGTCACTTTTGGGTCACCTGTCCTGTCCACTCCTCCCCGCAGGTGGGACCCCACTGAGCTTTTCCATTTCTGACCCTCCAATAGGGCAAATAGCCAAGTTAGCTGCCCTTGGGCGTTATAGCAATAAGTATAAGCAGGAGCCTCTCTGCATACCATGCCTGGGCATCAGCTATAAACATAGGTCTTATCACTCTGAGGGTGAACAGTTTCTGCACAATATGGTGCCAATTTCAGTAATTAGAAGAGGCCCAGCTAAAAAGCAAAGTTACTGAACAAAATCGGTACTGTTTTACCTCAAACCTGGACACAGGCAAATATGATACATAAAAATTTATACTTCCTCAGGAAAGAAAATCTCATCTCTCATATTTAGTTTTGCTAGTGAACTACAAAGTGCAAAAATATTAGCAAGACTGTAAATATCCCATTGCTGTCTTACATGTATGCAAAACATTTAAGACTTACTAATAAATGACAAATTTTGGAGGATATTATAGGAAAGATTCCTGAAACTGTGCCATTTGCACATTCAAGAAATAACCCAAGATATACTTTTTGGTTGTTATATGACAAAAAAATGTCTGAAAAGTGTGGAATATATTAATAAAGTCTAATGAGTGCTTTCACACACCAAGGCATAGGCAGTTTATGCAAATTCTAAATCAAAATCCAAGGAGATGGAAATCAAGCTATGTGCCTACTTTCCTCTATTACCTTTTTTTTTTTTTTAAAAATTATGGAGATACGTATGACAAAAAATAATAATGTGCATGTTATACCATAAGTGAATAAATTATATGTGGATACAGGTTCTGCCAGTAACCCGTAGTCAAGAAAAATGAAAATCAATAAAGAATCTCAAACTTTATCGATAGTAAGTTGGAAATTATGCTTTTAAATGTAGTTGAACAACAGTGGCCATGTAAATAAAGTCTGACTTCATGTGGGCATCGTGCATACTTACTAAGATATGTAGATCTCATAGGTTTTGGAAAAAAGTATATGACTTTAATTTTGACCCACTGATGCAGCAAATTAAAAAAGTTTAAGACATCTGGAACAAATATGCAATCCTGTAGGCGGAGAAAATTACTACTCTTAAAAGGAATGTTCTGCCTGTATTGCCTTTATTACTGTTTCAATCTCTCCCAGTAGTACTCCCTAGCATAACTGCCATGGAGAAAGAAAGCATGATCTTCAATTTTATAAGAAAGAAATAAAAAGGCTGGATAATTAAACTGCAGAGGCCAGCTTCACAGAGTAGTCCAGCAGTGCCAGATATAGATTCTGGCTCCTGATGCAAAATTGCAGAGATTTGAGTCAAATCAAGACTGAATTGACAAAGACGGGTCTTGACCCTGAAGATCCCTTCCAAGCCATCAAGGTAGCTCAACATTCCTGTACAGTCCAGAAAATGCTTAAACAGTGGTTCAACTGACTCTGTTGTTTTAGGTTCTAGGATCCACATATTAATTTCTAGCTATAATATCTCTGGTTTGGGGTATTTCAAAGAGTATCCTCAAAGATTTTGATTTTGAAGTTCGTGTTAAATTTTCCACTGTTTCAGACACAAGAAAAAATATCAAAAAGGGTAAAAATTTGCAAAAATACTGGTATCATGTAACAATACTATTCATAGGGCATGAACAGGACAAGAGGCAATGTCATCATGCAGATAGTGGGTTGGTGAAGCAACAGCAGCAGAAAAGAAACAGAGATGATAATAACAGACCACAGGGAATGACTAAGGATGGAGGGAAAGAGAAAAGTATGAAAGAAGGATATAGCAGACTCAGTACTCAAATGTGGGAAAGACTATTTGCCTATGACATGAAAAGGTTTCACCATCCATGCATAGGAGGTGGAATTTATAAACAGTCATAAATGAAACACAGCTAATTATATTAACGCTAATACATGAGATGGTTTTAACTTTTTTCTGGTTTTGTTTAGTTTTGTTTACACAGAATAAACAATCTGTTATTAGTAAGTTTTGTTTTGTTTATCTCAGCCATGGTATTCCCTCAGGTGTGCGAAGGATGTTTATGTGAAAGTTGTTACAAAAATGTCTCTGAACCCAGACGCCCCCCAAAATTATCAATAATTCATCAGAACTAGTCTCTGTTTTTTTTCACATGCAGCTACAGTATATGTTTGGTAAAACTCTCTTCACCTCATGCACAAAGTACTCATTCCCAAACAAATTACACATGAAGCACTTGATTGCAGTTTAGCAAAGTAAATTATACCCAGCTTTCAAAAGTGTTTCTCTCTAGGTCTTCAGTATAAAAAAAACATAAATCTGGTATTGACCTTAATCTTATTAACAGTTTAAAAAATTTTTACCCTGAAAGCTTAAACCCCCTGGCTTTGTTTGCTTTCATTACCCATAGAGGTATAAAAAAACCCACAAGAAAATACCATTGTTACAGGCAGACTGTCCCTGTTCCATTATGTGCCCCTGTAAGAGTCCAGAGTGAAAAAAATGAACATTGGAGGCAAAGAAAGAAGGTGATCTGGGGAATAATGAATGCTTGGAAGGGGTGGGATGCCTGCCACCCTACCTATTCACACATATCCACAGAAGTGACAGTGCACATATTTTGTCCTTCCTTCTCTTCCATATAAACAAGCATACATGAATAGCCTTGGTATCTGGGGTTCTGTATTCCAAGCCTAGAATATTAAAGAGGATAACATTTCTGGATACTGCATTGCTGCTTATTCTGAAATAGTGTTTAGACATTTGCGATTAACACGTGAAATAAGTTAGCAGAGTAGCAGAAATATCAAAGTGCCACGCAGTTGTGTTGCCAGAAACTCATGAGCAGCTTCATTAGTTCAGATCAAGACTCAGAGTCTTGATTATTTTTTTTTAAAAGTCATACAGTGAATCTTACATAAGTATGGTAAATTGCCTTAGAAAACATTTCTATTTCCATGCATTATTAAATCAATACTCGCTCATGTCAAAACAAATACAAACATAATTTTTGGTATACACAATTAGCAATGAAGTGACTCACACAGACCGAAGGACAACTTTTAAGGGAAGGGTTAACTTTTTTAATCTTCCTTTCTATTCCCAGTGACACTAAAGAATGTACAAAGAAATTAAAATGTTTTTTATTATGAGATTCTTCATAGCTTTTGCAAGGTCAATAAGAATTAAATATTGAGTTTTGTTTTGTCTCTGATCAGTCACTTCAGCGACAATTGACAGTCAATTTTGCTTTCATGTATTTATGCAGAAGAAAAATGCTATTGTGTTTTGAATTTTAAAAAATGGAAATCTAACAACATGTCTTTGAGTTTTATTTCCCCAACATTTTTATTATCACATAAATATGCCTATGTGCTATGCTTGTAGTCACAGACCAGAAATGTTTCTGCTGCTGGCTCAAGTGCTTTCTTTCCTGTAGATCATGATGTGAATGCACTAAACTAAGCAAAAAAGGTAACACAGATAATTGCAAAATGTTGTCTACTGCTACCTGTGCAAACAGCGACAGTTAAACCTCACTGTATTTGTTATTTTCAAAAGCAATCAGTCACACAGTGGACAATTAACCTGCATACACTGGAGCATATTGCTGAAGATACAAGATTCCATAATTTTACTAAAGTTTCTGATATATTTCTTGCATACATAGAATGAAGATTATTGCTACTGTTCTTGCAGCTTCACCTACACTGTCCTTGTTCTAATTTAAAATTATTTGCTTGATCATTTGGCACTTTGAGTGCACGCTCCACCCTTTACCAGGAGAGAACAAAAGAAGATTGTGAGGCTGGTCCTTTAGTGGACAAATGATGAGAAATCAACTGCTGACAATAAGAAAGGCCTGCCAGAATTATCTCAGCCCCAGGAGCCTCCTTACCTCACCAGTACCGCAAGTGAAACCTTGGGACCTGACACACAGGAATCTGAAATCTGCTTGCAGAGTAGGGCATAGCAGGGGAAGGCAGGGGAGGCAACAGCAGGAGAGGAGATGGAGGCAGTGACTGCACTGTTTTTTTGGACATGTGAGCATCCACCACCTGGCAGACTTTGCAAAGAAGAGCTGGCCACACCAGATTTTATCATTCTGTGTCAGAGCAGCTGATAACAGCGTATTTAGCATAATTGTCCTGGAGCTCTGCAAGACTATAGATCCTGTTCTTACCATGATACAGACAGCTATGACATAAGAATATCCAGCTGTACTGTCAGTGACACAACCTTTCCTGTTTACAGCTAGTGACCAGCAACCACAGGTCACCGAATGACTCCCTGCTTTCTGACATGAATGCAAAGTGTAACTTGTTAATAGCTCTGCCTAAAATACCTATTTCATTGCTGCATGGACAATCTCTCATAAATGAGCACACAAAATGTCCTACAGCTCAAAGCACAGAGTTGTGCCAGGAGGTGACTGATATGTTTTTCAGTGGAAATTATGGCCTACAGTCCCTTGTGCTCTCTCACACAATCCTATTTCAATCAGTTTTATTTTCTACATGAAACGGGGCAGATTCTTTTTATTGTTGCCGTAACAACAGGCAGGAATCTCACCACCCTGGTCAAAATTCCCTGACATTCACATGAAGACCTCTGAGCAAGCAAACACTTGCTCTCCTCAGTATGATTCCTGACTTTTTTGTCTATACCAGGAGTAATCCTGTCAGGAATGACTGGTGTGCTGCTCTTGGACAGCATCCCCAGCTCAGGGACTCTGAAGAAGACTTTCTCAATCTGGAAGGTACCACACTTTTTCTGGGTGCTAGCCATGTACACCCAGAACTGTCAGGGGTGACCAATGTGAACTTGATTGCATATTGTTTGGGAATTCTTCCAAAATATGATTTGTTTGGATTTTAGATGAGTCACTGGTGGTTACTTTTCTCTCCTTGACTATATGCCTGTCATAGTAATGCCTGGAGTAATGATGGTGTTCATTGTTAAGGCTAGAATAGTGGCAGTGGTCATTATCAAAGCACCTGGAATAGTGGCAGTGGTCGTTGTCAGAGTTGCAGTAGTGGTGGTGTTCATTGTCAAAGCCGGAGTAGCTCGTGCTGGTACAGGTGTTGGAGTGGCTTGTGCCTGTATGGGTGGCAGAGTGACTCTTGCTAGTGCAGACGGTGGAGTGGCTTGTGCTGGTGCAGGCTGCAGAGTGTCTCATGGGATCTGAGTAGCAGCAGCTTATGTCATATAACACCAATTGCTGCACTGATTTTTAATAAGAAAACACCCTTGCAACATGTTCAGGAGAATCAACAATAAAATCATGATTTTAAGAAAGTAACATTCATTTTTGAAATCCAAAAGATTTCCATCCCCTAGCTCTGATGGTGTCAATTTGGCATAAACATTAAAGGGCAAAGTAAACTTTCCCCATGTAAAATCAAAAGTGTAATTAGTAATAGAATTCATTATGTGATGCATGAGACATGCAGGTAAAGCCGTTATCCAATTTATTATATTATAGATCTGCATCCCAAATCACAGCAGAATAGCACATTTAAACCACTGCATACAAACACAAGGACCAAAAAAACATGCAACACATTCAGTAGGTTAAGCAGCATTGCATCAATTACCTTTAAACAAAGCTTTCTAAAGGCATTAAGTAACATTTTGCTTAAGAACGACATGAGGTGAGTTGTCTGTTTTGAATTTCTGAGCAACCTGTAATTCTAACTATTCAGGCAATCTATCAGAGTCTTGGTCGAGCCCCACATTGAGTGCCAATAAACCTGTTGTGGCTTTGGCCAGACTGGCCACTGAAAACGAATGACAGATGCTCTCTGACCTCTCTCCCTTCAGGGAGAGGAGGAAGGGAGAGATAAAGGTTTATGAGTTTAAAAGAAAACTAAACTACTTTAATAAAAATATTAATGAAATGATAAAAAGAAAATAATGAAACACATAAAACTGTATCAAGCTCCCAGGGTGACAACTGCATCACTGGCATGCACGGGGAAAGTCCCAGATTGGATGCAGCAATGGACAGGAGCTGGATTCTGGACCTGGATTCAGCAATGCACAGATTGGGATCAAAGGCAGATGAAGAGACAGAGTCCTCCTCGGACATCAGCCATTGAAGAAAGAGAGAGCTGACCATTTGATCCCTCAGCTTTTATACTGGGCATGAGGCAGATGGGGTGGAATATCCTGTCGGACAGTTTTGGGTCACCTGTCCTGTCCCCTCCTCCCCGCAGGTGGGACCCCACTGCGCTTTTCCGCTTCTGACCCTCCAACAGGGCAAATAACCAAGTTAGCTGCCCTTGGGTGGTATAGCAATAAGTATAAGCAGGAACCTCTCTGCATACCATTCCTTGGCATAAATTATAAACAATCAGGTCTTATCACTCTGTGACCGAACAGTTTCTGAACAATGTTCTGTTAATTTCAGAGAGTTCAGTTGGTTAGAAGAGGCTTAGCTGCAAAGTAAAATTACTGAACAGAAAATTGGTTCTGTTTCATCTCAAACCAGGACAATGCCATTGGATCCTCCAGTTCCTACTAAGTTCCTGCATGTATTGACTGTGAGAATGCTAAATACACTTAGACCAACAGCAGACACCAACAAGCAAAGTTTCTCATATAGGTCTTATGTAGCTCGTAACATTGTATATGGAAAAGGGGCAGGAAACGTGAGGGAAAACAAAGGTTTTGTAAGAATACAAGAGGGATAGTGTGATATGTGTTGATCAAATGTATCCATTACGGTGTGTGTGTGGATACTTTGTGCTAGATCAACTTTGTTTACAGAGCTTCAAGATACAATAAAGCAAGACAGACATAGCCATAGCTGAATATAGGCATTCTTCTTTTTTTTCACTATCTATTGGAATGTATGTAGCAAGGTTAAGTCTAATCCTAATTTTTTCTGAAATCTGACCTGAATATAACATGTTAACCTGGACTGGCACCTAAGGAAATCAAAACCTGTATCTGAATGTTTTCAGCATGTTGCAAATTTGATTTACCTTTAATTTATTTTATTGTAGAATTACTGTCTCACATTAGAGAATTTATTAATTTAAGACTCAAAAGCAATGACCTTCCTTTTAAAAAGAAACGGTTTTATCAGATACTTATTGTGAAAATGATACAGTTAGAAAGGAGGGAAATTAGGATCTGATGTAATATTTATCTCCGAAACTCAAGCAGAGTTCAGTGGGAACCTGGCATTTCCTTATCTCCTGATTTGCCTTTGAGATTTCAGGTTCATAATGGCATAATAGTCAGCGGACATACAAAACAGCCGATGTCTTACTCCCAGAGTGACAGCCTATATGGATCAGGACCTGATCAACTGCACAACTTCTGAGCAGAAACGTAATTAAGATTATTAATCATATAAGCAGTTATATAACGATATACCATAAACTAATAGCTTATTTATCAGTATTGTATTTTTTACTACAGGAGCACACTGAAACCCCTTAGGCAAAGAAAGCAGCTTTTAAACAAGGTTTTGTGGTTTATATAATGTAGTAATTCCACAGCCAGATAAAAGTGAGAAAAATGACTTACCAATAGGTAAATTTATATGGTAAATATAATCCAAAAATTATTACGAAATGTTAGACTAGTTTAAATTGCACCATTTTTCTTTGATTTTCTTCTATATTCCTTTTTTTATTCCTGATTTGAGAAATTTTAGAAATCTAGACTTTACTGAACTAACCAATGACAAATAAAGGTAATTATTTATTTTATATACTGGTAAGTAGGAAAAAATATACTGTATAAAGTCTGAAGTCAACTTAGACTGATGTCTGGTAGCATGCATGTTTGGACAGTCTGGGACAAAGGTTTAAGATATATGCAAATACTGTTTACATTATTTTTTTAAATTACTTTAGATATACCTCTGAACTTAATCCCAAGTCCTTATGTCTCTCTAATTTACATTACATTAATTTAGCAGTATTTTAACAAAGTCCTCTTCTGTATAGCGGCAGAATCAAATTATAGAGAAAGGCATATTTAGAAGCAGTATTATTAATGCTTCTGCCACAAGTAGTTGCATCAGGTCATTATATCAAATTTAGTTATTCTAAAAGTTTGAGTTATTCTTTAACTAGAGACATTCTATAACTAAAGATTGCATGCTCACCTCAGGAGTAGGATAAGGAAATTTATGAACATTAGAAGAAAATTACTATATAGACAAACATAAATACTGTATCCTTTACTCATGTATCCGTCACTGGCTGTATTGATAAAACTCATCTAGCAAAGATTTTTCTAATTTGGATAGCTCTGGCTGGGATACTTTGAGGAACGTTACAGTTTGTGCCAGCTATGAGGTCTGAGGGACTTCACAGCCTCTGGAAATTGATTCAAGAGCACACCTGGCATTCCACATGTACAAGGAATGTGGATTATTCCCTCTGGTCCACTCCCCCACTGTGCCTTGCATTGGTCTTCGCCTCAGATTGTAATACTTTGTCCTGCCCTCAGAAAGAAGAAAATGCTAAAATAACCTTTGCAGAAAAGGAGTAACTTACCAAAACTTCTTTGAAGGCTCAGTTTATGGACATCTACTTGTAGTATATCTGTGCATGAACATAAGAATCATAATGGATATTATCATCTATGTATATTTTTCAGGACCACAAAATTACTTTTCTGTTCCCTCTGCAGTGACCAAGTTCTCTTCATTTCTGTCAGCTGAGAAGCTCAAAGTATTCTTCCTATTTTGTTCAGTTACTAAATTAGATGAACATTAAGACAGGAATTTTAAGTGATATGAAATGATCTAGGCACTTCAATGCACCTGAAAATCACCAAAACTCATTTTGAAATCTCTTTCTTAAATATACCAGGCTCTTGAAAAATAACTTCTAACAATTGTTTCTTAAGTAAAATCCCTTCCTAGATTTTTCTCCCTTGAGCTTGTTTATAAAAGATATAGATGTTGTTTCAAGGAAGGAAGAATCCAAATAAACAAAATTAAAGCCCTTCTACTACCAGCATGAGTGAAATCTGATCTACTTGCCACTTAAAGTTTTGGGATTTTATGTCTCTTAAATCATTGATTGAAAGGGTGTGATGTGAAAGAAGCGGAAAATTTCAAAGCCTTTCTTAAGCCTTCCTTCTACAGTTCTCTAAAGACATAAGGAAGAGAGGTCAGATGACAAAAAAAAGGCTTTATTTCAGTTCAAAAAGAGAAGGAAGAAACATAATTATTCTTTTTATGAATAAAATTCTATTTTGAAGACAAGAATAAAGGCATTAAAGGCAGCAGTATTATTCTTAAAATTAATTTGCTTTTCTTACTGCTGAAAACAATATTCTTTAACTGAAGATTATTTTTTTTCCAGAAGACTACTAAATGAGGTTCTCTTGAGCTTTCTGAAATGTATCTGTTCTTCACCTTTAAAGTGCCTGGATTAATTAGAGGATGACCTGCACAATAGGGAAGAGACAAAACTTTACCAATAAATGATGACACTTCAAAGAATTAAAAGAGGTTATTTGTGATAGAATTCTATGAGCTTTACCATTCACAGGAGGGCCCCCAAGGCATTTGAATTCAGTTCAAGCCATTATAGACATGCAGAATACTAGAATGTGTCTCAGTTTTATTGAACACTTTTGAATACAATTAGCTGAAACCAAAGTGTTGCCCAACTACAATAGAGGTGCATCTACAGTAGTGATGGGAGAACTTCAAAAGGTTCAGAGTTCATATTAGTTTCAGTCCTTCAGTAAGAAATATCCACGCAGGTGGCATTGTAACCTTTTGAACTTGCAGCCTAATTTTCCTTTGGTCTCTTTTTGCTATCTCAGAAATTCTTTCAAAAGCCTTTCCAATATCTTTTTTTTTAATTCCTTTTTAGTCACATAGTGGTGTAGAAAACCACTTTATTATTGCATAGCTACTGCATCTCTTTTGTTCTTCATGGGTTTGAGGCTGATGTTCTGAAATAACAACTTTCTTGTGGAGTCTATAATATTTAGAAACGAAACAATGAGGAAAACTCCCATAAACTGGACCACAACTCTGCAAATCCCTCCCTAGATTGAACAGTACTTTCAAAATTATAACATGTCATTGGAAGTTATAGCATGCACTATATATATAGCCTATGCCCTCCAGTACGATACCCAGAATTTTCTTGTTTCTTTCAAAAGTCACTAGCCCCCCAGCAGAGGAATACCACATTGGATTTTAGCCATCTTTGTGAACAGAAGTCTGTAACAAGGGACTATGGCAGTGAATACTTGTTAGAGTTGTAAATGTCTAGATATAAGTAATACCTAGAAGAAAAGAGGCACATCAGTTCTATATGCCTGCTTCTGGAATTCCCTGCATTTTTCACCAGGTGTATTGGGAGATCGGTGGTTGAATGGAAGCTCACCTGCCACTGAGGGTAAAATAGTTACAGAGAAAATTTGTACTGGGGTTTTGAAGAAGTCAGCACTATTTTCTTTCAATCTGTTTTTTCCCCCTCTTTAGGAACTAGGGACACTGCTAGTTAGACTAAGGCTAGCAACTACAATGAAAAATACTTAAACATACATAACAAAGTGGAATTTACAGTTAGTTAGGAAAATAAAGCCAAGACAGAAAGCAAGAGTCAGAAACAAAACAGCAAGTGTAAGTTCCCTGGGAAGCTAATTCCTAAACATGAAGACAAATAAGCAGCCGTTTTTTATGCTGTAGAAATTAGGACCAAAGACCTGTATTTAAGATACACCCATTTCCAGTATTAACTGAAAAGAGAAAACAAATTTCAAATACTTGTCATGCTACACATCATCAACAAGATGGCAAAGTTTCTGTTTATAGATAGACTGTAATTATTTTTTTTTTGTTAGAATGGCTTTTATTCACATTCCTATCAAAAAATCTCTAATGTGTGCATTATACAACTTTTTTGCAGTCTTAATAACCCTTTTTTAACACACATGCTCCTGGTGCCATCCACAGGAGTTCAATAAGTCTGTTCTGGCCATTTGTTTCTGTTTAAGACCTCATTGCTGTATGATTCTCATTTTACTAACAGTAAAACAATGAAGGGAACTATTTACATGGGACTCACCTGTGGGAGAGATGGGGGAGGTATTCTTGACGACCAATTGCAGATCAGTCCTTGAGCTGTAAGGAAAAAGTGGACAAAACTCTTGGCAAGAAATTTGTCAAAGAAAACAGAGCAGAATTTTTAATTTAAATCAAATTAGGTGGAGCCTTCAGTAAGATCAGTAAACGTCCTTTCAGTAGGCCAGGTGCACGGGCAACTTGAGGTATGTCACTGCAACTAGATGTACGTCATAGCCTTCGTTCTTAGCAGTGGTTACTGAATATATAATCATTAGAATAAATGCAGAACTTGAAATAACTGTTCTGTTTCTCGGAACATATACAAAAGGATCTGAATAGTTATTTTCAGGCATGAACAACAGGAAATATCAATATGGTAAAACACTACATTCTGCAAAGACAATCTTTAGTCTGTACATAAATAAAGAAAAAAGAGCATGTTTAGCCCAAATAATTTAATAGACAAAACTCTGGCAAGTAGCATTGTTCAGATCTCATTTCTTTCTGTGTGGGGAATCCTGACAAGTTAAATCATCTGTGAAGCACTGACCATCACCAAGGAAAGAATTTCCACAGCTGCAGAACACCAGGTATTGCAAATTATAGGAGGTTAAATGTAAAAACAAACAAACAAAAATGCTGTGGTGACTGATGTGTCAATCACTACAAGGAAGATTACATTTTGTGGAGAAAGAAAACTAGAACAGACTTACTAAGGTTTCTAACACAAGATAAGCCACAATATTTGGCATTTTCCATTGTTTCTTTCAGTAATGCATGCAATAGAAGTACATCTGTAGAGTGTATATACAAACACATGTGCGCGCACACCTTCCCCCCAACCAGTTCAGTACTTGCCAGGGCATAAAATACCGTCTGTTAGAGTGATTGAAAAAAAAAAAAAGATCTGTATCTCATAAGAACTGTCATAAATTAGGTAAAATTAAAATGACATGAAGGCTATTAATTTTTTCTGCTTTTGGCAGGTTCCATTTTGGGCAGTCCTGTGGTAGTTATACAAAATAGATAAGCATTTCTTTCAGCAAAAATCAAGAAGCATTGAAAACATTGTTACTAGAATTAAAGACATCCCAAACTTTGGTAAGTATTGCTCGTGGTATTCATATTCAGAATTTTCTTGGCTTAGAAAAAAGTTATGTCCAACAGATATAAAAGATATTGCATCTGAGGAGGAATGACCCCATGCACCAGTACAGGTTAGGGGCTGACCTGCTGGAGAGCAGCTCTGTGGAAAGGGACCTGGGAGTCCTGGTAGACAACAGGATGACCACGAGCCAGCAATGTGCCCTGGCGGCCAAGAGGGCCAATGGCATCCTGGGGTGCATCAAAAGGAGTGTGGCCAGCAGGTCGAGGGAGGTCATCCTTCCCCTCTATTCTGCCCTGGTGAGGCCGCATCTGGAGTATTGTGTCCAGTTCTGGGATCCCCGGTTCAAGAATCACAGGGAACTGCTGGAGAGGGTCCAGCAAAGGGCTACAAAGATGATTAGGGGATTGGAGCATCTTTCATATGAGGAAAGGCTGAGGGACTTGGGTGTTTTTAGCCTGGAGAAAAGACAACTGAGGGGGGATCTTATCAGTGCTTATGAATACTGAAAGGGAGGGTGCCAGGTGGATGGGAACAGTCTTTTCAGTGGGCACCAGTGATAGGACAAGAGGTAATGGGCACAAATGTGAACATAGGAGGTTCCACCTAAATATGAGGAGGAACTTCTTTCCTGTGAGGGTGGCAGAGCACTGGAACAGGCTGCCCAGAGAGGTGGTGGAGTCTCCCACTCTGGAGATATTCAAAACCTGCCCGGATGCCGTCCTGTGCAACCTGCTGTGGTGACCTTGCTCTGGCAGAGGGGTTGGACTAAATGGTCTGCAGAGGTCCCTTCCAACCCTGACCATTCCATGATTCTGTGAGATATAAGTTTTGAAAAACTTTTTGACCTCAAACCACGTCTTTTGCATATTCCGTTATATCCCATAATACATTTGGGGTTACCCTATCCATGGATTAAATTTTACCTACATCATTTGTGTATCTAAATCATCACAAAGGTCACAAATAACAGATTCCTCTAGTGTCAAAACAGCTCAGCCTCACAGACATTTTATCAAAATATGCTTGATGCCCAGTCTAAACACATTTCAATCCAATAAATCAGTAGACACTAGAGTTTGATTGCCTTAGTATCCAATCAACAAAAGAGAAATGTCTTTTTAAGTGTGCAAAACAAATTATTTCTACTCCCATTTCCATTTTTGTCTACCAGCAAGGCCTCTCAGGACCCCAATGTGTTTTGACTTCAGCAAAAACACTGTCAGCAAAATGAGAGGACATTTGAAAAGCTGGATTTAACTGATGTAATTATAGAAATTACCATAGAAAACCCCAGAATTGTTTTTATAAAATCATCAGTAAAACAATAAAGGAATATACACAGAGTAACAATGTCCCTCTTTTTTGATAACTTGGTTTTCATACTGATGCACCAATGTACCAAGCTAAGCAGGACGAGTCTTCAAGGTGAATATTATCCACTACATTTCAAAGCACCAATTTTCTTTGAAGTAGTGGAAGCTTACAACAAAAAAGTATCATATCTTGTAACTATTCCTATTCTAGTTTTAACTGACACTCAGTTCATTTTAATTTGGTACTTCCCTCCTTAATTTGAACTTTGTGGAAGAGGTGCTGCAGGAAAATACAGCTATTTTGGATAGGAAAAGAACATTCTCAGTGACAGAATGCTAAGGCTGAATTTTTTATGTCTGCTTTGGTGCTATGCCTGCATTATTCACAGCTATGAATCAGCAAATGTGAAAGGAATATTTCTTTACTCTATTTCCCTCCATTGCTCTTTCCTTGCTACCCTCTGTAGTCTGTTCACAAGTTGGACAGTTTGCAAAAACATTCTGCAAACAGAAAACTAATCTCACTTATGTTCATACTGTGAGAGATATCAGAGAAAGATTAGAAGTTACCCATCCCATGCCCTGTTTTCTCTTCAGATACTAATATCCCAGGCCCTGAAATGATGAATCTGCCTTTTACAAGCTGGCATTTTCTCCTGAGTGCTGGGGATTTATCTGTGAGCCCTAACGTGAAAGATGCTGTGAATCATGGACATTTGGTGGTGCACTGATTGCAGCTCTCAGCTGTATATGCTTCTTGACTGGGGGGCTTCATAAAATCTGTAGAAAATGAGTCATAAAAGTAAGAAATACACTATTGTCAGTAATAGAAGAAAAGATAGCTCCTTCAAAAAAAATGTGATGAAGAACTAGAAATGGCCAGCAATCCACATAGTAAAAAATCTATGCGTATATGGCATAAACTGTAGATGTCAGAGTTTTACGTGTGCTATGTACACAAACCTGTGTTACAGACAAGTAATTAGGATTACTACAGGGAATGTGGGGGTGGGGAGTGTTTATGTGTTTCCACATTGTCTTTGCAAGGTCAGGTATTAGAATTATTCTCCCTTAGAGGTAGGAACCGAGGCACATGGAGATTAATCTGAAATATATATATACAGATGTTGAAAACCCAATTTGAAACACCGGAAATGCTAAGTATTGCTTCAAATCAAATTACACCTTCTCAAACCAGGCACTGAAAAAATTGTGTGGGGTATTCAGTAAGAAACACTATGGTTTACATAATTCTGTTTTTCAAGGGAAGAAAATGATGCTCTTAATGAAATCGACCTCTCTTTTCTAACTTCTTGACTTATAAAACAGCTTTAATGTTTCTACAAATGAGGATGGAATCTTACAGACAAGACTCACCTTCAGAAGGCTCCTGCGTTAGGTGAAATTGCTGAGACAGCTATATGGGTTAGTGTTTTCTAATCTAGACAAAGCATCCAGCTTTAGTGTGCTCTGCCTGTTGATGTACTGCGTCTGGGAGAGCGGGGTGAGAATACATAGTTTCTCTGACATAATGTAGGAAGCAACAGCCGAACACAGAAAAACCTACAGAGAAAATTTCAGGTTGATATTTTAATGTTTTCATGTTTACAGGCTGATACCTGAATGCTTTCTTGTCTACAGGTTTAAACGAAGTGTCTTAATCTTATTGTGTTGCAGGTATTTCATGTCTTACAGATACAGGAGTGCATGTGAAAAAAAAAATCCAAGGGATTCTCCGCAATGCAGTTTTACATAAGGGCCTGTAGGAGCAGGCAGAATGTTATTAGACCATAAAAGCACATCAGGCTGATTTATGGTTTCTGATCAAGGTTTCTGTGAAAATTACTCTGCATCACCAGCTCAAGGTGACTGCTACCATTAATGTGTGGAAAATAAATGAGATGGGGAGACTGAGATCAGAGGAAGTAAAAGGAAGCGCTGAGCCAGTGTATATAGCACAGGCTTCCCATTTTGTTTCACAGTGCATAGAAGGCTGTCATCAAAATGATTGCTTTGGGGCAGAAAAGGCAATTCTTGATAATTAGATCTTATGGCAGGCTTTCTTACATCCGGTATATAAGAACCATCAGGTGTAATACCTTCCCACTATACGTCATCTTTTCTTCTGTCCTGTAAACATTCTTAGAATGTGGAAAATGAATAACATATGCCTTTTTTCTCTGAAGTTATTTTCCAGAAAAGATAAAATTCCAAACATGGTTTCACAGGAGTCTTAGTGACTAGGAGTAGTTTATATATGATCTGATAGCAATTTGCATTTTGACCAGCATTACAGTAAAAACCCAACATATTTTCCACAGTTCAGTGTGCATGTATCGTATGTTGTTTCATTTATTAGTGCTGCATTTTTTATTCCTCTTTTTTTCCTGTTGAAAACAAAAAGCAGTACTGCCTATTTAAATATAAATGCATACCGCATTTTTTAAAATTTACTTCACTGTATATGTTTTATTGCATCACAGCTATTTTTTACATGTAGTTCATTTTTATTAAAGATACTTATCTATATAATGCTACTTTAAATTTTCTTTATTTCCTCTTTATTGTTTTAAATTTTCTGCATTTTTTTTCTGTACAATTTTTCAATGTACGTACAGGAAATAGGAATGACATTAAATCCATCCATGGTACAGATTGTAGTGAAAGCACAAAACTGTGAACCATGGAAAAGAATCCAGTGCATCTTATGCTTCTGTATGATTTTTAAAACCATTCCCCGATATTTTATTTCTAGAATCTAAAATGTAGTATGCAGATTTTGCAGATCTGCAGATAGATGCAGATTGTAGTATGCATCATTTTACACATCTGGAGAACATCAGGGCTGCTCACACAGCTGGCTATAGCAGCTGATCTTATGGTCATTACAGGGCATGATTTCAAGCAGTCTATGTAACAAAGACATCCATATCTTGGTGAAGCGTGGGGGTCAGGATTTTGATTTTTAGGATATGATGACATACCAACTGCATATTGCTTTAAAAATGGACTCTCACTTCCTAAACCAAATTTCTTTCAATATACCCTCAAAATAAGATGTGACGCTTTTGTTAGTGCATAGTACTCATTTATCTATAGATTTTGAAACAGGTGTTTTGTGATTACTGTTAGCAAGAAGGTTATAAGGTTAAAACCCCCTTTTTTAACTATTTTTGTCCTTCAAATGCACCCTGAGAGAAAAAGGACTTCTGTTTATGTGCAAGGGTCATTAGCTTGTACTGTTAATAGAATGGATATCCTGGTACTTAATTGAAAGCAGGTGGATAATTAAAACCAATGTGAAGCTAATCAAGAGCCAGAAATCAGATGATCATGAGGCCATGTCTGATTCTGTTCAGGATAAAAAACCTAACTTTCAAGCCTGTTTACTTTAGAGGCTAATGTGAAAAGGTGAAAAATGCTGGTTCTTGAGGAAGATGTGATTAAGGCATTGTTTCATATGTGTTAAAAATGCAGTGCTGGTACAAGTTCAATACTGAAGTCTCCTTTGCTTAGTAGTGTCTTGTGATTTGGTTTTGTGGGGTTTCCTTGTTGATATTAAGAATGCTTGTTCTGAAGATGAGAATTAAAAGTAATCTGAACCTGTCTCTTGCCTGCCCTTGTAGTTCTGCAATGTGCTTTGTTAATGATTCTACATTACAAAATGTTAGTATACATCTGCAGAGATATAATGGGTTAATTAAACATGATGCTGATCTTAAAAGAGCTTTCCATACCATATATTCCAAATTCTTGGTAACCTCTGAAACCGACTTAGGAAAGCATGATAAGGCAGAGAGGAGAAAGGATGGCTGTTTACAGTAGTGTATAAGCGACTACTAGTTTTAGAGTATTTCCCATGCTGCAATTTAAGTTACTTTTTACCTTAGGCAGTGTGATCATGCAGAGAGGTGGGGTACCTGAATCTTGATGGTAAGTAGGGGCCATGGTATGGCAGTTATTTTCCTTTCCAAACCCTCACACTACTGACAGAATACATAGTTTTGTCTCTACTACAAAATGTCAGAAATATGCAGTGGGAATCATCCTTCTCTGTCACCTCTACTTGTTTCTCTGGCCTGCTTCTTTGCTATTTCTGGGGTACCCTTATGATCCTTTAACTTGTATCTGTTGCTGTTAACAAAACTGTGTTATACTTACAGGTGTTACGTATTGCAAATTTCTACTTATTAAGTACTAAAATGTCAGTGTAACTAACCTCTTCTTTGTGTCTCTTATCAGAATACAGTCTTTATAAGCAGGTATGTATGAATGAAAACTTGTAATCTGTTTAAAGTACTACCAATTGCTCTTAATTTTGCTGATGCGTTTCAAGTCTTTTACTGAACAGCTCCAGCTTGATAATGTTTATTTTTTTGCTCTCTTTCAAGTTCAGTATAAAGTTGGCTGTGATGGCAAAATAATTTAAGAGTCCTGCTTATTATTAAAAAAATTAGTCTGTATCTGTATCGAATTTTAAATGCTGGGGTTAAATGCCTCAAGTCTTAACTTATGTGTTTGTTCATATCATTCTTATGACTTAATGAGGAACAATTTTTATTAGATACTACCCTTGTTTTCCTTGTAGGCTTTTTGGTTTTATATGCTGCTGGACAAAATTCTATGAAATATTTCTCATCAATTTTAATATCTAATCTCTTCACTTTACAATGCGTCCAGAAAAACTTTAATTCTGAAAGTTAGGAAGGAGGCAGAAAAACACACAAGTGAAAAGGAAAGAGTTTAGGAAACTAGTGTAATCTGTGGAAAATCGGGAAACCAGTGGAAGCACCTGTATGTGATTCTCTTACAAGTCTGCAAGAAAATCTGCCAAACTTAAAGGCCATTCATTGCTATTAACAATATTAAGCAAATTGTATCACTATAAGGGAGTGGGGTTTTTTTAGGCATAAACAGTTCTAAAACTAGTGTCCTCAAACTGTAATGACCCAGAGTGACAAACCACTGAGGATGGTGGTAAAGTTATGCAAAGGCAAATGTTCTAAAGCTGTTTATTTTGTTGAGATCAGCCCTGAGGAGAAGGACTTGGGGGTGTTGGTTGATGAGAAGCTCAACATGAGCTGGCAATGTGTGCTTGCAGCCCAGAAAGCAAACTGCATCTTGGGCTACAACAAAAGAAACATGGCCTGCAGTTTCAGGGAGGTTATTCTCCCCCTCTACTCTGCTCTTGTGAGACCCCACCTGGAATACTGCACCCAGCTCTGCAGCCCTCAACATAAGGACATGGACCTGTTGGAGAGGGTCCAGTGAAGGGCCACGAAGATGATCAGAGGGCTTGCAGCACCTTCCCTATAAGGACAGGCTGAGAGAGTTGGGGTTGTTCAGGCTGGAGAAGAGAAGGCTCCAAGGAGACCTTATAGCAGCCTTCCAGTACTTAAAGGCAGCCTACAGGAAAGATGGGGAGGGACTCTTTATCAGGGAATGTAGCAATTCAATGAGGGATAACAGTTTTAAGGTGGAAGAGGGTGGATTTAGATTAGATATTAAGAATAAATTCTTTACTGTGAGGCTGGTGAGACACTGGAACAGGTTGCCCAGAGAAGCTGTGATGCCCAGTCTCTGGAAGTGTTCAAGGCCAGGTTGGATGAGGCTTTGAGTAAACTGGTCTAGTGGAAAGAGTCCCTGGCTATGGCACGGGGTTTAAGGTCCCTTCCAACTCAAACTCTTCTATGATTCTTTGATTATCTTATTTTAAAGCAGTAAGGAAGGTTTGATTTCTCAAGAGCCTTGCATCTTAATGTCAGGAAAGATGAAAACTCATGTCTGTTTGACTACACGAGGGTCAAGAGTTTAAAAATCCTGTGAGATTTAACTATCTCACTAACTTTTCCTGGGAGATATATATATGTATGTACTATATATGTAAATGTATGTACAAATCAGTGTTACAGTTGCTAACTCCCAAGGGTACTCTTTAAACATTGATAGCTTCTGTCTTTCAGTACCAAATATACATATGACAGGGTTAAGCAAGGATTTAGATAAGTGGGTCATCTAAGCAATAGTCAAATTCTGCAAATCTTTTCTACAGGGCAGGGAAATTGGCTGCAAGTGCTTGATCATCGGCATTTCACTCTGTGGTGTTGGGAGGGTAACTTTTGTGATATCTCATTTGTGTTAATTAATCTTGACTACATTCTTGGCAGTTCTCTTCTGATAAAGGTTTAATTGAACTTGGCACAATTCTCCTATGGAAAGCTTTTACAGTAAAGAAAAACAATCTTAAGAAACATTCTAAGGAAACCAAGTTGAGCTTCAGTTCTACACCTAGCTCAGTCAGTGGCTTGAGGAAATTGCTGTATTTCTCCATATTGATTTAAAAGCTTAGATGCTTTTCTAAGGATGGGCAGAGCAAGAGGTGAATAAAAAATAATTTATCATACTGCTTAAAAGAGAATGACCTTTCAGAAAATATCATAATTCTAACGGATGAGGCAGACTTTGGCAGTCTTCAGGGAAGAAGATATCAACTGCACTACAGAACTGCTGTATAAAAGCATGGGCAAATGTACTGATTTTGCTGAGAGGTCTTGTCAGCATGGGATGTCATGTTCTGGAAGTACATATGGGTCCTGGTAGGGCTAATGGGATTTGGGAAATGGTGGTTTAAGCCCTGATTGATCTCCAGCTAAGTCTGTGTCTGTGAAAGCCTGCTAATGTTCCTTGAATATATTCAGTTCATTTCAACTCTTGTCAGTGCAGTACAGGAGACTGGGTATTTAATGTGTTGCACAAAAGAAAATAACTTTAAATGATAATATCATTTGTCAATAAGAATAAATGGGCTCATGACAACTCTGAGCTAAGAGGCACCTCCCAGAAGACAGCCTGGTGAAGGGAGTGAAAGGCAAAGTGATTCTATTGTTTAAACTTACAATCTGGGACCAGCCACCAGAGAACAAAGTGCTCCAGTCAAACCCTGACTGCTTATTTTCTGAAAACCAGTGTTTTCTCTCTGGGACAAACCAGTAGTTTTTAGCCTTTTATGGCATAGGAACGGATTCTGAACTGGGCAAAAAGATAGTTCTGGTTTATTCTACCATTTTAAAATTCAAATATAGCTGAGGAAAGAGGTGACAGCGATAGATTAAAATGAAAATGAGCCTGTCAGTATCCACTGTGTATTGCTTGCTACTGCCACACTTGAGAAAAGGAAACCTCTCCCCCACCCCTTCTTTCCCCAAACACATCGCCTGTTCCAAGAGAGGATAGAAGTGAAATACCAAGACTTTGACCAAACTGCACATATATTGTAGTGAAAAATGAATAAAAATTGGTGATTTTAGGGTAAGATGTAACAGATTGAGTTGAAATGAACATTTCCATGGCCTTGAGTTTCATTGTCAACTGAAGACATGAAGCTAAGATAAATCAAACAAAGAAAATAATAATAATATTAATGATAATATCTTGGTCTTACATAGCAATTTTCAGGAAAAAATAAAAAAAAATCTTAAGATGGGTCAAAAAATTTGTTTTTCTGCAGCAAAAGGAAGAAAATTGGAAAGACCACAATAACACCATAGAAATCATAATAGGAAAGATAATACCTCCTTAGGTTATTTTCTCAGCTTTAACACAAAAGATCAGAGAAGCCGTGAATGGATGTTAAAGAAAAATGGGTTTGGAAGAGACATACAAGGGCTTTTTTTGCACTCAGTGTGATCAGTGTTACTAATGGCCTTCCTGGCAGGTTGTTTTGAAGCAGTATTAGTCAAGAGGGTGATGTTGTCCTACCCGTCAGAAGTATATTAAGACTCACGCATATTTTCTTATCTTCTGATATTATGGGATCCAGTCGAATGTAAGAAATATTCCGGAGGCAGGATTCTTGGTCATATTTTTTCTGTATTTACTCTAATTATGCACTACTGGAAATGAGTACCTGTTAGAATTTGTATCTGCTAAAAGGTATTCAACCTGCATCTAAACTAGCTGAAGAGAAATTATGCTTTGATATTTATGAAAATTACATTTTCAGAGTGCATTTTTTATGCGTAAGTTTCCTACTTTAGTCTACATGCAGGCATAGTACGCTGATTAACATTTTCATATAAAACAAATGAACATTAAAAAAATACATTAATGTCTAAAATATTTTAATGTATGATAATTAAAAATGCATTATAGACTAATCTGTTGACCACCTCAATATGATGTTTGTTTTCTTTTTGTTTGTTTTTCTCTCTATCTTCATATAATCTTCTGTAGTCAATTGATTTCTGTAGCTGCAAAATCTGTGATCTTTATTTGAAGAGGCTTGAATATTTTCTCTGGCCCTAGCCTCTGTGGAAAGCAGTCTGAGATCAGGTTTGCTGAAAAAGAGAATACGTGGTTTGAAGTAAACTTCAGTTAAATAGCTATATTTCAACCACTTGCTACTTATTTCTGCAATATGGTGAGCATCAGATGTGTGACAGAACTCTCTCTCTCTGAGACTGTAAGGTGATAATTGCAAATCCTTTGCAATTAATCTGTACAGCTTTTCTCATTTGTATGTAGACTTTGTACAAAGTTCTGAAGAATCAAAAAAATATACATCTTAATGACATTGTTTCTTCTTTAATGTAGTTCTCCCTAGTAACTTGAAGTTCCATTGACAAATTATAATAGAAAAGAGGTAGGTAAACAGGAAGGGTGGAAAGCAAATTATCTGTTTCAAGGGATGTCTATAGCCATTTCTAATGACAGGAGTAAGAAAAGTACAGTTGAAGTGCAATACTACTTTTGGTATGGAGGAGGTGGCAAGTAATAAGCTTTCCAATTTAGATAAGACGCTGGACCTTTCAAGGTCTCTTACAGTGTAGTGTAAAATTAATAATTCATTGTGCTGTTCCTTCTGTTGTTGATCCTCACCCTGTTTTTGCAAATGTAAGCTGTACAAGCAACTCGGCTGCATCTTGGTATCTAGACATGAACTTGTATTACTCTCATACCTTCCAGATAGAAAATATATTGTGGAAGCTGGCTCCTCTTTTCAACTTTACGTTGCTTTCTTTTTTCAGCTTTTCAGTTAACAAAAGCATTGCAAGGGCTAGTCATTTTGTGGCAGATGTGTTTGATAAATTTTTGAATTAAAAAGACTGTGCCTAGATGTATAGCTGATACTATCTGATTCTTTCACTTCTGAAAGCAGATATTCAGTTTATATGTCTATCAAGATTGTGTATATATGCGTTTTCAGTTTCCTTTAGATTTTGAAGCGGTAGTGTGTATAAATGGCTATTCTGCGTTATCCTTATGGTAGAGTATATAAACATGGCATATATGTGCTTGTAAACATATGTGCAAAATGGTCTCCTTTTCAAAATTATGTCCACTTTATAACAGGAAAAATACACTTAGCCTAACATGTATATTGTTCTTTCTCACTTTAATAAACTCATTCTTTCTGCGTTGCATATCTCACTTCATCTAACTAGACTTTGAAGCAGCATTGTATGTATTTTAGTGTTGCACTTTTTTAATACTCGCTTTTTCCAAGTATGAGCTTAATTTTCTTTTCTCTACTAAGGTCAGGCACTGGACTAGACCATGATACGGACCATAATTCTACTTTTCCTTTGCCCTCTGAGAAACTTCTCATCCAGTAAACCTTCAAAAACTTGCACATCAGGCACTGATACCAACCAGACCAAGAATGTAAAAGTGTGTCGGTACAGCTGAAGAGTACAAAATGTCAGCGCATTAATGTATCAAATATGGTTGAGGGGTTTTTTACCCATTCAGATGGCAAAAAATAGTTATTTGCTATGATTCTCAGCTGTCTCCAGAGCACTCATCTGTTATAAAACTTATTTCAGTACAAAAATAAATTGTGAGAAGTCTTCATGCTGCACTGATACTGCACCCAGCCTGTTTGCAAATCAGTCTAGCAGAAGAAGTTTTTTAGGACTCAGCTAACATAATGATACCTGTTACGTAAATTTAACCTGACCCATAATATTCTGTTAAGAAAAAGGAATAATTCTGACCTGCAAAAGTAAGCTTTATCTCCCTTTCTGATTTCATTAAATCCAGAAACTCATTCCAATTTGCTGTGGAGTTGTTGGTCAGAAACAATGACGATGATGGCCCCATAAAGTGTTGTTGGGAATTTCAAACTTTATGTCACAGAGTGATAACTTCACCTAAAAGCGAAAGAAAAAATTTTGTTTGTCTCATTCTATTTACTATTGAACTTTTCCTAGTCTAATGTGCAGCAGGTGGATGTAGATTGTTTCAATTGGTTTTCATTCTAAATGGTTATGTGGCCTTTTAATATGATTCAGATAGTTATATGTATGTACTGTACTTAACAGGTACTGGATCCCTAAAATGGATTTTATGGCAAAGAAGGAATTACTCAGGTACTCCAGTGATCTGTGATGTGATGCTCTTTTGTTTTCTCTGATTCAGGTAAGAGGCTACTGAAATCCTTCTAACCATCAAATATTGCTTCCTTAGACACACCCTGAGTAATTAATTCTTTGTAACTGGAAGAGTTCACCACTCCCTTCTATAATGGTAAACATCACACAGATCTTTCCACGGATTTTATAAATGTCAATATAATGAAGGTACTTTTATAAATCTGGCTGTTCTGCAACTGCAGCTTCTAATTTCTAACCAAGTTATACTCAGGGATAAAACTTATGCAATGGATAAAACTAGATTTGAAGGGGGAAAGGGATAAAACCAGGCTCGCTAAGACAAACCTCGTGGTGGCACATCAATGTTTGTGGGATGGCATGCTAGCAAAGTCCTTCAATCTGCCATCCCAGTGGAGGCAGGAGATAGAGTGCCATGTGATAGCAAAGACACAAGGGATATTGATGGGCTAGAAATCGTGGAAGCACCTGGGAAGGTTCAGGTAGGAATAAGGGCTTCTTCCCCAAAAAAGGTGATGGGATCGATAGCACAACTGAAGTCCATCTACATCAATGAACACAGCGTGGGCAGCAAACAGTAGGAGCTGGAAGCCATAGTGCAGCAGGAAAACTATGATATAGTTGCCATCAAAGAAACATGGTGGGATGATACACACAACTGGAGTGTTGCACTGGATGGCTATAAACCCTTCAGAAGGGATAGGCCAGGAAGGAGAGGTGGTGGGGTGGCCCTGTATGTTAGGGAGTTAGGAGCCATCTGCCTTTCCCCCATATTTCTTGTAATTGCCCTCCCAGGAAGCAGTGGCTTTGTGAGATTTGACTCAGCTTTGAGAGATCTCAGGTAATTTTGTTACTACTTTACCTCTTCTTTGTTGACCAATTGTCTTTCCTTTAATTCCTTCTATGATTTCCACTGTTTGCTAAAACTGCTCTTGAGGGGGTTATGCGTACAATACTCCTTTTAATAACCAAGAATAAAATTTAAAATATTTGCACCTTATATACAAGAAAATCTTACCTTCTGTATTAAAACTTTCAGAAGTACATGAACTTATCTAGTATAAGTGAGCATAGCTAATTGTCTTTTTAAATAAGTAATTCAGAAAGGATAAAATAACAGCTTACCTGTTGAATTATTTCCTCATAGAAAATAATATTTTATCTGTGCATATTTACCACAAAAGTGTTTAGATGTATTTAAATAAATACTAAAAAGAGGATTTATACCAATAATATGTGAACTTTACAGTGGTCTAAACAACATACCATAAGCTCATGGTCTTAAAAGAGTAATGTTACCATATGAATAAGTATTTGAACCAATTAAACTGTTGAATCTTGGCATTCAAATCTTGTGCCCATAGAGCTAAGTTTTAGTTATAACAACAAAAATTTAAAACTTTGGGTCAAGTTTTTCTTCAGATTGCAAAGTCTTTTTCTTCATCTTAAAGCTGTTTTGTGAAAATCTTAAGTGGGTTTTGAGAGACACTACAGTATCACAAAGTGTGAGACAAATATTGATTTTTATCTTCAAACTCCTTTAAACTCAGGGGAATCTTAAATGAATTATGTGATCCAAATATAGAAAGCCTTATATTTGGAGTTACTCCAGTTAAGAGCTCTTACTAGTGACACATATTTAAGCAAGCTTATGCTATATATGCTATATTATATTAAAGCATGTACAGAAAAATCTCAATGAATAATCCCTTCTTCTATTTACTCCAAGAAAAGACATCAAAAACACAGATACAAAAGGAAGGGGGAACTCGAGTAAGAACAATTTTCTAAAGATATGTCAAGGTCATTTGTTCTTTATGTTGCAAAAGTGATGTTCAAAAATTGAAATTCAGGGAATTTGTGCAGTCTTTCTGGAGGATGAAAGATGACATACATGTAAAATAAATACTTACACTGTACTGGTTCAAGAGGTATTCTATTTTGTGGGTATTTATTGCTTGTATCATAAGAGGTAGGAACAGTTTTGACCTTTCATGATCATTCAGATCTTGGAAAGGAGAATATGTGTAGTATAGTTTAGACCATCAATGGGATGAAGTTTAATTTAAAATTGTCTGTAAAGTTATGTAACAAAGATTGGGATGGGCAGGGTCATCCCTCTTGATGTTCATTTTTTTTCTTTCCTAAGCTTCTTGCTCCTAGAGTTTACAGATTTTACTAAGGCAGTGCCTCTTTAATTGAAGCATCTTGCATCCTGACCTGGAAACGGGTACTTGCAAGTATTTTAAACAGCACCTGTAAAACAGAGCTGCTGGATGAGATTCCGCCTGCTTCTCAAGATGGAAACAAACTGAGTTTGGGTTCTCCCCCACCTTAAACCACAGGCTCCAGTTAAAAATACTTAGATCTGGTGATCTGTAATCCCTTAGAGCCTTGTGATTCCCAATTTCCATATGAAGATTAAAGGTTAACTTTAAAGCATAAAGGTTTCATTGAGCTGAAAAATGCCACTCTGTTACAATGATTGTCATTCCTGAATCTGAAGAGAAAACTTGGGGACATTTCCTCAGGTATTTATGCACTTTTTATTGTACAGTCAGTACAGAACTATGGGCATCCATTTATTTTTCATCATACACAGAAATATGTAGGATGCTTCTGATGTGTCATGTATTCTTGGTTTAATTTTCTTTAGATAAGTTTTTGGAGCTCCATAATGCATAAATTCAAGTCCATTTAATATTAGAAGTGCACATGTAGAAGGCAGTTGTAATTAGTTTATGATGCTCCTAGGTAGCTGAGAGAGGCTGTGCTCTGTGGAGCTCATAGAACGCCCAGCTGCATATGGAATTAAAAGGTGTGTGAGTGGGTTGGAAAGTGATAAACTGCTTAGGCTTGTCAAAAGGAGAATATTTTAATGAAGTTAATCAGAGAAAAATTGTAAGTTAGCTATCATGAAAACTGTTTGAAATTGAAAGCCATCAAGAGAAATCCTCAGACTAATTTAAAACTATAGTAAACCTATAGCTCAAAAATGGGAGATATTATATTTAGACCACAAACTTGAAGCAACTTGATATCAAACCTCCAGATCCTTGCAGATGATTTTTAAAATGTAGGTGATACTGAGGATAAATTATCAACCAGATCAGCAGCATTATTTTTACCTGCCTAACCATATATCATTTCATCCCCTTTCATATGGTGATATCTATCCCCCCCTCCCCCCCCCGCAGCTTCCACAAAATAAAAATCCTATTTTCACCCAGTGTTTCCTCAGGCAGATGTGTTCAGACAGGAGCAGCTAGATGTCTAGTTCTAATCCCCAGCCACACAGCAAGCAGCAGTCTTTCATTTTACTGTGACTTAGTAGGTTGTTTACAGCTGTAGGACACAATAAAAAATTTCAGCCATGCTAAACAGTGATAAACCCCAAATATAAACATCTCTAAAGAATTCTAAAAATTGTGGTGTTCTAGTCAACCTTAATCAATAAAAAAAGCATCAATAAAATCTTAAAATACAAGAGTTCTCTATAACTAATACACCTATTGTTGCTGAGAATTGTGAAAAGTTGCTGCTCTAGAAAAGATGGCTCTTTTTCTAAGAGGTAATTAATAACATCTTTCTTTGGTCCATTTATCCACACTAGTGGTGGTGTCTTGGATCCAGAGGTACTACAGATAGTTCCACCCAGTAGGGCATTTTAGCTCCACTTCATAAACATGTAAACGTACTTTATTGTTATAGTAGTTAGTTGAGGTAAAAAAATAGGCTTTTTTTAATGGTCCAGAGCCTTAGCTGACAACTACCATGGGTTGAAGTGCTTTTCAAGTCTATCAGACAATCATAAAGAAATTTGGTCTGGAAGAGACCTTTGGCGGTCTTTTTATCCTTGTCTCGTGCTCTGAGAGAGATTAACTTCAAAGTTTGGTCAGGTTGCTCAGGGCCTTCTTTAACAGAGTTAAAAGCTTTGAATGTGGGGATACCACAGCACCTCTGGGTAACCTCCACCAGTCTATAACCACTCCATTTATGAATAATTTTATTTAGGTCCAATCGGAATTTCTTGTATTGCCGTGTATCTCTTTCTTTCCCTGGCACACCTGAGTCAAAAAATGAAGGGTCTGTTACTGCCTTCTCAGTGGCTGCAGACTTTAGAGAACAGAAGGCTGAAATTAGATTCATGCTTAGCTTTGACTTCACTAAGCTAAACAGATTTTTTTTTTTTTGAAACTTTTTTGTTAAAAACAAGATACATTGTTCTTTGTACAGTACCGGAATTTGAGGAATATGTAACTTCCTGTATAATCTTTTTTTAAAAAAAAATCATACAATGCATGTAGGTGTACATCATTTCCCTTTGCCTTTTTTTGTGATCTCTTCATGGGCACACTGATGTTACTATTTTAGTGTGCAGAGACAAAGACATGAAGGTATTTTTCCCTTCCTGGTTAGCACTGTAGTTCAGATTTGTATCCAATCAACATCTAAATCAGGAAATATCTGAAATTAATCAAAATACTAAACTTTCTGGGCTGCTTTTATGAAAGGATAAGTTTTTACTTAATATTTGGTTAATGATTAAAAATTTATTCTCATTAAGATATGTTATTTGCTCAAATCCAGAGGGACCAACGCGAATAAACATATTCATACTGGCATCACAGTTTTGCAAACTTGACATTTTCAGTAGTCAAATATCCAAAGAAACAAAAATTATTTTTAAAATATATTTTTCTAAACCTTTGTCTTTTCCATGGGATATTTGAACTTTTAAGGTGCATATGAACTCACATTTTCTCACTATCTCTATCATGTGAGCTATATATAAATATATTTCTTTGTTTCTTTTTAAAGCAAAAAGAGATTTACATACTAGAAGCTGAAGACTTTAGTTTGAACAACTTTGGGCTAGAAAGTTACCTATAAAATCAGAAAAAATGCAGGTACAATACCAACTCCTCAAATATGTGGAATATGATCTCAAGATCTGAAAGGAAGGAGGGGAGAGTGCTGAATTGTTTCAATGAGTATGAAACACAGTAGTACAAATGAGTAATGATTACAAATTTCAAAATACAGATTATGTTAGTTTATATTATGAAATATTCAGCATATTTTTTAAGGAAAATATTGATATCGTATGGTTGTTCTCCTCTAGCGTCTCCATAAGTTTACATAATGTCTTGAAAGAGATCAACGTAAAACCTTTCTCTTGATATTGAATTATGGCTACCTGGAACTCTGAATAGTAAGTGTAAGTCTCTTCAGATTTAATAGATACGTTTTTTACATTACACACAAACGTATACAATTAAAGAATGGGGAACAAAGAGTAGTCGGTTTTTCCTCCACCATTTTTGGAAAACTTTGACTTGAACGTTCACCTATTTAACCATAAAAATGTAATTGAGTTTGATGCAGCCTCTATCTAATAGTTTTCATATCATATGATACAGTTACAGAACTTGTGGCAATGCATTTCATTTTCATGCCCAGGCATTTAAAGGGGAGGGGAAACAAACAACGAAAAAACCCTAAAAAACAAACCACCAATGCTGGGAAGCATTCTCTGTACAAGAAAAGATTGTGTGTGGGAAGGTGTTAGATAGTCATTATGAGGCTTTTATTTCAATAACTATTCTTCAGCCTTCGAAATGTCATTATAGGTCAAAGAGGCAGCTATTGTTCCAAGTAGAGCAGAATTTAATAAGGAAGGACACAGTAGATAATGTCAAATAGATACTAAATTGAAATAATGTCAAATTATGCATTGTTACAATTCAAAATATGATGTATGATAAACTGTTGCATACTCCCATTCTCAAGTTCACTAACTTTTGTGCAGCATTTTCGCTTCTTTTTCTTTTTGGTATAAACCTTACTGGTCTGTCCTATCTAAACCATACTTATTTAAATCTCATCCTCAAAGCAAGAGCTATCCACAATACATCTTTACGTACTATTTGAGTTTTAGTGTTGGGACATATCAAAAAAGATATATGTACTGTAAGCATATTGCAGGTATTCGGCTAACTTTGCCTAGATCTTCATCCTCCTGGTAGGAGACACATATCCCTGCCATCAGTAATCACGGAAAATTTTTGCCATACGTTTGCTTGCCTCTCAAGACATAAGCAGGCTATATGAGGGCAAGGTGATGGTTGGCTTCAGCTTATGTTGTGTATGATACATTTACCCTTAAATAGAATTTTTTGTTTTAATACATGAGATTTTGTTGAAATTCTGACTGTATTAACTTTGGAGGAGTAAGGCTTTTATTTGCTCTCTGGTGGTTTTCTTCTATATAGATCTGGATTTGGGACCCAGGTGACACTGAAATAATTCATTTTATTGCAGTAGATTTGTTATTGAGCTCAGTGGGTCCAGGGTCCATCATCTTTTCTAGATATGAATATTTAGTCTATAGTGACCTTGAGGAACTGCCCAGGTGTTATTAGAGCAGAACTTTAGTAAGCTTCCCATTTCAGGTTTTTACCCTCAGAAAGGATGTCCTGAAGTTAAAATTGAATTGACAAGACTTGTTTGAATGTCCAGGAAGAATTTAGGCATAATTTTGATCTCTAATTCATCCTACAAACCTCACCCAACACGAAAATGTAGCCTGCACTGAATTCAGTAGCCATAAAAATTCTGATGTAGCTAAGATACTCAAACATGCAGGATATCATTGTGCCAGCTTATTCTCTAGCCATGCCCCATTTCAGTTCATTTCATCATGCCAACATCTAAATCCCATCCCAGCTGTCTGGAAAACCCATAATTATAGTAAAGGCTGGCAGTTACCACTCTTAGAACAGGCAGCTTACAGAATTTTTTTTTGGCGATAGACATCATAAACAGATGAGACAGAACAATCTCTTGGCATCAGTACAAAGTAGTTTGCTACAGGGTTGGCTACTGAAACACGATTTGTTGCACTTTATTAGTTTCCTAGCATCCTTCAACAGCTAACCCAAATGAAGAGAGCCTTTAAATTCTGCTCTTTTCTGAAGCCACTGACCATTTGGGTCAATGCTTGCTTTGTTTGGAGAGCTGTGTCTCCTGATCAAAAGTTTTTGTGTGCGTGAGTTTTGTGGAGGAGGGTCCATACTGAGGCTTCTGTAGTGGACCTGTTTTTGAGGGGCCTCTACTGGGGCTAATGAGTAATGCTTTCTCAAAGAAGTCTTTTCAGGTTGGTGCACCTACTCTAAGTTGTCCATAAGCCCAGGCTGTCAGACCCCCAGGAATGTAATGCATGCTGGGCCCCAACATCTTTCTTCTGCATTTTGTGAGTCTGAGTAAAAGAAATTCTTCCTCATAAAAAGGATTCTGCTCCAATCCTCCTTTTGTTACTAGGAAGGGACTTTAGCAAAAAGTCTGGATCTGTGAGTTTCAGTGGGTAAGATGTGGTCATGTACCAGGACTGTATTTTACTTAAGGTACAAGATAGGAAAGTGTACAGAAATCTGTCAATAATAGCTCAAGTAGTCTTCTAGCTTGTTCATGTTATGGAGATTCTCAGTGATTGCATTTTTCCAGTTCCATGAACAGTCCTAAAGTCAGAGTGATCCAAAGTCTCTACAACTGTTTCCCACAGCTATGGAAGAGCTATGTAGCAAGTTGCTAGGAAGAAACTGAACATGTTCCTGCTATGGGCAAAAAAGTCAGGGTCTATCCTGGACGCAATGAGAGGATATCTTTGGTTGAGTCTTAAGTGTCTATTTTCCCTTTGAGGATTGTCAGTTAGAACTAGAGAAGTGAGATAGGGCCTGTCATGTGGCTGATAGGACACATACTCTGGTGTCTGTCCATCTTAAAATACAGTTCTGTTTCATGGGCACATTTTAGCTATTGAAGCTTACTCACTCTGCCCTTTGCAGCCGTCTAGTCCCAGAGCACTTCTGCCTATCCAGGTATTGTTTCATGTCTATGAAAACATCAGTGTGATGTTGATCAGTTGGCATTGTAACAGTCCTCCTACTCCAGAAAGAACTAGAACAGATTACTTTGTTTGTTCCTGGGCTTCAGATGGAGAGAGTACTTGAAATAAATATAATGTCTAGCCATGAACCACATTTTTTTATTAGATAGGGACTCCAGAAACCTTAACTTATACTGGAGATTGACATGGCTAGTCTATGCTTCCTCTGCACTATTGTTTCCCAGGTAATACTTTCCTAGCTAATCCTTGCATGAACAACTGCTCTCCGTCCTTTCACCTCCGTGCAAGGTGTTGTTAAAAGGGAGTGTAACAGTTATAATGAACAAGTGAGGCTTTGTGGCAAAACAGGGGAAAAAAAGATTGGGTTGATTCAGGGTGTTACTCAGTCTTAAGTCAGCTCAGGATGACTTTTCCCTTGCAAAGGGAAAAGGTAGATTGTCTTTAAAGCTGAGGCACTAGCTTCCTAAAGAACTGCCCTCTGGGTGTCAAGAGGCTTAGTTGGGCAGAGCTGAATTAATGCTAAAATACAGCTAATTAATTTATGTTCTTTGACTAGTTAAGTCTGGGGACGTGAATCTTAACATTAGAGCTTTGCAGAAGTATTGAACACAGATTGAAATCCCAAGTGTGTTTATCTCGGGCAACTGTAATTTCTGAAGATGGAGGATGCTCTTTTCCCAGATAGCATTTTTCATATCTTAAAATACTGAACAATATTGGGAGTGTTGTCTGTGAAACTTTAAATTGAATAAATGTGGATCTCTCTGTATAAGATAAGAATTGAATATTAGTTGGTTTTGAAATTTTTATCTAAAATTATTTTCTTAATATCTAATTTCTTTTCCCTTTTAAATAAAAGATATTCCCATCTGTGTCAGACATGCATTTTTTTCCAGAAAGGTACTGTTTAAATTTCTCATACATGAGAATGTCTCCAACACAGTTCAAAGTATGAAGCTTATTCTTTACAGTTATGTTGTTTCTCCCAATCAGTTTTGACAAAATTAGAACAAAGAGCACGTTTAATATAGACAATTTTTTGTTAAGGTGAGATTTGAATTTTCACTTGAGAATGTTTGAAAATCAAGCTTTCTAAATTTTTACAATCAATCAACATTATTGACAGACAAAAATGAAATGTCTTCTACATCATCAACATTACCATTCTTCCTTTTTTTATCATGTAAATATGCTCTTGTATAACCTTGCCATAAAAAAGCTGAACTGGATTCTCCTGAGTTGCTTACCAAAAACCTCCCAGGAGGAATTACTTACTGTCTAAAATACATATACACTTTCTACATTACAGTATAGAAACTGTGAGAATATTTTGTTTGAGTTTGTATCTGCATAACCTGTTTGCATTACAGCAGAAAACATTTGTGTTTTTCCACTCTAGATAGCATCCATACAAAATATAAAATCTCCACCACTCCTTATCTCAATACTGTTAATAACAATCTGCCTTTCAAAAATAGTCACAAATGCAGCATCTGTCTCAAAATGTATTTTCTAAATCATATAAAGGCAAAGTTGTTCTCAGAGATAGTAAGTGTAAAAAAACCCAAATTAATATATTTTCCTTCTATTCTACTACCTAGTATCATTCATTATACAAAGGATTTTTCCCATAAAAAAATATAATTTGCTTAGCAGTTCTGGTATGACCCAAACAACCCCATTCATTTCACAGAAACGGTTTTAGAGGCTATGTTGCATTATTCATTAATGTTGTGGATAACAACTTCAACCTCAGCACTGTTGAGCCAGCATTTTCATGAGGAGTAAATTCCCTGAGAGAGGGAATGAGAAAAATTGTCCCTAGCCTGAGGTTTGAAAAATAGCCTTTACTAGAGGAAGAGTTTGCTGAGGGGTTGTGTCTAATGAGGGGAACTTCTCTGAGAGTATAATCATCCCCTGGAACATTTTTGGAAACCTGAGGCTTTCTAGAAAACTGTTATAAAGAATTTTTTGCCAATGTTCCCATCCCTTAACATGCATATGTTCAGTCCCTGGGAGCTCCTGAAAAGGGGAATTCATGCTGTGGAGGTGGTATTTATTTTATTTATGTATTTTTCTACCTGATGTGCCAATGGGAGGACAAGAAATGTTGTACTCCTACAGTGGGTATTGTATATGTGAACCAAAACACATCATCTGAAATGAGTATTTAGGGAGAGGCAGTGAGGAGTCCACCTGTCTTTCCCACACCAATAGACATGATTAAACCACTCAAAACTTCTCTGTTAAGCTGGCATCTTCACTTCGTATTAATTCTAGTTTCGTGGTTTATTTGTTTAGGCAGCAAGAGGATTTAGGCTAACACTGATCTGGTTCAGTTATTAGTCCTTAAGGATAGATGCTGTGTTCCTGTCCTCACAGTCTTGCAAAAATTGTGCTCTTGGAAGGCAGTGATGCTGTTTTCTTGCTCATGAATAATATTTTTTTACCATACACAGGTGATTTGGCCATAAGAGCCTCTGAGATTATCTGTGCTGATAGCCTTTTTTAAGCATAGCAGGTCAACCAATGACTCCTGTGAAATTTTCACTTAATATTAAAAAAAAAAAAAATTGGTCACTTCAAGGCTAGGGATTCATATTCCTCTTATGTCAGTGTGGTCTACAAATACAATAAGAGTTTGATTCTGACATCTTTTTCAACAACACAAATGAAAACTTTTACCTTGTAATCCAAGGAAAAGTCAGGATGGGAAATAGAATCAGGAATTAAATGTTTGTCTTTTTTGAAGAGCAGTGAAACACACTGACAGATTGATATTAATATGTCTGCCTTTACTTTTTAGCAAGTATGAATTATTCAATGAGTATCACAGCATATATTAGTTAGAAATAATTAAAATGTAAGCAGTATTGGAACTATGTCTAGCATGCTTCAATAGTTCTAAATATTTGCAAATAGAAAATATAAGACCTTTCTGATCTTGATTTCACAATTGTTTTGCACATCTCTAAACTTTTAGCCATACAGATTGGGATGGACCTCAGGATATCATCAGATTCAGCATCCTGCTCAAAGCAGAATCAACATTAAACATATTAAGTGGTGTAATAGTGAAGACTGGATGTTATGAAACACTAAATTATATGTCAGTGGCAAAAATAAGAGTTCAAATGGGCCCTTCTGTTGCTGTGTGACATTTGGAATTATCTGTAGGTCCCAAACCCAGCAACATAAGATGTACTCTGAAGGCAAATGCTGAACAAATGAAGGTGGTACATCTGCCAGTAAATTAACATCTTCTGCAAAGACAAGAAGTTTGCTATTTCCATTCTTCAGCTTCAGAATGGGGAATAAAATCAGAGGGATGACATGACTGGCATTTTGAAAAACTAATAGGATAATTTAATTGACTGGAATGTGACAGTATCTTAAATGCCTATGGATCAGTGTGCCATCTTATACAGCTCAGGTGAATTTCTCCATAAAACACAGGCAATAACAGCTGTGGCACATCACAGAACATACAACATTGACTAATGCTTAGTGAAATTGTCTGGGAGGAGGAAGAAAGACAATAAAGTAGTAGCAGCTCTTTAATAGATATTAAACAAAATAAAGATTGGGATAAAAACAGAATTTAGTTTAGTAATTAAATGAAAGCACTTCTGTGATGAACACAGAAATGATCCAGGACTTGAAAAGAGGGTTGACACTAGGAGGTTACATTTGTAATTTATTTGTTTTTTCAATGAATAGGTTGAAAAGGTACTTCCTTTTTGTATATAGTGTCCTGGTTTGAGGTAAAACAAAACCAATTTTACTTTTTAACTAAGCTTCTTCTAACTACTGAAATTGGCAGCATATTGTGCAGAAACTGTTCACCCTCAGAGTGATAAGACCTATGTTTATAGCTGATGTCCAAGCATGGTATGCAGAGAGGCTCTTGCTTATACTTATTGCTATAACGCCCAAGGGCAGCTAACTTGGCTATTTGCCCCGTTGGAGGGTCAGAAATGGAAAAGCTCAGTGGGGTCCCACCTGCGGGGAGGAGTGGACAGGACAGGTGACCCAAAAGTGACCAACAGGGTATTCCATCCCATCTGCCTCATGGTCAGTATAAAAGCTGAGGGATGAAAGGGTCAGCCCTCTTTCTTCAATGGCCAGTGTCCACGGAGGACTCTTTCTATTCCTCTGCCTTTGGTCCCGATCCTGAATCCAGATCCAGAATCCAGTTCCCGTCCATCACTGAGTTCAGCCTGGGACTTCCCCAGTGCCAGCGGGTGATGTGACTGTCATCCTGGGAGCTTGATACGGTTTTGTATATATGTCATTATTTTCTTTTTATTTTATTATTAATATTTCATTAAAGTGGTTTAGTTCCTTTTAAACTCATAAGTCTTTCTCTCTCTCTCTCTCTCTCCTGTGTCTCTTTGAAGAGAGGTAGGGGAGGACATCTGTTGTTCCACCCAGTGACCAGTTTGGCCCAAACCACAACATATAGATATCTATATATGGGAAATACAGTGATAATGTTGGCTCTTTATGTTTCTAACAGTCATAAAAAGAACAGTGTTTACCTCTCATATCAAGTTTGAATTTGTTGATAGTTAGGAGTGTAGGGATCAGGAATTTAAGAATGATAGATTTAAAAGAATTTGAATTAAATTCCTAAGTATTCAATGTAAACAGGAGAAGAAGAATGGTCTGTAATGTACTTTCCAAATACCTGCTAAGTAAACAGAAAAAAATCTTGTTAGTAAATCAAGTCCATATGGTATGTAAACAGGTAGTCAATGATATAAATGAGATCTATTACCTTGTTCTGGAGCATAAATTCCAAAGTCCTTCAGGTTTGTGCAATGGGAACTTCCTCAGGAATATTAATTCAGTACAAGAGGAAGACTGGCCCTTCTTTTGTTCTTGTTATTACAAAGTTATTAATAAAGGTTACTTTATCTATAAATGTTAACCAAAATGACTAAATCTGCTATGCTGCAGTCAAGGTATCAAGGTAATCCACCAAAAATGTAAAATCCCTTAAAGGAATGTTTTTTTATTATTTATCATAGAATAATACAAAGGTTAGAGCTGGAAGGAACCTTAAAGATCCTCTAGTTCAACCCACCCCACGCCGTCATGGGCAGGGAGACTTTCCACTAGACCAGATTGCCCAAAGCCGCATCCAGACTGGCCTTTGTTGTGCACCCACAACTTCTCTGGGAAACCTATTTCAGTGTCTCACCATCCTCACAGTAAAGAATTTCTTCCTAATACCTAATCAAAATCCACCCTCTTCTAGTTTAAAACTGTTACCCTTTGTCCTATCGATACATTCCGTGATAGAGTCCCTCCCCATCTCTCCTGTAGGGACCCTTTAAGTACTGGAAAGCTGCTATAAGGTCTCCGTAGAGACTTCTCCAGGTTGAACAACCCCAACTCTCTCAACCTGTCTTCATAGGGGAGGTGCTCCAGCCCTCTGATCATCTTCATGGCCCTCCTCTGGACCCGCTCCAACAGGTCCATGTCCTTTTTATGCTGGGATTTTCAGAGCTGGACGCAGTACTCCAGGTGAGGTCTCAAAAGAGTGGAGTAAAGGGGGAGAATCACCTTCCTTGACTTGTTGGCCACACTTTTGTTGTAGCCCAGGATGCAGTTGGCTTTCTGGGCTAAGAGCGCATTCTTCCAGTTCATGTCAAGCTCCTCATTAATCAGCACCCCCAAGTCTTTCTCCTCAGGGTTGTTCTCAATCCACTCTCCAGCCAGCCTGTATTTGTGCATGGGCTTGCCCTGACCCACATGCAGGACTTTGCACTTGGCTTTGTTGAACTTCATGAGGTTCACACAGGCCCACCTCTCCAGCCTGTCAAAGTTCCTCGGGATGGCATCCCTTCCCTCCAGCATGTTGACTGCACCGCACAGCTTGGTGTCATCAACAAACTTGCTGAGGGTGCACTCAATCCCACTGGCCATGTCCCCAACAAAGATGTTCAATAGTCCAGTCCCAGTACTGAGCCCCGAGGAATGCCACTCATCACTGGTCATCACTGAGATATCAAGCCATTGACCACAACTCTTTGAGTGCGGCCGTCCAGCCAGTTCTTTATCCACCAAGTGGTCCATCTCTCAAATCCATGTCTCTCCAATTGAGAGACCAGGATATCATGCGGGACAGTGTCAAATGCTTTGCACAAGTCCAGGTAGACAATGTCAGTTGCTCTCCCTTTGTCCACTACCACTGTAACCCCCTCGTAGAAGGCCACCACAATTTTAGGCACATTTTGCCCTTGGTGAAGCCTTGTTGTCTGTCACAAATCACCTCCTTATTTTCCAAGTGTCCTGTCAGAGGTTCCAGGAGGATCTGCTCCACGATCTTACCAGGCACAGAGGTGAAACTGACTGGCCTGTAGTTCCCCAGGTCTTCCTTTTTTCACTTTTTAAAAATGGGGGTTATGTTTTATGCTTCCCCGTTTCCAGTCAGTGGGAACTTCACCAGACTGCCGCGACTTCTCAAATATGCTGGACAGTGGCTTAGCAACTTCATCCACCAGTTCCCTCTGGACCCACAGATGCATCTCTTCAGGTCTCATGGACTTGTGCACTTTCAGGTTCCTTAGCTGGTCTTGAACTGACTCTTCTTCAGGCAGTTCTTCATTCTCATCCATTAGGTTGCAAGATGGTTTTGACTTCACAGTTTCTCTTGGAACACTAAAATCTGTAAAATTTAAAGTTTTTTTTTCCATTGGAAGGTGCTTCCTCCTATTTTCATCCTAAATTTTCATTTCAATGTGTTGTTCCAACACTTTCTAAAGCAGTCATCGCCCAGATGACTCTTACCATCTTCCTATTCTTTCAGATTATTGAAGAACATTCTGTGGGTGTTTACCCTTTTTTATGATTCAGCCAAGTTATTTAGTCTCTGTGATTTTTTTCTTTTCATCTTCCTTGGTGTTTTACAAATGCAAATTCCCTGTAGGTATTAGTCATTAATAAGATAATTTGCCCAGCACTACCTTAATGTAGTGGCTATCTCTTAGAAATATCTTTTCTGTTCTTCAAGTAACGCTGTCTTAGAGCTAGTTTCAGTAGTATCTGCCTGAACTGAATTTACTGGTGCTTCCACTTAGCACTATTATGATTTGGATAAACAGGAAAGCAAAAAGCAAGCTTGTAATAAAGTGATGCAATGACTGATACTCATTGAATATTTAAAACACAGGGTTGTAACTTACATGATTCATTTCACGTGTATGTGGGTGGTGGGATTCTTGTGCTTATTATAACAATCTAGGAAATAATTACTGCCTCTCAAGCTGGCCAGGACTGAATTATGCCAAAAAAAGTGCCAAATATAAATAATACAAAGAATAGAAAAGTGACAAACAGGATTGAAGCTATCTTTTCTCTTTCCAGGTGTAATAAATACTTTCAAAGTCAAATGGAGCCTGTGTTGTGGAGTTAAATTAATACACAGCTTCCAACCAACCAGTCTAATATGTTTAGTTATAGAAATACAGTCATCTACAAGGTAAAACCTTACTGCAGTAAGGTCTAATAATAGACTCTTAAAGGAAGAATAAGTTTTACGCAATGGTGCTTGGAATCTAGTGTTCCTTCAAACAGCTCAGGATCAGAAGCAGCCTACTTAAGCAGGACTACGGTGGTCTTATATATCCTACTCTTTATCAGAATTTGGTTTGCTCTGTATTGGAAAGTGGAGTGGAATTTAACCTATGAAAAGAAAATAAACTAATATAACTCCAGGTATGGAATCTGTATCCAGCACACATACATTGACTTTGTTGTGGGTTAGCCCATCAGCCAGCTCAGCTCCACACAGACACTCTTTCACTGCCCCGCAGCGGGATGGGGGAGAGAATCAGTAGGGTAAATGTGAGAAAACTCACAGGTTGAGATAAAGACAGTTTAATAAGTGAAGTAAAAGCCACGTGTGCAAGCAAAGCAAAACAAAACAAGGAATTCATTCACTACTTCGCATCAGATTGCATCGCAATCAGATGGCATTCACTACGTTTAGCCATCTCCAGGAAGGCAGGACTTCATCACATGTAATGGTTACTTCAGAAGACGAATGCCGTAACTCCTAATATCTCCCCTTCCTCCTTCTTCCCCCAGCTTTGCCACTGCTAAGCACAAGATCAAATGGTATGGGGTATCTGGTCAGTTGGGGTCAGCTGGCCTGGCTGTGTCCCCCCCTCACTTCTTGGTGCACCTCCAGCCTACTCGCTGGCAGGGCAGTGTGAGAAACACAGACCTTGACACTGTGCAAGTACTGCTCAGCAATAGCTAAAACATCCCTGCGTTAGCAATGCTGTTTTCATCACAAATCCAAAACACAGAACCATATGAGTTGCTACGAAGAAAATTAACTCCACCCTGGCCAAAAGCAATACAATTTTATATGAAAAGGAAAAAAAAAATCTGCATTATTATAGTGATAACTTTAAAAATAGATTCTAAACCACGATCAAAATGTGTGATCCATTTGTTATGGAAGTACTATTTCATCTCAGATGAATGAACACACCTGTTAACTGGCCAGATAACATGATAGGAAGTTTAGGTTCCTAAATGTAAAACCAATAAAGCAAAGCCGAAAAGACAAGAATATATCCCTTTTCTTGTGGCACCTACAGTGTAATGGGAATCATAGCTAATGATCTGAATCCAAAGCCCAGCCTTGTTTTATGGAATGCTCACTCTTTGTTAAGCAAGGCTGTTTGGGCAAAAAAGCATAATATTGATTTCAAAATTGATTTTTTCCTTTTTTTTTTTTTTTTGTTCATATGAAGGGTGGCTCACATACCACAAGCTTCTGTTGGATTTTTTGTTTTGTTTTGTTTTGTTTTGCTGCACTCCCACCAGTGTTTTCTGTGGTAGAGTTAAGATTTAACAGATTTAGGTCTGTTCCCCCAAATCAGTTACGTTCATATCTATTGGTTTCGCCTAAGCTTGTCTGTTTATCTGTAGCCATTTGTTTACTTGCTATTATTAAGGAAAACCTCAGATAACTGAAAGAGAAAAGAAATCTTGTGAACTACAGTAGCACATAGCATTTGATACATTTTCTAGTTCGTTTAACAATTTATATTTCAGGCGTCTCATTGTAATTATTATAATCATCATTAATCACCGACTTCCAGATCAAATTGAAACACAGAACAACGAAAAGGTCAAAGCAATGGAGAATACTACTATATTTCACAGACAATATGTGGTGTTAACATTCTACCGCCTTACGTGACAAAAACAGAACATGGCAAAAGATTAATCTACTCTTGTGATGAGGATCATTATGGGAAACATACCAGACAAATTAACCCATTCTTGTTGTGGTCATAACAGTAACAATACTGTATGTCATGGTTGCAGAACCTCAGCTTGAGTCATAGATCACCATACGAAATAAATTTAAGGAATCCAACTGACTTTAAAAAATACTTTAAAGTATTTTTAAAAGTGTTAATAGTTTAAAAGACGAAGTTAGATTGGTTCAAACTGTACAACATTCGTGCTGTCCTGTTTTTTATGGAATTGTTGTTAACATCAAGAAGAAGGAGGTACTGTAACTTCCTTGTACTTTGAGGTACCTCAAAAATCAAGTTCCAGGTACTGAACTCAGTAATACCATTGCTATTAGGTCCCTAACTTATGGTCCAGAAATTCAGTCTAGATGATGGTATCCTCAGTAAAAATGTGCTTCACCAAAGCACAATCTCACTAAGCCAGATTTACATCTAGTAGTAAAAGATGAAAAAGCTGAAAAAATCAAAATCAATCACTAGGTTATTAATCCGTACCCTGACAGAAGGTAAAGAGGTACTGAGTTAGACATGGTAAAGTTCAACGCCTGAAAGTTAGTACACATTATTATAAAAAAGGGGGCAAAAAGCCCCTTGCCCTCCAAAAATGTCCACTAATCTCAGAAAGTAAGGAGAAGAAACTACATGAAGAGGCTGAGTTTGTGTCTTTCTCTTCCAAGGAAAAAGAAGAATTCAGACCTAGATCCTGAATGGTGGAATTTCTGCTAGAAACTAGATCTTCTTTACAGGAACCATCCAGTACCAGTTTGGAACAGACATGGAGATGCAATACACCAGTTTCAGTACACATTGCCTGTCCATACCTTTGGTGACATTCAACTGTCTGCAAAACCAGCAGCTCTCGTTGCATCCTGGGTAAAAGCACAGGAGATTGTGGCAGGGGAGGTATTTTGTATTTTTGTTTGCAATTTTAAATTTGGACGATAAGTCATAAATGCCTATTTACTCTTGTTGGACTGAACTTTGTATATGCTTGAAAGGGATTAAAATGCCCGTAGAAAAAAACAGTATCATCTAACCACTTTTTTTTTTTTTTTTTAATGAGACCAGGACTAGCACTCAACTGTCCCAGTTTAAATGTCATAACATTTAAAACAGATTATACTTGCATGGTACATGGGATGGTCAAGTATCTTGTTGCTAGAGCTCCAAAGCTAATAGAGTTTGTTAATCATTATTAGTTGTCCATCCCAACTAAGATTTGGGACTAAAAATGGAAAGTTAACACACATATTTTATATTATTGAATATGTGGAAATATGACTTTTGTTGCATTGTTAGACATATAAAACATGTCTTCAAAACCAGCTCCGCTCATCCTGTTCCACTTCGTACAGTAGCATGAATATTCATATTGTGAGAAATGCATCTCACAGTATGTTATATAAACTCAAAGACACATTTGAAAATTCATGCTTAAACAACCACACTGCAGACTGAATTGGTTGTGGCAACATTTAGCTCAAATATATCCATTTTATTAAAAAAAAAAAAACACAAACATAGCAAAGTTTTGGATATATTTAATGTTTCTTGTAAATAAAGAGACATCCTTTGTATGTGACTTTTTATATCTAAGGCAAGAAAGTGGCATTTCAGTACAAAACATATAAACAGTTTTGAAGTTCAGCAATAGTGAATGTTTAAATACCCCATAACCAATCCTGTGTATGTTATTTCACTAATTTCTGTAAAGTGGAATCTTTGAAACAAGTAGTAAAATTCTATGTGTGGGACACTTTGTGAGCAAGATCTGTGTGCTGACCTGGTGGATTTACAGTTGTTATCTGTAAGTTCTGTCAGCATGTGAAAGAGCAATGGAAAAGCTAAAAGGTTTATGACATTTGTGTGTATAAGCATATGAAGAAAATGTTTACATATGAGGTACAAGCCACAGCAGTTGCAAGATATGTAACACACCAGTTGTACTCTGGCTTTAAAGGTCTGTAGAAATATTTTCAATTCATCCTTGATCTCTGCTGAACAACTTGTTTACTTTTGCTACACAACAGGGAAAGGATTTGGCCCTCCAAGCACAAGTAACTTCAGTTATACTGCCACAATGAATTTTCATCCAGCTCAAAAAAAAAAGCATAATTATACTACTCTTCCCATTTAGACTAATCTGCTTTAATATGCAAAACCCAAACACAATCAAAAAATCCCTTCACTTCCCACACTTGTAATGAAGTCCAACAGCAAGCCTTACAGTAGGAAGTAATCATCACGTTGCTTCAGGCAGTGATCTGCTTTGTTTATTTCTGTTCTCAGTTATAGATCATATTTTCAGATAACTTTTACTGGAGTGTTTTAATTAGTGTTCCTGTAGTCCTTTTAACAGGGCTTGATTGTTCAAATATAGAAAAGCTGTCTTCACGTCGTCAGGCAGTGTGAAAGGATTGCCCTTCACCTTACAGCCTGCTAAGCAATGGAACGGGAGATAAATAAAAACGGAGCTTGAACCAGGTTACTGTTACTCTTAATATCAAGGGTCAATTAGCTGTATTATCCACCTGCAGACTGTTCTGTTCTTTTGCACAATCAGTAAATGATTTTTTCCAGGACATTGTGTCAACCGTCAAGAATAGCCACCTCCAATTTTAGTCTTATTGCAAAGTCTCCTTATTGCAAAGGATTAATTTGCCTCCTTTTTGGACAGTTTTAACAGGAAGAAAGGACTTTTGCACCAAATTCTGTGGAGGTTTCCTGCATTTCACATACCAACCCTCTTTATTTTTTATCTCCCTGGTAATAAAAAACACTGTGCTGGTTTTCCTCTTTATAAAACCCGAACACCAAAGGTATTCATTTGCATGAGGAGGTCTGTTTCAACAGCAATAAGTCTGAGTGTCCTTGGAGAGAAGGGCCTTATTCAGCATTCAGCAGAGGAACTTGAACTGCCTGAATCTGTCTCATTATATAGGCCATATGCAGTAAGCCATGGCACCTAACAGCTGCTGGTGTTAGGATTAAGGGGAAAATATTTAATTGATGCAGAAACACGTGAGATGTGATTTCTGTGGTAGCTTCTACCTGCTCCCTAGGGTGCATGCTAATATATAGCATAGCACTGAAATCATTTAATTGTGTCAACAAAATATGGTGATGTTTGTTTAAAATAAAAATCAGGTTTGCAATAAAATTGATTAGTTGATGGTTACTTGACTGTCACTGTGGCTGGTAGATACAAAGACAAAAAGATTTTCTTTAATCTTGGGGGAGGGCGGAGAATTCTGGTGAGACCAGAGCAAATACACAGAACAAACTTGAATTAGTCTTTCTGTTTAATAAATCAATAAAACAACAGGGAAGTGTGAAGATCATCTATCAAAACAGGTTTGTGCTCCGAGTCTCACTGCCTCATAAACAAGTGCCTTTAGCATTCTAGTGCCCAGAAGCATCCAAGACAAAAGGACAGAAACAGCTTTCAGTTTGCAGATGTACTGCCAATGACAAAAACAAGGGAAGATGAGAATTGAGCAAGCTGCTTCCCAGAATCTTTAAACTAGATCATTTTAAAATTCCCAGGTGACAGCTTATGTATATGAGGATAAATCTTATCTGAAGTAACGAAGAGTATATTTTATGCAGAATGCTAATAAAACAACATAAGGAAGGAGGTATATCTTAGATTTGAAAAAAGTGGCAAATAAAATCAGGGAAGAAAACATAATTATGTCAATAATCGAAGGTATCCAGGAAACTTCCTTCTCTCTACCAGGAATGAGATGAGGAGTCACAGACACAGCACAGTGAGAACATCTGAATCTGATCATAAAACTGAATGAGTGGATTTGTAATTTTTTCAAATCCATAAATGTTGAGTTGTAATTAGTTAGATAAAGTGGATTCTGAAAAAGAATGTAATCTACTGAAACAAATCAAATTACTACTGCATTTTATTCCTTTGGGTGTAAGTTAGGCACTAGTTCCCTTTCAAGCAACACACTAGCAGTAAAATAAAGTGTGTAACAAGGGTGAAAAAAAGCTTAGAAGAGCAAGGGGAACAGCAAGTGCTACACTGATAAGAAAGAAAATGCTGCTCAGAAGCATAAATAGCTTCTATTGCTTCCTTGAACAGACAAGTGTCTACGTGACTTCTTCCTTGCTACAGATTAGGTAATGTACACTTTACACACAATCACTACTTTGGTATTGAGGGTGTGCGCTCTTTTTCGTTACAATGCCCTGATAAAAAGTCATAGATGATGGTATTGCATGTGACAATGAAGAGTGAAGATTTGTGACAGTGTAGCTGTTACGGAGTAAAGGTACGCTTAGGAAATGAATGACACATTGGCTATATGCAGGGAAGTCATTCCAGCTTTTAATCCAGCAAGGCTGACAAGGACCAAAAATAATTTCCAAATTAAGGTGTTCAGTAGTCTGCATGTACTGAATTACTGTTTTAATTCCAATTCCTTGTGGACAGATTACCCATATTATATCTTTTGCCCTTGCTAGTGGATTACCACTGCTCTGCCGAACTGTTGGAGATTGTCTCCAAGCTGCATTTAAAGTATGTAACTTATGCATTTTAAGGAAAACTGTGAAGATAAGATGCAAAGACACTTTGGCCCAGAGCATATGAAAATGTCAAGAAGAGACCTGCTTTCTTTTTGTGGTGCTCAAGAACATATTTTATGTACTTTTTTTCCACTTCTTCTTCCCCCTCTTCCCTTCCATCTATGAAATCAAATCAGTCACTTTCCTTTCTGTGCAAACTGCCAAGACATCTCCAAGTAGAAAATATCGTATATGAGCTCAGCATAGTATTATTATATCTTATACATGTTCCCAGCAGACACATAGAAAAACTTTTCTTCAGCTGTTCCTTTTCCAGTGCTTTGTTTAAGTTCCAATTTTGCTTACAGTTGTTTCAAAAAATGCAGTTGCTACAGTAACTTGGATAAAAGAGAGGAGGGAATAAAGTAAATATAAATGTTAAATGGGAGAGGAAAAGACAGAAAGCCCCTTGCTGCTGAAGCACAGATTATAAATTAGTGCTGCTATGCTGCAGAACAGAACAACTTGGTGGAAGATCATTTTTGCCAGAAATAAAAGCTTAGCCAAGCAATATTTTGAAACATGCCATTACCCTCAGGGTGGAGTCTGGCAAATGAGTCAAGTTGTTTTGCATGTTACCTTTGAAACTGTGTGTTTTTAAATCTTCGCTTGTGCTTTATTGAGTTGCAGTTCCAAGCACACATAAAGGCATACTGTTAAAACAGCCATAAATGGTTATTTTATTTACTGTTTGATCACCTCCCCTGTAACCACTGATTTCTTTCTAACTACTATAACTGTAGTTCCTTGCATTCAAAGTGGTTCCCCAAGGACAACAAAGAGAGCCAATAAATTCAAAGGCAATAGTGTGAAATGAAATATAAGTTTGGCCTTTTATATGCAGCAGGCAGCTATACAAAATTTATGCTTTAAGCTGTCAATTAAATAAGCAGCAAGAACTTTTTCTTAGTGACTAAATAACATCCTAAGACTGTCCAGTGTTTGGTGACGCAGCTCTAATGGGCCACAGTGGTGCAATAAGGATGACTAACAACTGATTGTGGGTTATTTGATTACTACATAAGCGATGTGGACTGAGCCCCACATGTGAATGAAACAACCACAATGGCAATTTGTAAAACTCACAAAAGAAATGAATTTTAGCATTATTTATTAACACTTCAGACGAGACAGTAGGATCAGGATAGTCTTCATATATTACTTACTGTTTGCTTGTGCTTCTCTCTGCTCTCCTCCATTTCCTTTGTTCCTATCATGTCTCAAATTTCTTGTGTAGGTATTACACTATCAGGTGATCACAGATTCTTTTTGAACACGTATTTTACTGCTGCAGCCATGCGTTCATTCAAGCTTGTAGTCTTGTGATGGATATTATCTTAACATGGACCAATTAATGGCTCTTCCCCAAAAGAGATTCACCCTGGTAATATGAGGACTTCAGAAAAGGATCTTATTTTTAAATTTAAATAAATAACCTGTTTTTCAAGGACATTTGAATTGGTGTTGTCTATAAACATCAAGTGTTAGTGGAATGGCTGAAGTCTCCGAAGTTAACAAATAATCATTTTTTAACATCAGATCCCTGAGACAAGAAGCTTCAAGATAAACGTATGTGAGAGTCGGAGGATACAAATTATTTTAGAAAATTAAGATATTGAGGTTTGTTAAAATGAATGAAAGCCTACAGCATTTAATTGCCTGAAACAGTAATGTAATTCGAAAACATAAGATATATTGTACATGTCCTACCTTAATTATAGTTACATATTCTGATTTTCATCAACATTCTAGCACACTGATGTAAAAAATTTCTTCACCACAATTCTTTATGATCAAAGTTCTAACGAAGGAACACAACATAATGCAGATGGAAAGATATGTAGATAGCGCTCATGAATAAGATAAAAAAATGTCAGAGAGATCACACCAGTGTAGTTAAACTAGCAGAATTTCTGAGTACAGATACATCAAGTGATACAGGGATCATGTATGCAGTAACACTGATAGCAGAGGTGCTAGTTTCTGTAAGAAAGAGGAGGAAACACTGTTTTAATGATTACTACATGAAGTGTTTTACTAGTAGAGCTTGGTTTATTACATAGAAATGCGGATACCATTTTAAGGTACTCTTACGCCAACCTAAGAGTTTTCCAGTAAATTATTCAGATTTTATTCATATCATTTAACGGTCAAGGAGCAGATTCAGCAAAATGGCATAGTCACAGAGTAATTTAAAAGTGTCATTAATATTGTCCTTTAAACATTTCCACACTGAACCAGTGCTGTGCCTTAGAAAATGAAAACTATACTGTCCCTGACAACATTAGTCTCAATAAATAATCTTTTTTTTTCACCCATATCTGTCCATAAAATCTTTTTTAGAAATACTGGTACCTAATTTTGATGGAGATTTTTTTTCATGAAACCAAACATAAAAAAAAATTACATTCTTATTGTGTGTAGAAGTCCATTATGATACATATAGCATACACCTGACTAAATCAAAGTTATTTATAAAAAAATGGCCATAAGAGAGCCCCCAAAATTATGCATATTGCAGGGAAAGCTCCAGTTTAGTTTCCAGATAGAACTGAATGAAAAAGATACAAAGTAGAAGTAACAGACATCATATCTTGTCCAAAAATTGATTGGCCTTTGAGATTTTCTAGATGTTTGAGCTCTTGGGAATCTCAGCCCCTTTAGGGAATGACCGCAACAGATTCCATTAGGCATTGCACCAGCAGGGTTTTGGTATCCCTGTGATCTGAAAGGTATGATGACCATTCCTGCAAAACATTTTTTGTTTTAAATTCTTTCATGATCTTTACAGAAAAAATAACATTTTTACATTTTAAATGAAAAATAATAAAATAAGTAAAATAAAAATAAAATTTTTTACATTGTTCATAAAATTTTATAGCATTTCTGAAGTGTTGTCCTCCCCTCCCCTCATGGACACATTTCAAAGTACGTTTTTTTGACATAGGAACAAACTAAAATTTGACTGAGAAGTATCAAGTCCCGCTTTGGTTAGCATTTATGGACCTCATAGTTTCTGGATGTGATAACCTTTCCTGTTCAGGAAATTCTGACCTGGATAATCAAAAAAGGATTCTGTGCCACAGCACTGCAAAAGGACTTGTGAAGCACTTAAGCACGGACCCTGTCCGTGCTTCAGTGAGCCACAGAGTAACTCTCAGACTTTCACAGGCTTGTGCCATCATCCTTTGACTAAAATAGGCTTTTCCACCCTACCGTGATGTACTCAGTATCTGCTTTTTGCCTTCCACTCTCCAGGCTGAAAGCAATATTAGATGCTATTAAAATATCTGGGGGGAAGGGAACAGAAGGTGGCTTCTTAGTAACATTTGTATGCATCAGTGATTATAATAAAGATTTCCTTTTGACTTTCTAGCTGCAAAAGTTACAGATTACTGGCTGATCCAAAGCCTCAGTTAATGTTTAATACGAAGAAGCTGTTCAGTAATTTGCAACAACAAAAATATATTCCTAATGAACCTTGAAATGAACCTTCTTACTGAAGCTGTTCCCATACCTGAAAAGAAGCTCCAGTAGTTCACACATCACTGCCTGTAGTATATGGAACATAAACCAATAAAATCCCTGACTAATATATCCTAGAAGAAGCCTACAGTAAATGGATTTTCAAAATGAGATTGTAAAGTTGATCTCAATGAAGGTATTATTGTGTTGTGGGCTTTTAAGATACCATGCTGCATATTGTATGTATGTCATTCTTTATCATAGGGAAAGACAAAAGGGTCTTAGATTTCGCCCAATTCACTAACTTTATCCAACTTCAGTAATGCGTTGTTATAAATTCATGTACTTAATAAATTCATATCATTTCAAATAACTAATAATTTTAAGCATAGTAACCAGGTTCTGGAACATAGTAATATTAGTGGGGCAAGACACTAGCTAAGATGGAACTAGATAAGTTAAAGAAAGGGATTAGATTATGTGGTTGCCTGTGATACCAGGGGCCTGGACTTGATAACCCAAGAGATCATTTCTGGTCCTATCTGCTGGAGAAAAAGGAAGATACTGATCACTCAGATTAGTGAAGCAACTTTACCTTAGCAAAAGACTAAGAGCTAGATTCTATCTCAAAGTCGTAGCAGGTATGGTACAGGAAGATTGACAGAGAAGAGGTACCTAAGCCATAGTATAGAGGAAGCTCTCCCATCTTTAAACAGTACAGTATTCCACATGTGTCTGAATGTTTTGCTGTTCACTCCTTCCTTATCTAAAATGAAGAAACAGCCAGATGACTCAAACTGATTTTTTATTAGTAAAATCTTAATATGGATCTGAACATTAACCCCAGTGTTCATAAAAAAACTTATGTCTATCTACCACTGAGTCAAAAGACTTAAGTATTAGATTGATCTATCTCATGTTTCTTTCCCATTGAGCTGCTTAAATGCTGCAAAGGACAGAACATCTGTTTGCACAGCGGGGTGGGAAAACAGAGGAGCCACATATAACAGTAGCTCAGCTGTTTTGTGCAACCCACTTCTAGTTCCTGGTGGACATTACACAATGGAATTGTTGGTGACTGAATTTGGTACGTTGCCCGTGACAAAGACTAGATACTGAAAATAATACAGCGGTTTGATGTGGGTGGCATATTAGTTACTTTGGCAAAAGCACCACCTGCCTTTGTGTCCAACGTCTGAAGAAAAGTTGGAGATTTTCTTCAAAAATTAGCTATTAAGTCGTATTTTAATAGGACATCAGAATCTTTGTGGCTTTTTTTCTAAACCTAGGCCAGAGATCAAGTTACCTAGAGTGCTAAGAGAGAACAAACACAAAACAAGAAAGCACAGCATACTGCCAAAAAAAAAGGGAATTGGGATCTACAATAAATGCTTCTCTATAGACACAATTCACACTAGAAACAGATTTATTTTTATTTTTTCCTCTGGAACAGTCCCAGCCATACCCGGGCTGTATGGTGATTATTGAATTGAGACCCTGGACTTCAAATGTCCCAGAGCTAGTGTGGTGGTTTATCCCCAGCTGGCAACTAAACACCACACAGTTGGTCGCTCACTCCCCCTATGGTGGGATGGGGAAAACAGAAAACTTGTGGCTTGAGGTAAAGACAGTTTAATAAATAAAGCAAAAGCTGCACAGACAAGCAAAAAAAACAGGGAATTCATTCACTACTTCCCATGAGCAGGCAGGTGTTCAGCCATCTCCACGAAAGCAGGGCTCCGTAATGCATAACGGTTACTTGGTAGGACAAATACCATAACTCTGAACATCCCTCCTTTCCTTCTTCTTCCCCTAGCTTTATATGCTGAGCATGACATCATATGGTATGGCATATCGCTTTGGTCAGCTGGGGTCAGCTGTCCAGGCTGTGTCCCTTCCCAATGTTTTGTGCACCCCCAGGCTACTCACTGGTGGGGCAGCATGAGGAGCAGAAAAGGCCCTGACTTTGTGCTCATCTGTAACTAAAACATCCCTGTGTTATCAACACTGTTTTCAGCACAAATCCAAAACATAGACCCATACTAGCTACTATGAAGGAAATTAACACTATCCCAGTCAAAAACAGCACAGCTAGTTGCTCTTCAATCTAGCAGTTCAAAGGTTTTTGTAAACTTTGATGATTACTTTTTGCATACTTATCCAATGTAGGTATTATACCACAATATCTTTGGAGGTGATGCTTCTGGTTTGTCTTAGGACAGTGTCCAGTTTTTTCTCAGATACTTCATTTGCTTCAAGCAGGAATTCTAGAGTTTGCTTACAGGATAACAGGTTTAAAAAGCCCTGCTTGGTCAGACCAATGATCCATCTAGCCCAACATTCTGACTCCTCCATGAGCAAAACACAAGCCTCACCATTTTCTGTCAGCCTTTGCCCTCTTGAAATCTCTGCACCCAGATTTCTGAGTAAGGAACATTAGAGGGTACATCTCCATCTGGAACAGTTGTCTGCATTTTGAACCTGAATGCCTGAATTTGCCTCATTCCCTTTTAAAATTACAGATACTGTCTGCTTCCAAAACCTCCTGTAACACAAGTTTCAGAAGTTCACTTGTGTTTGCCTGCTCCCCAAAGAACTGTTTTCCTTTCTCTATTTTGCCTCCTATGACTTTCATTGAATGTCCAATGGGTCTTGTTTTGTGTGATCTGGTGAACGCTTTCTTCATGCATTTTGTGAACCTCAGTAATACCTTCCCTCAGCCTTCTCCTCACTAATTTAAAGATTTCCAGCCTTTCAGAAAATTGCATCCAATCCTATAGATTTATTGACAAGACTTTCAGCAAATATAATCTATTTCTGGTGACTTACCGACACCTAACTTGGTTATTTATCCTAAAACTTGCTATATACTTGTACCAATTTTTTATAGCCTCTCGGACTTACCTGGCACAAATAACGCCAACATTTCTCCAAATATCTTCAGCAGTAGAAACTAATACAAAACAGTTCATTTTGCTTCTCTGTTTTATCTTTATCATCCCTAAGTGCCCCTTTCACACTTTTGTCATCAAATAGTCCCACTGATTCCCCAGCTGGCTTCTTGCTCTTGATATGAAAGGTTTTTAAGATCAATTTGAACATTCTTTCTTCACATTTCAAATTCTTTTTCAGCCCTTCTAATTTATTCTCTTGTTCTCATTCAGGCAAGCCTTCCATTTCCTAAAAGTCAGACTTTTTCTTCTGACAGTTTTCTTAACTTTCTCAATATGTTGTTGTAAATGGGGCAGGGTGTTTGGACCATATCGTTTTCATCTTGAATTGTAGTACAGATTTTACCCGGAATTTTGATTAAAAAAAAATTTAAGATCCTTCAATCTGTTAGTAAATTTCACATATCTTTTACTGTTCTTTTTATATTTTCCCCCCATCGTCATGTATTTCCCTCTCATGAATTTGAATATTCATATGCTAGATTTACTTAAATTATTGCTGTAGCACTTATTACATCCTTCCTGTCCCTGTTCCTGTCCCCAGAGGCACGTTGAACACAAGCCACTTCCAATTTGCAGTTGCATCACTCTGAGCCAGGTGTCCTTTGCATATCTCATCTTTCTCCCAGATTGTCCCATCTCATTGTTCAAAATATTAATCTACAACACTTTTAATTTTCATTACCTGTCTCCATTATGATTAAGTTTCAGTCCATGCTACCTGTGCAGATTCCTCCTTCAGAGAAATTCCCCAGTTCCTAACATACCTGCAACCCTCCTGTCTACACCATTGCTTCATTCACACATTTAGGCTTCAAATCTCTACCTACTGCTCAGGTCTTGAACAAAGAGCTGGCAGGATTTCAAAGAATGCTATCATTGAGATGCTAGTCTTTACTCTCCTGCCTAGCAGTCAGAATTTAGCTTCCAAAAGCTAAGAGTCAAAAAGCACTTCATTTTTCCATGCTTATTATTTCCTTGATCTCCCAGCTGAATCTACCCATAAAGACACCAGTTGCCTGCATCAGCAACGTACAGGTTAGAGCAGTAAGTTTTGTGATGTTGAACACTTCATGTAGGAACCATGAATCAAAGGAAAGGCAACCCCTAATGAACCACATAGTGAGGTCCAGCTAACTCAGATCTTCATTTCATCTTAACATAGACCATTAGTGATTGTTTTGGTTGGAGTATGAGCTACTGAGATAGATATATACCTTGCTATTTGACTTTATATGGCCCTTATTTCACAGGATATTAGACTGATTGATCATAAAGGTCACTTCTGACTTCAAGAACTGCAGTTCTAGGAATTATTGTAGGTGATGATGACATATAGCAATTACCATCCTAGATCACATAGAACCAATAAATCTGAAGTTAGGAGGTCTGATATTGCATTACAACTATAAGTAATCCAACATACCATAAAATGTGGATTTAAATGAGTGACAACAAATTGAAAGAAACAGTAAATCTGCCACCTTTTGTAAAGATCAAATAGTAGCAGTTCGATTTTTTTACCTCAGTCTGCTCTCCTCCCACTCTGTCTCTCTTTTACACAGCATATTAACACAACTCAAACTGAAAGGAGAAACACCTCGTAAAATGGCTAGGACTGGTTTAGAGGAAAGAAGTAACTGCTCAGGAAAGGCTTAAATTTCATAGGTACTCAGGGAACAATATGATCCTACAAAAACTGGAAAACTCAGAAATGAGTTAAGGAAGGTGAGATCAGCTGTGTCTATATACCCAGTGGAAAGTAGGTCAATTGTGTCCACTCATTGGGCATGGACTGACAAAATACAAGCAAGAAAATTAGATGAAACTGTGCAGATTTACATCTCAGAAATATTCCATATATTTTTAAATGCTTAATCAATGTTGACAATTTTCTCATTTACCATCTGATTGTGATCAATAGTCTTCAGACTCCTGGAAATAGTAGGAAACCATATTTCATATAACCTCAGCAGTTTTAGAACATAAGTGAGCATATATTAAAGGACTATGGACTCAGAGGAGAAATAGGTGAATCGTGTTATTTCTAGTTCACTCATCATTTATTGCTATTGTTTTCTGTTGATTTTGAAAAGAAAGCAGTGGGAAAAAGTGATACTATATCTTCCTAACCTTAAATAAAATCAATTCAGACTATAAAAACACTAAACCAGTCAGTATTGGAGATACCAGGTCCACCCACACAGAGCAGTAGGTGGTCGATACTTCTGATTTCCTTGTATGTAACACGTGTGATTCTATACTCAAACCACACACACCATATACCAATAAAGCTGCTTTGTGTAGCCAAATTCAGGATTTAAATGGTTTGTGCTATCACACGCTGTAAAGAAAAATTTCAATTCAAACCCTTATTTTGACGCAGAAGTATGCTCTGACTTACCTGTCGTCTTTGCTGGCTTCCTTCATAGATGTAGATTCCCTGATGGCTTCTTAATGCATTCATGGCCTTTCTTATGCACTAGATGAATAGTTTGTTTTCCATAAAGCTCCGGGCTACTATGAGTTCCTTCAGATATTTTTTAAAGACAGTGGAATGAATCCTGGAGATAATCACATCTGATGGCAACGACATTGCTGTTTAGTTGTATGAGTGGGCTCCGTAGCTTCAGTAACTAATTTATATCATAAGGTGAAGAGATCTCACCCTATAAAAATAAGAGATGATGAGCAAGTTCTCATGAGCACAAAGCAAGGAACAGCTACATATAGTGACAGGCTGCGGCTCCCTGAAAAAAAAATTCTCCAATTTTTGTTTATGTGTTAATTATTCAGTATTTGTAAGTGTTTGCTGTGACAGGTGGGGAAATATGTCTGTGTCAAACTGTTTTTGATGCAATTTGTTTTGTGAATGTGTTTCTGTAATTGCCTTCAGATATTATGTATTCTGTTCTGTTTGACACTGGAGACTGTTTATACATATACACCTGGGTCAGATGGCAGAGTTCATTTGGAATGTGATGTCTGTGTCCCTTATTTTAAATGAATTAAAAATTTATAGTCCTATAATCAACTTTCAAGGGCCATTCAGAACTTGTTCTTCCCAAAAAGATGACTAGTGCTTTCTTTTTAAGAAGTTCTCTTTTACATAACTCTCAACTCCTTGACCAGCCAAAACTATGATCTCACTTTTTTTCCTGTCCACCAATATAACACCTTCATCTTTCATTTATTAAGAACCCTTTCAAATAAGAGATTAAATACTAATTTGCTTTAGTTACAAAAATTCCTTTCCTTTATAAAGAAGATTTTTCTATTTTGAAAATTTTATCTGGTCAAAATACGTCCTTGGGGACACAGGGGTTATGTTCTGATAATAAAATTTCTACTTCTTTTCCTGTTAAAGTTTCTTGGGCAGCAATACGATTTTATGCCCATATTGTTCTCAAATATTTCCATTGCTGATCTGTAAACGAGTTTCTTGTAGCAGCACAACAGTCAACTTGTCTTCTTCACAGCTTGTAAAACCCTCTTACTTTTGACAGGCCCACTCAGCCCTTTAACACTTACAGAAGTAATTATTGTTGATTTACACTTACCAACATAGTTTGTCAGACATCATTTTGTTTTCACTATATAATTCCTCACCTGTCACCATAAGCCTTGTTGATATTTTTTATTAACTGTGAACATCTCTGGATGACATAGCAAAAAAATTGACTAAAATGACCTTTGTATCTTTACGCTAACGTCCAGATTATTTTTCATGTTTCTTAAAATGACTGACAAACTTTTTTTGGTTCTTATGTCTTCTTTTTTTTTCCTACTCTAGACCCAAAATGTTTTCATGATCTTTAAAGATTTTATTATTTGAAGCCTGCATTTCTTTCTGTCTCACTTATTTAATTTACCTTAATCCTTTTAATAAATCTTGCTTGCTTGCTTAAACATTGAACTCCATTTGAGGACTTTCAACTGCAGCTTTCAGTGATGTGTGGGCACTAAACCTTCTTCATCAGAGATAGGTAACTGAGATAACTGTTCAGAGCTATACATCGGTACCCCAGTACCCTTTTCAGTATCACACAGTATTTTCTTTCTCCTCTGACTTTGTTATTGATCTTAGATCATGTCATTTCTTCCTCATTATTATTCCTGGCATATTTGTTTCTTTCAGGTTTTGTTTCCATCTTCCCCACCCCCTAAACTTCGTTATGATACCAAAATTTGCTGACAAGATATATTGAATAATTAATATAAACTACAGAAACACTTTCAAAGTTGAATGTAATTAATAAACTTTTGAAACAAATATTTTCATATTTCACAAACAGGTACATACAGATCCAGTTTGTCGTACAAAAGTATAGGTGATTATTCTTTTTTGACTTATTAAATAGGTTATTAGGAGATGCTCCACACAGTTGAAACAATTTCCAAAGTAGGACTCAGTTTACCTAATATTCTCTTTCTAAGAGCTGACCATTCCATTTAGGCTATCCACTGAGACTTTTCTACAGTAAATGGAGAGAGTCCAGTACCTCCAGGGGACAATTCATCTCAGTAAATGTAAATGTCTACAGCAGATGGAACAACTCTTTCACTGGCGGCGCTTCCTGTGTGCTTGAATCTCTATAATAATCAGCTTGAAAGTTTTCCCAATTGTTGTGACATTTTTGATCTGCAAGAATAATGTCCAAATAGTGTGGAACAATGCCATAATGTCACTTTATTATTTGTTTTTCTTTGTCTGCTGGCTCTAGATCTTGATATTTTACAAAACTTATTCTAAGGGCATGTTCCATATCACAAGACTTCAGAGAGTTTCAGATTTGCAATTAGGAGTGCCAGACTATCATTTTTAGGGTATGAGTCTCCTGACCTTTGAAATTATTTTTTTTGACAGACCAGACACTTGATGAAATGTTCCTTTCAGTGCCACACTACCAAGCTGAAGTCCATAGGTGAACTGTTTTTCAAGGAGCAGAGAAAAAGAGTTCTGTGAAAACTACTTATAGTCACATAACCTTTTCTCTTCAAGCAGTGTTCTAAGAATGTTACTAAAAAGACAATTAATGTGAAAAATGAATGTTTTATAGACTAAGAAGTGAGAGCCTTTTTGAATATCAACCTCAATAAATTCTCATTATTTACAGATGAAGTAGTTTGAATTATAATTGTAATTTTTCTGCATTTCTGTTTCTTCCATTATTCTTATCAACAACATTTTTGTCATTTTAAGTTCCCAAATTAATACTGAATATTTAATTATCTTGACAGCTGATAATAAAATATGTGTTAAATAGGAAGTAGGTTGATTTATTTGCATCATTTCCTGAATTGCAACAGGAATTAAAGTTAAACAAAACCCTCTAAAAGAAACTAGGGAAGTAGAATTCCAAAGACAGAAATATATTGGTTTTCAATCCAGTCACAACAGAATTAAGGTCTAATCCAAAGCCACTGAAATCAATAGGAGCATTTCCACTGAGCTGGCCTTGGATCAAGCTCCTGATGCAGAAAGTAACAAATCGAAGCTCCTTTATCTGTTCTCATTGCACATGCAAAAATAAAGGAGCACCATCTTGCACTCAAGTGAAAACAAAGAATCTTGACCTTGAATAAGGTACTATAAGTTCTGTTCACATAGAATCCTGCTAAATCTAATAAAAAATTTTGAAAATTTTATTTTCTAAGTTTTTGCTCCAAACAGTTTGAAAAAAATTTTGTTAAAATACTTCTAATCCATTGTCCACTAACAACAGAATCACTAGTCACTCAATTCAGACTCTCCTTTATTCAAGTACCTTTTTAATGTATATGTTGTGTAGTGCTAAAAATCAAGAAAGCCACCAAGTTACCACAATAAAATTAGGTTATACTCCACATATAAAAAATATAATAGGTCTGAATTATTAGAAAATAAATATAATTTTAAAATTTAATTTGGTGATCAATTAATGCAGTCCATGATTGCAATATGCAAAGAAACCACAAAGGAACTTTTGCACAATAAGAAGTTTTCAGGTAGGTATTGCAAATTTATTTCTGAAGTAGTTAAAATGTAACTATCACAAATACAAACAATTAGGAAGCAGCTTAATGACTTTTAAAAAGATTTCTTTAATTAGAACATGAAATAAAATACACACCAAATTAACATCAGAATCTAGAACTTAAAGTAAGTTACATTAGTCCAAAATTGTGTTGATCTGGTGATTTATATGATTTAAAATCATACCCTCAGAAACTTACACTCTGAAAAGCCAAAACAAACAGAAGTGACAGAAAAAAAGCAGTAGTGTAGTAGTAGAAAGAGAAACAAGAAATAAGGAACACAGTCATGATGAATTCCAATGTTACATTGCTGATTTAGCTGTGATTTATATTTTGAAGGTATCAAATGAGGGGTCCAAGACTAAGGCTAAGTATTCTTGTGAGGTAAAACAGGATAAGATTTCAAGATAAGCTTGAAAATAAAAATCTAAAAGTTAAAATTAATATTTAAATAGCTTTAGTAGGAAAAACACCACTTGCTTTTGGATCTTTCTTTAACCCTTTGGCTTCAATAAATGACAGACAGTTACCATCTTTTCACATAATTAAGACTTCAATTATCATTCATAGTCTACAATTACAGGATTTTTTTTAAGGATTAGATTCTTATGCTCGTCCATGTTTTACAGATTAACTGAGCCTTCCATGAAGAATTTTCTTCTTTCAAAACAGCTTGTCTCTCCGCTCTCAATTCTGATGTGGGACCAAGGCAGCACATTGGAAAAACTATTAATTGATTATAAAAAAAAATGCACTGTTTGCAGTGAATAATTTGTGATCACAACACTGTAATTTTCACTCACTGTGTCGTTAGGTCCCAAAGTGCTATTTACTCAGAATGTAAGCCACTAAGATAAACTGTCAGTAAACCGAGGAGTCTCCAAACCCGTAATATTTAACAGTTACAGCACTTGAGGGATTTGCTGTAAAGAGATAAAACCGAAACCAGCTATTTGAAATGTAATCTCTATTATCAAAATATGACTTTACAAAAGAAAAAAAACTCTAATATGCAAAGTATTTTTCAACTTCACTTGCTGTATTTCGTATGAATTGCATGCACCTTCAGATATTGGCTGACTTTATACGTGACATAGTGGAAGCAGAAGAGCAAGCACCCTAGTATAGGTCTCATAGGAATAGGTATACATTGAATAAGGGAGCTGATTAGCTTTATAACCTGAGGACCAGGGCCAATTTAGCACAGCACAATGAAACTGGTGCAATGTTTTGATACTCAAGGTGGCATTTGTGAATCTTATAGAAATAACATCTTCCTTTACACTGCATTTTACTATAATAACGTTTCCACAGATCCCTAAGGTTAAATGTTGAGTCTGTTGGAAGTTTTAATAAATGTTGTCTCTCTTCCTTAGAGTTACTAACCTTATACCCTTACCAATACACACACAAATTCTTCAAAACCTTAATTTTTAGTGACTAGTATATAATTTCTGATATGTTTAATTCTAAAATTTCTCCTGGAATTTTTCGAATTAATTATTGCTCCAGTGATTAGTAATTTAAACCTCACTGTATTGTGTCTCCTGACACAAAATCACAGGAAGACAACACTGGGTGGGAAAGAATTCATTGCTTGGGCTCTTCATTTCCTTCTTCCTTCCAGAATATCTTTCAAGCCCACAAAAGCCATGATGCACAGTCATAAATAACATTTCCTCACATGATTCAGAGGGGCACTATACCATGTTCACAAATCTATCTTCAGCCTCATGGGACTAAATTCCCTAGTCCTCTTTGGTCTCTGAAAGTAGAGAAGTGCCTTTGGTAGCATTTTAAGACCTGCCTAGGCCAATGAGCCTAGGCCTATCTCTGTATCAAAAATGCTCCAAAGAAATTTCCCCTTGATGAATACAGATTCACTCTCTTTCTTTTTCCTCTCTCTGTTTAGAAAAAAAAAAAAAAGACAAGGTGTGCTACAGATTGCACGGAGAGTTTTGAAAGCAGTAGGTGCACAGAGCTCTGTCACAAAAGTCTGCTATTGCACTGATAGTTCATTTTAAAGCTGATGGGCCAATTTTTAAGTCAAATTAATTCATTCTATTACAGAATAATACATGTGTGACCATAAGTTATCTTCTTCCAAATACTTGAGTGATGAAACTCCATTCAAATACATGTGAAAAAATTATTCTAAATTTTGCAGCAAAACAAATTAAAAAACATACAGTCAGATCAAAGACATTTTGCAACTCTAAAAATTATTGTGATACACTTTCTAGCTGTATTCTCCAGGAACCACATCTCAAAGATGCAGATGGAAAATCTTCAGAAGTGGAAATATTGTTTTGTAGAAAAAGAAGTTTATGTGGTCAAGAATTTCTATTTGGTCTTAGAAAACTTCAGCCTTTCACTCTCTGTATTTTTAGCTATCTGTTCCCCAGTTGATCACTAATCCTACCTGGAATACTTTATGTAGTAAAGGCCATAGATTTTAAGAGGCTATTTGAAAGTTGGAGAGTTCAGGAACTGAAAAACATTATTCTATAGCTAGACAGTTTTTTTCCAAAGAATAAATGAGGTTTCATTCATAAAAAAAGCTGAGAGGTAACTTAATTACAGTGTACACAAGGGAGAATATACACAAAAGGTCTCACCTTAGAGGTATGAGCAGCAGATATAACTGGAAGCAGAGTCTAGCTGAGTACAAATTAGAAGGAAGGAACAGGGTGGTGAGAGGAGGACAACTTAACAGGATACTTATGGAGCTAGGTATGAAGTGACAAATGAAGATTGATAGATTTGGATAAAAACTGGAGAATTTGAGGAAGTACTGTCTGAACAGAATCCAATTAAGAGAGGTCTATTCTAGGCAAAAAAAGGTGAAATGAAGTTGCTAGTGTTGCACAAGTGAGACCGTACAATTAAGTAGTATCTTCTTTCTTAGCCCTGTGGCTTAATCACATAATCCATTATTTTGATAATTTATTTGAAAAACTATTACAATGACATTAAGAATTATAGCTTTGGAGGAGAATCGTACATCAAACCAATAAAACTCCTCTTTGCAAATGCCCAGCACTACTAAAACAATGGAAACATATGGATAGAAAGTATGTAAGATATACTGTACTTATAAATACACAGAAGAGTTTTCTAAACCAAGTGTGTGTCCAGAGATATATAAACAGAAGAGTTTTCTAAACCAAGTGTGTGTCCAGAGCTTTGTCAGTTCTTTAGATATAGACGTTACTCCTGTAACATTCTGTACTGCTCTATAAAGGTTGTTATGGGCAACTTGGAGATGTCTTAATCCGCAGATCACAAGTCATATAAGCTTTAATATCTCCTTTGGAACTGTTTGCATTTATAAATCGTTCTTGATTTCAGTCAGATTTTGGAGTCATTTAGAATTCTGGAGTAATTCAGTCAGACTTTGAAGTTTGACTTTGGAGCCAAACCTATTTACAGAAGGCTGTAATTAATGTATTTGTGACACAGGTGATTTAAATTGTTCCCTGAGTCTTGAAAGTTGTGACACAAACCAGTATATTTCATTGTCTTATGCAGTAACTCCATTCAGTATGTCTCCATTCACAGAGTTACAGAAGCACTGATCACTTGGAAGGGACCTTTAGTGATTGTTTTGTCCACCCCTCCCTGCTGATTGCATCAACTAGAGCAGGTTGCCCGGGTCTGGATGTAGTCAGGTGTTGAGTATCTCCATGGATGGAGATTCCACAGTCTCTCTGGACAACCAATTCCAGTGTGTGACCCCTCAGACCATAAATAAAAGTTTTTCTTGTGTTTAAGTGGGATATTCTGTATTTCAATTTGTGCCCAGTGCCCCTTGTCTTTTCCTTGTGCACCACAAAACCAGGCTTTTATACACATCGATAAGATTTCTCCAAAGCTGGAATAAACAATACCTTATTCACATGAAGATAAAGATGAAACTTTCTAAGGAGCCAGAACTGGGGGCAGAGGGACCTATATCAATAGCAAATCCAACGAAATATATCTAAAGGTAAGTGCTGGTGAGATGAATGGGGACAGAACTAAATCACTGTTCAAAACTATAGATCTAAAATAGAATAGCATAAACCCAAAAGAATTTTAAATTAAATATTTACTTTTATTAGCAGCTTACTCTCTTCTTTATATGTAAACTAAGAGTAATGATGCTTTAATTCTACAGAATGTGTACAAAAAACATTTTATTTATGACTTCATGTTGACTGTGCAATAGCTGTTAATCTATAAGATCAACAATATGTTATCATTGATGCATTTTTATTTGATATTAGCTGTAAATGTGATATCACACACTAATGGTTTTTGAAATCTAAGGAAATATGCCAAGATTAAAGATATGCATGTTAAAACATTGCAATGCCTAAGGACAGTAGGCATTTAAGATGGAAAACTTTTTTAAGAAGAGTCTGACAGGCAGATTTTACTTTTTCCCATCCCATCGCTCAAATTTGCGTTATGTAGCAGCCAAGCCTTGGAGGTGCCTGAGGATATGGCAACATTAGTTTATTTGCCCCTTGCCTCTGATGTCCAGGGTAGCCATGAGTATAGCATGTGTTGTGAATCCCACCTTGATTTGACCTTGCTGTTGGACGGCAGGATAGTCAATATGTTCCTAAATAACCTGACCCAAGCTTTGGAAGTGTGACCTAAATCTGTGTTAGGAAAGTGGAATTATCGGTGCAGAGTGGAGGTCACCAAACGCGACAACATCTTGTGTAAAGCAAAGTAGGAGTGAATATGCCTGTGTTAACAAATTATTTTCTCCCTTCTTGGCTGCAGTGGAACCTATGTGTTCCTGGATTCTTCCCAGGTTTTTCAGAGAAGCCCACAGCCTGGAGGATATAGAATCAACAGCCTGCCCACTAACAGCGCCAAAAGAAAGGAGACAATTTTTCAGAAACATTAGGATACAGGAATGAGAAATTGAGAGGTTTGGCAGTGGTGATTATGCTTTTGATATGGCATTCCTTTAAGTGATAGCCAGGTTTAGCTTAGCTTTTGACCTTTATTCATAAAATTGATATAAAATATTTTTCTCTTGCCTTAATACAGGTACTTTTCTAACACCATATATTTGTAAGATTAAATACCAGGCTGTGTCTATTCTATACTTCTATATATAGTATACATTTGTGTATGATGCTTTAAATAAAATTATTTGAATCAGGAATTTATATCTGTAAATAAAGAGCATGACTATCATAAATATGTAATTATACATTTCCATGGAGCAGTGTCATGTTGAGTGGATGTGACCACGTAGCTCTTCTGATTCTGCAAACATAATGGACTAAAAGCTTAGAGTTACTCTGTCTGGACAAGATTAAACATAGCAATTTTTTTTATTTATTTATTTTTTACACTGAACTTCAAGCCTGCTTCTAAATAATCACTTGATGACAATTCAGTAGGGAAAGCTGAGAAAAGTCCCAAATTAGAAAAAATATACTAACTGAGTGTTTAATCAGTCTGTTGAAAGAATGGCTGGACAACACATCTCATGGAGTTTTAATCACCCATTCTCTCTCTATTTTTTTTTTTTCAATCACTATTGTCTCATTAGTCACTTGAAATTTTATCTCATCTTGTTGAAGGTCTTTTCCTGAACTTGGATTACATTTTGAAGGCGCTCAGAGATGTGTCAGAATCACACCAGTCCATAGTCCTGGCTATGCTTTTCTTTGCTCTCATTTTAACCCAAACTGATTTACAATTTTCTTGCTAAACAAGAGAAATCAAAGAACTCTAGCGGCTGTAGCTTTCATGTCATATTCCTATAACAGCTACTATCAGTACAGAGGAGTAGTGCAAATATGCTAAGTATTTATAACTCTCTGTACAGTATTTGAACAGAACTTGATTAGATGGGATTAGGAATGCATGCTTTCAAACTGATATGGTCCAGCTGCAAGAACAGGGACCACTTCCTGGCCTCTACTCTGATTCTTGTTGTCTGCAGCTGACAGTTTGGCCTTCTACTGCTGTGCTGCATCTTAATCCATGCTGGAACTTCAGTTCTTGTTTTAGGCATACTTCACTTTCTTTAGCGACCTTCTTTAAGAGAGTCTTTGGTAAAGACTTCTCATTAAAGCCAAATCAGACAATCCAATTTGTTTCTTCTAGCCTCAACTTGTCAAAATTCTCTAAAATTATTCATAAAATACAGAAGTTTCAGGGTTTTTTGTGTTTATTTTCTCTATCATGCTGTATGTAGCTACTCACGTCATTCTACAATCCTCTTTAGATATCATTTCAAGCAATTCTGTTGTGCTGCAAGGTTTATTGAACTGTTCTGCCCAGGTTCTAGCATTTTCCTGAAGTTAGTTTATGTATTTGTCACCTTCCAGTTTTCATATATAGATTATAATGAGACATTATATCATTTTGTGACATGTTAATAAATTTCATTGTTTCATTTATTTAGAAAGATTTAATGTATACTGCTGTGTCCTGGTGCTATCTCCCTCTCTGTCTTTCTGAAATATCCTCTTAACATCATCTCTTGGAGTAAAGAGGCGATACATTTCTTGAGCATCTCTGGAATTATCATTAGTTCTCTTTTACTCACTGGCAAACCAACAGGTATTGGAATATATGCTGAAGAGGCTTGCTCCTAAAAGATGTGGTTAATCATGGAATTAATTATCAATCATTGTTTTAAAATAAGTCGATAATTTTGTAGATTTTGTTTGAGAAAAATAACAGCAGTTGATTTAACAAGGGTGGGTACTGTCGTGAAGAACAAAATGCTCTTGTATGTGGGCAGGAAATGATATAGAGTTAAAATGTTGTTATGATTCTTGATGATTCATAACCTTCTTTACAACAAGCAATATATAAGTAGAAGATAGTATAATATGATCAACAGAGAAATAAAAATAAAAACCTTGATAAATATTTCTACCCTTTTTTGCTCCGCCACAAGCCTGTTATGACTAAATATTTGTACTTTTTTTTGCTTCTCTGTAAACTTGTTATGATCTAAACCACGCCATTTCCATAATTCTGAACACATAGTTGCAAAATGCTATGCTAGCCTCCAAAAATCATCAGTTTGAGACAGTAGTTTTTCATTTAAAAATTTGTACCAAAAAATGGAGGCACAAATGTGTATTTTTTAATTTATTGTTGTTTTCTAAGTGAGTCTGAAGTTTTAATATTTAGTCCAGGGGTCACACTGATATTCATAGACAACTCAAAGCCCTTTCTTAATTTGACATGTTGCAGGAGTCCCCAGAGTGAATTACAGCTTTATGTTCTATCTGCCCACTTGCATTTATAATTATAGTTTGAGATTTTAGTGCGTATTTGTTTCAGTGATTGTCTATTGTAATATAAAGCATATAGTTATGCAGTTTTATGGACTCCAATTTCTCATATAAAAATATAGATGTCGTGTCCCATGCCAATTAAAAATAGTAAAGTGTTTTTTAACTTCTAAAACCCAAAACTGCATGCATGACTTATGGAAAATATGTATAAGTATGCACCACTTGTCATGTATCTATATGACATTTTCTATTAAAGATGTCACTTCCATTATTTTTTTATTTCAACTGAGTGGTGATCTTCAGTTCAAGTACCCTGTCTCTGATTATAATGGATGATCGTACTTTAAATGAAAATTTGCTCCTGTCATACAGAAATCTACTATTATTACATTCTATTGAAATAATTTATTAACATCAAGAATATTAAATGAAGACATAGTGAGTATGGAAAACTTTTTTTTTTTTTTTAATTCTAGTTTAAGTTCTTTCTTCAGTTATTCAGAAGTGTCGCTAGCTATGCTGGAAAATAGTTGGCTGTTCAAAGCTTCCAGAGAAAAGAGATAAGAAACTATTTTATATCTATGTGAATGTTTCACTAAGGCTTCTTTCAGATTTATTTTGGATTGCTATTGGCCTCTTAGAAATGAAAATTAGACGTTCCGAATTATTTACAAACTGAGCACTCCCCGGATGCTAAATCTAACTAAAAGTCAGCAAAGATTTAAAGTACAATAGTTTTGTAAACAATTTTCTATGCATTATGTTAGCCAAACCCTACTGTACAAGTTCTTTTTTTTGTCATGTTACAGTTCCTTTACTGGAATTAAATTCTGTATAAGTCCAGCCTCCTGCTCAGTCTCCTCCTCAGACATACTGGCAGGCTGCTATCAAGTCTCCCTGAAGCCACCTCTTCTCTGCTGAGCAAGCCCAGGTCCCCCAGACTTTCCTCACAGGGCATATACTCCAGACCCCAAACATTTTGGTGGCCCTCTGGAGTTTACCAATATTTTTCCTGTAAACCGTAGCCAAGTTTTCTTGTAAATTGAGACCCAAACTGCACACAGTACCTACGTGTGGGCTAAGGAGTACCATGTATAGGGGGATAATAACTTCCCAACCTACTAGCTCTGCTCCAGCGAATACAGCTTTGGATGCTGATGACCTTCTCTGCTGCCAGGAAACACTTTTGGCTCATGTTCATGTTCATGTTCACTGCACTCCTAAGGGCCCCAAGGTCTTTGCAACAGAGCTTGTCCCCAGCTAGTCAGTCCCTTGTCTGCATTGTTTCAAGGGGCTCTTCCTTCCCAGGTGCAGGGCTCTGCATTTGCCCTTGTTCAATTTCATAAAGTTCCTGTTGGCTCATTCCTTCAGCCTCTTGAGGTCCTTCTGAACAGCAGCCCTACCCTGGTCCCCCTCCAAGTTTGGTGTCACTTGGAAACTTAATGAGTGTAATTTGATGACAGTCCAAATGTTGATGAATTAAAATTTAACCCCCAAAAAAAGGTGTTTCATTCCTCTTTTAATGTGTGGATTTTTATAAGTGAGCAAACCATATTGTGGATTAGGGATGCATTAGCCCATCCTAGGGATGTTCCACAAGCGGTGCTCCCAGCTATTACATGTTCTTTTGTTCATATTGCTTCTTCAAATGATGTTATTGCACTATAAAAGTTACAAATGTAATTTAGTTTTGTGGCATTTCCACACAGATGTGGAGCCATCGGTTGTCAAACTAAATTCTTGTAGAAAAGTTTTCTACTGATTAAAAAACACCAAGTAAAAAGAAAAGTTATTGATACTTTTGTTTAGGAACTAAAGCATTCGACTTTATCTAACCACTCCAGGAGAACTGCTTGTACAGGAATCTGGTCCAGAACAAACAGTCATGGGAGCCTATAAAGAACTTTGGCTTTCTACTTTTTCAAATATTATTTCATACTTATTTCCAAATATCTACAATATAGTAGACTTGAAAAATGAGAAGACTGAACATACCAAATTTCAGATGAATATTTAGAGTTAATTTCTATGCTGCTCCTGCTGAATTGTGCAAGGAAAATGAGTGTGACTTTAAATATCATTTATATCAATGTACGTTAGAAGTAACTCCACTGAAATCTAGTTATGACAATATTCAGAAAGCAAGTGTTGATGAGTCTAATTCCTCACAGATATAAATTATTGCAGATAAGCACTCTACCTAATAATGTTCAGCAATAACAAACAGAGAAACTCTTTGTAATTATTAAAATGTATAAATATTTTATATGTATGAAAACTAAGAAATATTCATGTTAATTTCAAAGGAAAGAAAGGAATGTAATAAATGATCTCAAAGTAAAATCATACCAAATGACAAATTGGCAGATCTCAGTATCGTTACGCAACACGAGGAAAAAATATCTCATAATCTAGCCACTGTTATACAAAAAATATTTGTCTCTGAATACATCTACATGAAAAATCATTATCTACGCAGAAACCTGCAGAAATAAGATAAAAGTAAAATTGCTGCAAATAAAAGATTTGTCCTTCAGCAGTCCATTTGAAAATTCCAAGAGGACAGAACAGAGTTTAAATAATAACATGATTGAGAACTGGCTAGCAGATAGAGCTCAGAGGGTTGTGGTTAGTGGTGCAGAGTCTACTTGGAGGTCAGTAACAAGTGGTGTCCCTCAAGGGTCAGTACTGGGTCCAGTCCTGTTCAATATATTCATCAATGATCTGGACGAAGGGATAGAGTGTACCATCAGCAAGTTTGCTGATGACACTAAACTGGGAGGAGTGGCTGACACACCAGAAGGCTGTGCTGCCTTACAGCGTGACCTGGACAGGCTGGAGAGTTGGGCAGAGAGGAACTTAATGAAATTCAACAAGGGTAAATGTAGGGTACTGCATCTGGGGAGGAATAACCCCAGGCATCAGTACAGGTTGGGGGCCAACCTCCTGGAGAGCAGCTCTGTGGAAAGGGACCTGGGAGTCCTGGTGGACAACAGGATGACCATGAGCCAGCAATGTGCCCTGGCGGCCAAGAGGGCCAATGGCATCCTGGGGTGCATCAAAAGGAGTGTGGCCAGCAGGTCGAGGGAGGTCATCCTCCCCCTCTACTCTGCCCTGGTGAGGCCGCATCTGGAATACTGCGTCCAGTTCTGGGCTCCCCAGTTCAAGAAGGACAGGGATCTGCTGGAGAGGGTCCAGCAAAGGGCTACAAAGATGATTAGGGGATTGGAACATCATTCATATGAGGAAAGGCTGAGGGACTTGGGTCTCTTTAGTCTAGAGAAGAGAAGATTGAGGGGGGATCTTGTTAATGCTTTCAAATACTTGAAGGGAGGATGCCAGGGGGATGGGAGCAGTCTTTTTTCAGTGGTGCCCATTGATAGGACGAGGGGTAATGGGCACAAACTTGAACATAGGAAGTTCCATCTTAACATGAGGAGGAACTTCTTTACTTTGAGGGTAGTGGAGCACTGGAACAGGCTGCCCAGAGAGGTTGTGGAGTCTTCCACTCTGGAGACATTCAAAACCCGCCTGGACGCTGTCCTTTGCAACCTGTTGTAGGTGACCCTGCTCTGGCGGGGGGGCTAGACTAGATGATCTCCAGAGGTCCCTTCCAACCCTGACTATTCTGTGATTCTGTAATCTTCTCCATTTTTTTAAAGGACAAAACCAGCTTTTTTTCTATAGGCAGACTTTAGTATCATAGTCAATTTGTTAAAATAATGTTCAGGTTTTTGCAGGGGTGGGAGGAGAAAGAAACTGGTGACATTATTGGAAAAAAAAATAAAAGGAACTTTCCATTGCTCTGTAAAAATCAGGAAAAAAATGCATCTGTACTCACTATATGCCATTATTTTTCATTTTCTTCTCTTAACCTGGGCTCATTTTTTATCATGAATAAAAGAAAACATAACAATTAGTGTAGAACATCTGCTCTCAGGAATTAGGAAAGGTACCAGATGGAGGAATCTTGAATCTTTAAAAGATTTTTGACTGAGACACCAAATAGAATCAAACAGAAGTTTTAAATTCAGAGTCATCCTCATTCTTTGCCAGTTCCTAATACCCTCTTAAGTTCACAGGTTTGTATTACCCTAACCAATCTTCCACTGTCTCTCATTTTCTTACCAACAAAGAAACAAAAATATTGTTTTCTTCTTTTTTTAACAAACTTTGTGTCTGAAACAAATCCAATGTCACAGTAAAGTCCCAATTGGTTATAGCCCAACACCCCGGTTGGAGTGTTTTCAAAGCATCCTTTAATTGTGTTTTTTGCTTCTGTAATCCCTGGACCATAACTTCATTTTAATTTTCAGAGAAGTACGTGTGATTGATTAAAAAATATTTATTTCTCTGGTACATGTTCAGCTTCATCCTAAATCAGGATCTGCTGACATTTCATGTATAATGCCATATCCATCAACCAGCAAAGAGTTTTGAGCTTGAATACTGTGGAAATTTTTTTCTTTTGACTACTGATTCAAGTCCTTTTCTGTTGACAATTCTGTTTCTTAAATATAAATCAGGGAAAAAGAAGTCTGCTTAGAACCTCACTGGTGACAAAAATTTTTGGGCTACAACCACTTATATTGTACAGTCATGTAGAGAGGCTGAATATCATATGAGAGGTTATAAATGTCAATAAAAAAATCATGTCATTCTATGACTTTTAATAATGATTAATAATAAATCCTGTAAGCCTGCATGCCACACCTGAGTTTCAGGTGAACAGCACGACATTGACTAATATCAATAACAATAAAATTACACTACACAGAATTTTTCAGCTACTGTAATAATAATCTTATACTCCTCTCTCATTATAACTTTTGACCTTCCATATTAACAAGGTTATGTTTGAAATGCACAGTGCTAGCCAATTCTCTAAAATAAGAGGTGAAAGTTGTGTTACTAATACAAATAGAATCATAGAATGGTTTACATTGGAAGGGACCTTAAAGACCATCTAGTTCCAACCCCCCTGCCATGGGCAGGTACACCTCCCACTAGACCAGATTGCTCAATGCCCCATCCAGCCTGGCCTTGAACACTTCCACGGATGAGGCACACACAACTTCCCTGGGAAATCTGTTCCAGTGTCTCACCACCCTCACAGCAAAGAATTTCTTCTTGATAACTCATCTGAATCTCTCTTCTTCCAGTTTGAAGCCATTTCCTCTCGTCCTATCACTACATGCCCTTGTAAAAAGTCCCTCTCCAGCTTTCTTGTAGTCCCCCTTCAGATACTGGAAGGCCACTATAAGGTCTCCATGGAACTTTCTCTTCTCCAGTCTGAACAACCCCAACTCTCTCAGCCTGTCTTCAGAGGAGAGTTGCTCCAGTCCTCCAATCATCTTCGTGGCCCTCCTCTGAACTTGCTCCAGCAGGTCCATGTCCTTCTTTTCCGAAGACTCCAAAGCTGGACACAGTACTCCAGGTAGGGTCTCATGAGAGCAGAGTAGAGGGGCAGAATCACCTTCCTTGAGCTGCTGGCCACACTTCTTTTGATGCAGCCCAGGATGTAGTTGGCTTTCTAGGCTGCAAGGACACTTTGCTGGCTCATGTTGAGCTTCCCATCAACCAATATTTCCAAGTCCTCCTCCTCAGGGCTGTTTTCAATCCATTCTCCACCCAGCCTGTATTTGTGCTTGGGATTGCCCCAACCCACATGCAGGACCTTGCACTTGGCCTTGTTGAAGTTCATGAGGTTTTCACAGGCCTATAGTTTCATTCCAAGTTTAATGGAACATCAGATTAAGCAGAGAGGAATCAAATACGGGGACAAGGTATGACAGCACTGTTTTATCTTAAATTGGGGTGATGAGCAAAATGGATCTTTAATTACATGTGGTCCGTTCTTAACCTTGTACACACAGGTCATTTGTACCTTTTTCCACACATAAGTCCTTGGGGGGAAAAACAGGTAGAATATTGAGTTTCGTTACTCTTCGTAGGAAAGGATCTCTTAGAATTTTGAGTACAAAAGGAAATGTCAGCTAATTCCACCTAAACCAAATTGACTCTTTAGCATCATCCTGTAGAAAATTGAGGAAATCTCTCTAAGGTTGGATTTTATTGCAGTGTTGTGGTCAGTACCTATAAGTGTATTATTCCTTAAGCTTGTTTGCTGCAGATTACCGGTTTATGGCATTTTTTTCTTTACACTGATAATGAACTATATTAAAAGAAAGGAATAAACTGAGAAAAGTTCTGCAAAGTTCCTCCTATCATCTTTGCCACAGGAATTCCCTTGAGAAAAGGAAAGTAAATGAACCATCCAGAAGGTAAACACTGTGTAATGTACAATACCAAATGACAGAGTAATTTGGCAAGTAGACGAAGAGCCAAACTTCTGATTCCTCCACTGTCTGAGTCTGATAATGAATGAAGTCATACTGTATTTTTCCCAACAGAGGTAAACTAGTTGACTTAAACTCAGTCAAGGTAGTTCCTATGCCAGCCACTTTGCATTCTGAAGATAACATTCACCATCGCAACTAGAGAAATGAAGGGAAATTCTCTTTATTTAGGCAACCTTGAACTTTAATTGCATTTCAAGTTAAATTCTACAGTCTTTACTGCAATGCAGTGTAGAGATAGATACCACTGTCACTGAAAATATGCCAGCTTGAGTGTTGGAACAATTTAGTTGCTGTACACTCCACAGCAGTTAATTGAACCTTTCTGTAAAGCAAAATGGCTCAAGCAAAGCTTTGCCCCACTGCAGTTGTACTGTTCCTGGCACTTAGAGCCAGTCATTCAGTATCAATTCAGAAATTTCTCCTCTGGATCACTGCATTCAGCAGAGACACGCTGGTTCTGGGGCTTCCTGAAAATCTACTCTCTGATATTTCCAAATATATTCATTAATAGGAAGAATATGTAAGAATGAGACATAATCTGCCTTATGTACACCACATAAAATATTTTGGAAAAAAAAAGAAAAGTAAGGCAGAAAAAGCCTTAAAATCACATAGACTGCACTGTTACCAAAAAAAAAAAAAAAATCCTACAGTTTAAAGCAAAGTTTTAACTGATTTCTGGAATCTTCTTGGTTTAAATTTTAATTTCCAGATCCTATGCATTATCACTTAGGACCTTTTCCCCCTTCATGAAGTGCAGATACATAATTCATCTGCTATATATATATCACCCTTTAATATCAAACACACTTACCTAAGCAAGTGACAAAGTGGAATGAAGCAATGACACCTTATCTTCTCCTAATGGAACAGAGATTGCTTGTGGTATCCTCATTACTTTGCCTATCCTGTTCCCACATCAGAACACGTTCACTTAAATCCTCAATAGATAAGATTCTGAATTCTATTCATTTTATCAAAAGGAGGCTTCAGTGTTAGGTAAGAAACAATAGATGCTACATGGTTTAATTTCACTAGTTCTAGCAATATTTTAAAAAAAAGAAGCATTTATTAAGCACACCATCAATACAGGAATTTTCTGGCTGCAGTCCAGTTCAGCAGGCCTCGACTGCCTCAACAGAAGACATATTCAAATTAAAACAGAATTAAGTATTCAAAGCTTTTTATTTTAACATATTATGATGCCTTGTAACATCATAGTCCTATTATTTCTTCATTGTTATTATCTCATTTGTTATTTTGACCTGAAAATTAATCTTATCTCGCAGTAGTAATCCAAACTCCTATGTAAAATATACTATACTTGAGTTATTTTGAGAGTTCAGCCCACTCCTCAGATACATGAGTCTGCATTGCCACTTGCCTTTTTTAATCTGCTACTGCATTTGAAGTCATATGCATAAAATACGCAGTGCAGTCTGTGCCTGTATCTTCAAAACCAAGCACCGGTTCTCACGTTATACCTGTATTTCAAAGAGATTATCAGGACCTTATTTACACAGGACAGGACAGGAGTGGAAAATCTGGGGTCTTAAACTCTTTCTCCTTCCTTTCATCTCACTTTCTTCATTCATTAACAATAATTGAAAATGGCATGGTTTTTTTATTTTAGAAATTATTGAAATCATTAGGGTGTTTTGCAACATTCAAACACTGGTTGCCTCACTACTTTGCTTTGTAAAGAAGGTGCTGCTGACTCACTCATATCACATATTAAGTTCACATTAACTGCAAATAGACTATATTTTATGCTGAGTTCTGAAATGGCCCATCATATCCTAGCAGCTGGCACACAGATACGTGATTTCCTCTTTCTTTGCTTAAGACTGCAAGCTGAAGTGGGTGAAGTTACTAAATCATACCAAAAAATGAAAATCATTGTTTTCAAAGAGGAACTGAATTATATCTATGGTATTTTACAATGTTAGAGAAAAAAAAAAAAAAACTCACTCAGCAGCAAGGAGCAGGAGTATATTATTTTTACCAAGTTTTACCAAGTATTGTTAAGCACTTCCCCAGAAGGTACTGAAGAGCAATATTGATAAGTGTGAAAAAAAAATTAATCAGAATAGAAAATTCATGTAGAAACTCATACTTTATTTTCCTGTAAAGAAAGCCTTTCCTAGGCACATCTTTCATGCTGTAATATGGCTTCTTCATGGAGGACTCAACTTTAACATCAGTTTCCCTTCCCTATAAGCATTTATGGATGATACAGTCAGGAAGGAATAGTCTAAGTTAATTGTAGTCCTGGAGGATTCAAAAAGTGGTAGTAGTCAGCTCCAGTATGAGCTGATTTGAATATGAGCTCCAATTATTTGAAATGAGATTTAGTGATCCACTCTACTTCTCTATCTGAGCTAGGTAAAAACACTCTGAAAACTATAGAGACACTGGTCCCGTTTCCAGTTTACTGACTCAAGTAACTGGAAAGCCATTATAAAGAGCATATTATCCCTCCTATCCCCTCAGTTAGCTCAGACTTGTTGAAGAATAAACACGCTCTTGATAGAGAGTGGAGATTTTGGTAAGTGGTATCAATATCTTGTTCACACATAGGTGAAAGTGAAAATGTATTGGTCATCTGCAGCTATTTAGCAGGCCACATTTTGCTATTAATATGTTTAGTAATAAACATATTTTAAAATTTTCAGGAAAAGCTGGATGAGTTTAAGACATTGTCATAAGATGGTTCTAGCTTGTTGTTAAAAAAACATGCAGGGAGAGAGATGCCAAACACCTAATGAAAGTAAATGCTGAGGCACACTGTGAAACATTGCTGCTAAGAAAGTGTTCTACTGCTGGGATTTAATTTCTGTTGTATCAAATCATGCATGTAGATTTAATAATTTTCACTAATGGATCTTGGTTCAGTAGAAATAAATTGCTTAGTGTAATAGTGTTAAAATGCAACATTTGGTTCGGTTAAGGAAACAATCTTCTTGTATCATCCAACCAGAGAATAACCTCATAAGAAAGGCTATGTCATCACTGATCAAAGAATTACTGTTATCAGTAAGTAAAATGTAGCTTCTATGTGAATCAAAAACTGGTTTAGATTTTATTTTTATTCACTTTGAATCTGAACAGCGCTCGTTGTACGTGGCTCCTATACTGAAATTTCATTCCTGCGTCAGTGCCTTATTGATTCTGACTGACTTGTAGACCCTTCACATGTGGTGTTATCCCATGCATATAGGATTCCAGACCACACCAAAAGTCATGTTTAATCTATCAGTCATTGAAATTCCGCTAAACACAAAATATCACCTCTGAAGCTTTTTTATTCCATACCTAATTTAAAATAATTTTTAAAATAATGACATACAAATTGCTACAGAAAGATAAAAGTTACATATTTGCATGTAAGCTAAGTGTTTAAATATGAAATCAAACCAGCCTGGGTCAATCAGGTACTCTTGGTTGGCTGGTTGTTGGATTTTACTCAATTTTAAAATCACATAAATAATACTTAAGTGTCTGAGAAAATAATACTTCCATTAAAAAAAAAAGTGACAGATGCAACATGGAACAAAACATTTGTTTTTCAAAAGAGTCATTAAATCGTTTACATTTTGTATGGTTTGGAGTAAACCTGGACTTTTTTCTTTTTTTTTTTCCCCTAAACTTGTTTTAAATTTGGCTTTGATAACAAACACTTCAGTACGTGTTCTCGTCTTCTATCCCTCTACCAACAGATAGCTATTGAGACAGATCAAGTAAGCACAGACCAGGAGAAAACATCTTTATAATATTGGCAATTATTTTTTGAAAAAGCAGGTCCCTGGTTCTGGCACAGATAAGAAAGATCATTACAGTTAAGGAAAGGGGAAGGAAAAGTTTCCTGAGAGTAGAAAATCACAAAATAAAAATCACTAAGCTCCAGCATAAGCTTTGTTCTCAGACTGATCTTTCCCTTGGAATAAGGTTTTATCACTGCTGCTGTAGCTGAATCAACCCTTCAAAGACCCCAGTGAACTAACAGAACAATCTTTTAATTCATTCTCCTGGAATACTGTGGGTACTTCCTTTGGATTTTTTGGAAGTCTGCAGGCTTTCCCTAATGAGGAGCTGATCTGTAGATCCCTGTAGCATTTTATGTCTACTGACAGAATGAGAAATCAGAGAACTCTAATATGCTTTTCTTGCAGATATGAAAGGCAGCTTGTCTGGATCAATGAGGTTGTTCTCTGCCTTCTAAGCAATGTCAGACCTTGATGGAATGAAGGTATGGGCAGGAGCAAAGGAACTCTGCCTTCATCACTATGCCATCAAGAGCACAGAGGTGTCATTATAACTGTGAAACCAAGACAGTGATTTGGCCTAAAGGACAGGAGAGAACCTAGAGAGGAAAAGGCCTGGAGGACTCCTCATTTCTTTCCCCATTTACGTGAATACTGTCATTAACCCTTTTTCCCACTTTTCTTAACAAACCTCTTTCTTCGTGCTTCCTCAGTCTCCCTCTGCTGCAGCTACAGGACTTCACACCACCACCCAACCTCTGGACGTAATCTAATCACCTTGTAACGATGTCATCTGTGCTTCAACCATTGCCCCACCTTTCTCCCATGGCAGTAGCTCTGTTCTCCAGCTCTTGAAGCCCTTTAAAGATAGTAGGGGGGAAGATTCCATGGGAGAAGAGTAGGTTTTCCTCCCAGCATTTCTCAGTTCTCCAGAAAGCCTGTGAAAAGGAGTCATGAAGCTGTACAAAGCTTAAGCTACAGCTTAACATTAATACTTACAACACCTGGAATTATACAGGTAGTCGCAATAAATGGCAGTAACAGTAGTACACAAATATCTTGGGTAATTAACGTGATGAACAGGAATTCTGCAAAGTGCAAATAACAACAGAATATTCCATTAGAGTATCTGTGCACATACAAATTTCACTTATATTTTTTACATGTGAGAAGGGGAATATTCTGTTTTTCTTCTTTTCTCTTTCTATTCTTTTGTCCTTTGATTCTTTCTTTTCATTCTTGCTTGCTTTCTTCCCTTCCTGCTTTCTTCTAGAGACTTCTGAAACTAGCAAGATTTTATGACTGCACCTGAGCTTTGCACAGTACAATATCATAAATCAATTTCTGTGTTCTCTCCATCATAGATAGCAGGGGGTTTCATTGCATTTACAACTTGCTACAGTGATTATTATGGTGAAAAGAAAAAAGGAAAGAAGAAAAATATTACATCTGTGACTAGAGCAGGTCTAACAATGGATATCTCATCATTTATTTAATGCATTTTGCAATACCTTTCAAAATATAATCCAATATATATCTTCGCAATTTTTCACCAAGATCTCAGTGTTTGAGAGCTGTTGGAGAGCTAACAATCACTTCAGTTTCTGGAGAAGTTGTGCAACAACTCAGCCCAGCAAAACAATTCCAGCCAAATACGCCTGACACCTGGGAGTGAAAAAGGAAGCAAACATGATAGTGACAGAATTCACTGCAGGAAGCAACAGTAACAGTGATTCTGGCTCAAGCCAGAGGTGTTTTACTGTAATTGCTGCTAGATTATCTAACGTATACGCTTTTTTCTATAATACAGCCTTGGGTAAAGCCTGGCTACCAGCTGGCTGGCTTTAACACCTGAATGCCAAAAATGTACAATTTTAGAAGTGACATTGCTGATCTATTTGCAGAACACATCACCTGCCACTCACAACATTGATTGGGAGGGGGATCCATTAGAAAAAGAAGCTTCAGAACAGACATAAGGAGCTTTTCTTTCTGCTCACTGGCCTCTTTTCATCTTCTCTTCTTATGTTTCAGTAGGTATTTTTCCCACTTCTTCTAGGCTTTACGCTATGGCTGTGGTGCTGAATGCTGATGAGGCTCTGCTTAATGCAACTTCAGGCAATGCGGTACTCCTGGTAGCAGCCTAAGCTTTCTATAGTCAGAGAGCATTCACCACAGCTTATAAAGAGCCTCCAATTAGCAAGCATCTAGACGTAAAAGATAATGGAAGAAAATACTTAATAAGCACTTAAAAACAGACCTGATGAGGGTAACAAGGCAAAAATACTAACACAGCATGATCATTTATATATTTGAGGTATATGTACAGTCTGCAAACTGTATCTAAGGTTAATGTTCATCTTCTTTCACTTCAACTACAAAATTTCTTTCAGTATCTCTAATCTTACCATTTTTCTCTATAAACAATCCTGCTTCATCTATCCTGTGTTTAACTGGAACCTGTACAGTAAGTCTGTATATTTTAGATTAAAGAATTCAAATTGAATTACCTACTTATCTACCAGTCCCAAAGCAAATTGTGTGTTCCAGTGCTGTATAGCTCTAAAAACAATTATAGCACCATGCAGACCTTGACAAGCACAAGTGATATTTCAATTATAGATGGGCAGAGCCTGCTGAAGTAAAAATCAAACCTGCTTGAAAAGTCATTTATTAAATATAGATCATATTGGCAGGAACACCATTTTGGAAGTTCGTTCTTTCTTTCTTTCTTAAACATTTATAAATATTGATTACTGCAGACAGTACACTTTCAAAATACAGAATTGATCCTTTACACTATAAATAATATGGAACCAAAATGCAAATCACCTCTGAAATCTTTTGAATTGAAATGCTTAAAAGCATCCAAATATTTTCACATTGGAATACAAATACAGAGCTAAATCTTGAAGCTTAAATTCTGGCATCTTGAGAATGAAACATCTCTTCATAAGTGAAGAGGTTTTTAGGGAGAACTGTTAACAATCCAATAAAGAAATAAAGTTTAGCCTATATAAGACAAAATGAACACCAATCAGAAGGTGACAGGCATTGTATTACGTACATCGCTTTCTAAATTATATTCAGAAAAGATGGGGCTGTTTAAGTAGAGTTTCCAAATAAACTTGAATGATAAACTTTTATCTCAATTCAGATCCAGACTTCCCCAAACTCAAAATGGAAAAAAATCCTTTTTCAGTGGTATATATAGGTACAGTTTTCAAGAAGAATCAGAATTTCAGATTTTTCACATCCAGTGGCCTCCATGTAATTGTAGACCTACAGGAACATGCCCCAGATGATGCCATTGCAGCAGGTGAATCTTTTTTGGACTGAATAGGTCAAAGCCAGATACTTCTTGCAGGGACTGAGACCAAGTTTCATTCCTATCTGTTTTAGTACGTAGTAATGCAGACGAGGAATAACACAGTATTTAGAGTTCTGTGCCTCAGCCCTACTTGTCCTCTCTGACGATCAGAATGGTGCTGGGATTCAGAAAAATTGTTAAAACTTGTCTGGGATTACAAAACTAATTTCAGTTGGATTAAAGAAATATTTAGAAATTAGATCTCAAGGGAAATTTATTTCTTCAGTCCTGATTGTGCACAGACTTGTGCATATGCTCATCTTTACTTGTGCAAATGAACCAGCTGTAGTCAACAGAATAATTCACAAAAAAGTGTATTTTAAACACATCCACCACAGTTGTCAGGGCAGAAACCCTTGTAAAATAGTGCCAAACAATTCACTTGTTACATAGTTATTACTGCAGGGAAAAGAGGTTCTATTCAACTGAATAGATTATTTATGAAAAATGACACGACGGATAGCTGAGATTTCTGCCTGAATCTATTCCATGGAATAAATCTCACCTGACTTTTTAATGTGGTGACAGCTATGAGTCTCATTATTTTAAGTTCTGACTGCTGGACACAAGTTTTATCGCAATGGCTGCCATTAGAAATACTTAAAAAAACCCAAAACAACAGAGTACTAAAATCAGAAAACCCTACCTTGAGGCGAGCTTACAGCAGTCCTATCTGTTCTCCGTAGAGTTGCTCTCAACAGCTACTGTGGGTTTAGAGCACCTCTTTGTGGTATATTAGTGAGATGTTACATATGAAAAGAAAACATAGAAAAATGTATTTCTTGTATAATTGCAGATAGCAACCTAAAAACAATGACAAAAAAGCAAAGAAAAAATGCTAGAAAAATACTAGTATTAATTGTTTAATAAGTGATGGATAAGTAGTAATATAGTAGTAATACAATCCTTCCTGTGTGCTTTTCCTATAGTTTCTGTTGGCACTTTGTAAAGTGCCATGAAAACTGATGTACAACATGTATTTAATATCTATTGTAAGTATACAATAATTTTATTTTCATTTTAGAAATAATAATAATGATAAAGGATATTATTCTTTTAAGAAGACTTACTACAACGGTCTCAAAATCTATAACAAATTACATCTGCTATGATCAGGATGAAACTTTATATAAATATTGTTGCATTAAGATTTTCCTGAATGCAACTAAATCCATAAGTATGGTAACATAAAATTTACATTTACTTAAGCTCAGTTCTGTCACCGACCCAGTTCTTCACTGGCTATATCGTCTGCATCCTTTTTACTCACAGAGAAAGGCAAAGGCAAGTAAGGATGATGCTGGGAAGAGGGAGTACACACCTTGCTTTCTCACAGGGATCATGAATTTCCCAGTGCTTCTCAGCTCACTCTGCAGGTCAGCTTCAAGGCAGCATAATTCTTGGGTTTAGAGGAAGATGTTAAGGTAGAGATATCTGTTTAGTGAATACCTCAAGGAGTTATATTTAGTTATGTACAAAAGCAGCAGTCCTTTATGAATCAGTGACACATATGAAAAGTGTTCTGCTATGGAAATCAGCATAGGAATCAGATGGAGTTCCAGTGAACTTATATAACTGATATTTTAAGAGTGTGGTTTTCAAGGGAGGAATTTCCTAAACTGAATCACCTTCAAATGTTTCCTTTAAATTAAATGATAGATTACCTTAGGAAAATACAGATGTATTTGAAAGTATTAGTGTTTGAATGTGGTAACTAATCTAATTCAGGTAAGAGTGAGAAAAAAAGGCTAGAGTTTAATCACAGTGTATAAGCTGTCACACCTATAGCCAAACTATAGAATCAGTACAAAATATCTCCCTAGTACTGCATTTAGAGAATTGTCACCAGTCATTTCTTTGGCAAGACAAAATCTGGAAGGAGGATCAGCCTGCTTAGAGTGATGTACCCATCAAGTACAGATTTTGCCATAAAAAAATACTACCTAATATAAAAAAAACACTAAAAAAATTTTTCTGGACACAGGAGTTCTCTGTCCTCGCCCTGGTAGTACCCAGGGGGGACTTTCTTCTTCATATATGCTAGAGAATAAATCAGTCCTCAGAAGTAGGACTTTTATGTGTCATGAAACATTCCCACTGGAAATTCATGTACATTTTAATATAGATGAGCATTTATCATTTCTAAAGCTTAAAACCCCCATAATTGTCCCCTAACCAGCATTTATGTATAATGCCTTTGTTAGTCTGTCAAGCCAACCTTATGAATTTTTTTCCTATTATTGCAGAGGCCACTCTTGCAAGGATTATAACATATGACAAATATGGAAAGATAAGAGATTTTGGTATTTATTCTAAAGCTTAAGTCAGCTTTCCTGCCCTTTGAAGCATAAGCCTCTTTTTGAATTGTATCCAAATAGCCAGACATCTTGTGTGAAAAATGTCTTACTATGCAAAGGTCTGTGAGATGACCATAGAATTCAAAGGGTATTCTGTCTGTTGGGAACCTTTAGAAAGAAAGGGAGTCTTACTTCAGCTTAGTGTGGTTGTTTGAAATTGGTCTGTAAGCCTTTTGCTAATTTTACTGAAAGTCTTTTTATTTAGAAACAATGCTGCACTCATGTTACATATTTTTAGCCTGGCTGAAGCTGCTGAAAGGTAGTCTGCTACGGTGAGAGATAAGACAGTGGGCTAGATCCTGAACTTTCTGTCATAAAGACCAGATCGTTATCTTGTTTCCTTGCCAGTGTAGGTAACTTTTAGAAGCAGAAAAGTTAAGCTATTATCTTCACTATGCCAAAGACCACAGTTTTCTGCGCTATATTAAATCCTCCAGTAGTGCAGGATATGGATGTTAAATGCAACCATTACTAAAGACAACTGGATGCAGTCTTTACTATAGATGTATCTGAATGTCGCATAATAACATTCAATAACAGATTTCAGATGTGTTAGAAAGAGGAGAAAGTAATCATAACAAATTGGTTCACTGATTTGTTTCGGTTCTTTTTCCATTCAGGAATTATATGTGATTTGACTGCAATTTTCTAGAATTTATCATTATCTGTGGAATAGTGTTTGTGAATTATTCTTGATCTCTAGCTCATTCATGAGCAATTAGGTGGACGAATTATACATTTAAATTCCTTGGTTAAAGATGTGTCTGCTCCCTATGTGGGGGAGAACTGCTAAAATTCAAGTAGTGCCAAGAGAATCCCAAACAGGCCCAAGACCAATTGTACAGCTGCAAGATATACAGCAGAAGACATACATTTGGCTCTGCAGTGTCTATGCGTGTGTAGAGTTGCGGTTTGAAAGTCTGTAAGCTTTTTGCAGTAAAACGCTGTTTCAATGTATTCTTGCTAGTAGAATGATTTCTAGAAAGAAAAAAAAGGAGAGATACAAGTGCATACAAAAAAAAATGTTCTGAAGAATAAAATGACTATTTCTTCTCAGTATTTTTCCAAGCCGACTTAGTTCAAAACATTCAGTATCTGCTGCCTGGTAAGATTAAAGGCAATAAGCTTGAGGTTTGCACTGTCAACAGAGATCTTTTCAGACTGATTGAAAATGAATCAAGAAACCACACAACATGGAAAACCATATGAAATTGCCTATTCCATGTCTTGTCCAGTGAATAACTGTTCTCTGGAGTACCTGAAATAATGGCCAAGAATGGGGGTACCACTAGTTTCATCTATGACATGACAGAAAAAAATCTATATTATTTTAGAACTGGTATATGCGTACCTGATCTGTTCAGCATGACCTTGACATCTTTGAAGGCAACATTAAGTCAAATGGGACTGGACAATACTATGCTGACAATCCTTTCAGAAAAGGTGAGGCATGACAGAAAGAAGAAACACAGATACCCAGTGTCAACAGAGTTAGGGCTTGGAGGCGGGAGAAGTACTCTGGCTAGACTACTTACACTTTTAGGAGCAGTCATATAAATGTCTAAGGAGAAGTAAAAGCACAAGCTCCCATAAAAGGGAGACATTTCAGTGAACTCTGTCACCTCGGATCAAGAACCAGGAGACAGTCTGCACTCTGCCTGGGCTAAACAAGTCCTGAAAACAAAAGCAAAACAACCATTCTCAACACTGTGGCCAATCTCCAAATGCCATTGTGATGACTTTAGTGTTGGGTCTCGAGAGAATGTGTCTCTGAGGAAGACAAGTTTTCAAGCTTTATTCATTCTGTTTTGTATAGTGCCTCCAGCAGTCCATAGCATTCCAATTAATGTGAACAGATAGGCACAGAAACATTTAATTTCAAAAAAATACAGCTGTATAGGTTTCTAGCTCCAGGCAGATTCTGGCAACTTGACTCACTCCCGTTGAGTACTACAAGGCAATTTTTAAAACTACAGAAGCATCTTCATTGTTATGCTCTCTCTTTTTCTTTACTATTTGTGCTATTGAGGATCACACTCCGGCCTAAACTGCATGCTACATAGCTAAGTTATCATCATTGTGACACTGTCTTTACCTTTTGATTGTTCTAACATAGATTATGAGCAAATTATTCATGTGACTTTTTCATTATGTCTGTTAAAACTCTTTGCTAATTATAAATTCATTATCACGACTTTTATGACAACATTGTTCAACATGGAAAGCTAAAGATGCTTATGGTTCAGCTGATGAATTTGAATACTAACAGTTGGTAGGAGAAGAGTCATGGGATTTGATTTGCTACCCTGTCTTTTAAGAAGTGGTTGGTGCCAACGTCTACTGGAAAACTAACTTTGCTAATACTGGGCCAGCAGTTAGGAGGTTTTGTTTGGATTGTTATTTACTGGTAAGATAAATGCAGAAGGTAATCTGAATTACTTCCATAGTGAATTAAATTTATGTCAGCTAGACATGGCTTGGCTTCCCAAAACTGTTAGTCACGTATATTCCCTGATAATTCTGGCTAGCTCTCAACCAAGAAAAGTAATCTGTGTATGAAGGATAAAAAGAGTCAAAGGGAAGAACAGGAACACAACAATAAGAAATCTCAGGTGGTCTCAGAAACTGTAACTGTCTCTGTAAACAACGCCTCTCACACAAACTGGGGACCTGAACATAAGACATTTTGCAGCCTGTTTTTTCCAGGCACTTCACAGAATCACAGAATCACAGAATAGTCAGGGTTG